>LNAC01000161.1:2862701-2918683 GCA_002007465.1 Ailurus styani
CCCCCCACCCTGCCCCTCAAGTTCCTCATATCAGAGAGATCATATGATAATTGTCTTTCTCTGATTGACTTATTTCGCTCAGCATAATACCCTCTAGTTCCATCCACGTCATTGCAAACGGCAAGATTTCGTTTCTTTTGATAGCTGCATTGTATTCCATTGCATATATATACCACATCTTCTTTATCCATTCATCTGTTGATGGACATCTAGGTTCTTTCCATAGTTTGGCTATTGTGGACATTGCTGCTATAAACATTCGGGTGCATGTGCCCCTGAGGATCACTACCTTTCTATCTTTAGGATAAATTCCCAGTAGTGTGATTGCTGGGTCGTAGGGTAGCTCCATTTTCAACTTTTTGAGGAATCTCCATACTGTTTTCCAGAGTGGCTGCACCAGTTTGCATTCCCACCAACAGTGTAGGAGGGTTCCCCTTTCTCCGCAACCTCGCCAACATCTGTCATTTCCTGACTTGTTGATTTTAGCCATTCTGACTGGTGTAAGGTGGTATCTCGCTGTGGTTTTAATTTGTATTTCTCTGATGCCGAGTGATGTTGAGCACTTTCTCATGTGTCTGTTAGCCATTTGGATGTCTTCTTTGGAGAAATGTCTGTTCAAGTCTTCTGCCCATTTCTCGATNTTGAGTTTGAGAAGTTCTTTATAGATTTTGGATACAAGCCCTTTATCTGAGATGTCATTTGCAAATATCTCCTCCCATTCTGTCAGGTGTCTTTTGGTTTTGTTGACTGTTTCCTTGGCTGTGCAAAAGCTTTANAAAAGCTTTTAATCTTGATGAAGTCCCAATAGTTCATTTTTGCCCTTGCTTCCCTTGCCTTTGGTGATGTTCCTAGGAAGAAGTTGCTGCGGTTGAGGTCGAAGAGGTTGCTGCCTGTGTTCTCCTCAAGGATTTTGATGGATTCCTTTCTCACATTGAGGTCTTTCATCCATTTTGAGTCTATTTTTGTGTGCGGTGTAAGGAAATGATCCAGTTTCATTTTTCTGCATGTGGCTGTCCAGTTTTCCCAGCACCGTTTGTTGAAGAGACTGTCTTTTTCCCACTGCACATTCTTTCCTGCTTTGTCGAAGATCAGCTGACTATACAGTTGAGGGTCTATTTCTGGGCTCTCTATTCTGTTCCACTGATCTATGTGTTTTTGTGCCAGTACCATACTGTCTTGATGATGACAGCTTTGTAATAGAGCTTGAAATCTGGAATTATGATGCCACCAACTTTGCTTTTTTTCAACATTACTTTGACTATTCAGGATCTTTTCTGGCTCCATATAAATTTTAGGATTATTTGTTCCATTTCTTTGAAATAAATTGCTGGTATTTTGTTGGGGATTGCATTAAATGTGTAGATTGCTCTAGGTAGCATAGACATTTTCACAATATTTATTCTTCCAATCCATGAGCATGGACTGTTTTTCCACTTCTTTGTGTCTTCCTCAATTTCTTTCATGAGTACTTCATAGTTTTCTGAATACAGATTCTTTGCCTCTTTGGTTAGGTTTATTCCTAGGTATCTTATGGTTTTGGGTACAATTGTAAACGGGATTGACTCTTTAATTTCTCTTTCTTCTGTTTTGTTTTTGGTATATAGAAATGCAACTGATTTCTGCGCATTGATGTTTATATCCTGACACTTTACTGAATTCCTGTATGAGTGCTAGCAGTTTTGGAGTGGAGTCCTTTGCGTTTTCCACATAAAGTATCATATCATCATCAAGAGTGAGAGTTTGACTTCTTCCTTGCCGATTTGGATGCCTTTTAATTCTTTTTGTTGTCTGATTGCTGTGAGCCTCAATTTCAGAGTTTTTATGAGAGCTCCAGATGTGGGAATGGCTCATTAATTGACCATGTCATTGATCTGTCTCCTAGTCAACTGATACCATGTGACACAAAGCTCCCATTCTTGGTCACATTGTTGTCCTTTCTGGTGTGGCCAACCACTACCCTAACACTATACAGGTGTGACCAGTCCCCACTCTACATCACATGGTTAGATTATAATGTGTGACCTGAGGCTTCCAAGAAAAGACACAGGTATCACATTTGAAGGGCCCAGAGATTACCTCCCAAAGTAGTAAAAAACCAGACCTCTCTCTGACAAGGCCAAACTCTCGGCTACATAAATTCTGTCACTTCTGAATCTGTGACATCCTTTTGGTTCTGAAAAGTATTTAGTTTCCAACATTTGCTTCCTTTTTCCTTTCACTATCATCCTTGAAGGCATGCCTTTTCTTTTTATGTTGCTCTCCCTCTCCTCGAGGAGTGGGCATTTCCTAAGAGTGCCACCTTTCATCTCACCATTTTCAAGAATCTTCCTTTCAATCAAAAGGCAATGCTCTAGTTTAACAGGGTCAGTCATGCTGTCCGTATTTTGGCACTGAAGATGGACCTCTATGCTCACAGGATTAAGTTATCCATTTTCTATCACTGCAATATATCCCTTGCTTTTCTCTCCCTAACCTTCAGTCTAGGATAGACACCAGAGTTTATCTGGCTGTTTGGGGTATGTATTTTTCCACTTACATAGAAACTGAAATTTATAGTAACCGCTAGCTCTAAATAAGGCTGTAGGCATAGGCTGTTATGTGCACTTTTAATTGTTTTCTTTGTTGATTCATATGGCTTTTAAGGGATATTTGGGAAGATATAAGCCTTCCTAATTTCTTCTAATTCTTTCAGAGCAAAAATTCAGTGAAAACTGTGACATATAAAAACGGACCCAAATACTTTGAAATTTCGTATTTGATAAGGTGGCATCTTGTATCAGTGGGGAATATATGGACCTTGAAGCAAGTAATCAATTGAAAAATGAAAAATTACACTACTCCTCACAATGTATCAGATTAAACTCCAGAACAAGCTGCTTGTGAAATGTAAAAACAGAGGGGCACTTGGGTTGCTCAGCTGGTTAAGTGTCTGCCTTCAGCTCAGATCACGATCCCAGGGTCCTGGGATCAAGCCCTGCGTCCGGGCTCCTTGCTTCTCCCTCCCCTTCCCACTGTGCTCTCTGTCATTATCACTTTCTGTCTCTCTCTCAGATAAACAAACAAAATCTTAAAAAAGAGAGAGAGAGAGAGAAATGTAAAAATTGAAATGATTTATGAAACAATGCCTGGATTTTTCTAAAATTCAGGAGTTAGGGAAACTTACCCAGCCATAACTAAATCTATAGGTAATAAGGGAATGATATTTAACTATAAAAAATTACTTTAATTGGGAAAACATGATTAGCAAAAGAAAAGATAAGTGACAATCTGGGAAAAGGCATTTGGAACTTATATTACAGAGAAAAGATTTAAAAATAATATATAAAATATCTTTAAAAGCAGAAATGGAATAATATACCTATAGAGAAGTGGACAGTTCATAGAAAAACAAATGCAAATACACTAAAGTATACAAGGAGATGCTCAATATTGCTCACTATAACAGAAATGTTAATTAAAATTACAGTGAGAGACAAATGTCACTGGAAAATATCCAAAAGTTTGCCATTATATTCTGTTGGACGACCTATGGGAAAACCAGTAGTAAAATGCTAATGGAGTAAATGTACAACCTCAAAGAAAGGGAATTTAGCAATAACCAGGAAATTACAAAAGCATTTAACCAGTGATCCAGTTGTCCTACTCCTAGTAATTCCTTTCAGGGCACCTGGGTGACTCAGTCAGCTAAGCCTTTGACTTTTGATTTCAGCTCAGATAATGATCAAGACCTGCATCAGGATCCTCACTCAGCATCTGCTTGAGATTCTCTCTCCCTCTCCCCAGCCCCTCCCCTACTCATGTGCATGCATTCTCTCTCCCTCTAAATAAAATCTTTTTTTAAAAAAAGGAAAAAATAAAACAAAGCTAGCAACATTCCAAAAGATAAATGCTGTTGAACTTCGTTTTTTATTTATAGATTTTGTTGATTTTCTTTTCTTAAAAACTTTTAGAATACTAGAATACTTACACATTTTATTGTTTCCCTGTAGACAATCATATTATCTGCTAATCAATTTTCTGTTACTTTTCAATGGTTAGACTTTTTACTTTTTTTCCTCTAATCTTAGTGCAGTGCCTTCAATCTGAAATAAATGTTGAATAGAAGTAGGGGCATCACTCTTTTTCCCTGATTTTTACTTAAGGGCATACATTTTTAAACAATTTTGTTGAGATTTAATTCACATGCCATATAATTCACATTTTTAAGTGTACAAGTCAATGGTTTTTAGTAGATTCACAGAATCCATTACCACAATCAGTTTTAGAACAGTTTCATTATCCCAGAAGAAAGCCTGCAACCATTAGTCATCATTCCTCCAGACTATTTTCCAAAGCAGCAGCAACACCATGTTATATTCTCTCTTTATATTTATATTGTCTTTATATATTTTATTCTCACCAGTTGTGTATGAGGGTTCTAATTTACTTTTTTTTTTTTTTTTAGAGAGAGTACATGCATGGGAGTGGGAGTAGAAAGTAGACGGAGAGAGAATCTTAAGCAGGTTCCACTCGCAGGGCAGAGCCTATGCAGGGCTTAATCTCACCACCCTGAGATAATGACTTGAACGGAAGTCAAGAGTCCACCCTACCACCCAGGGGTCCCTCTTCACATCCTTCTTTTTTTCTTTTAAAGATTTTTTATTTATGTATTTGACGGAGACAGACAGTGAGAGAGGGAACACAAGCAGGGGGAGTAGGAGAGGGAAAAGCAGGCTTCTCATTGCGCAGGGAGCCCAATGTGGGGCTTGATCCCAGGACCCTGGGATCACAATCGGAGCCAAAGGCAGATGCCTAAGGACTGAGCCACCCAGGGGCCCCTCTCCACATCCTTCTTAACACTTGTTACAATGTCTTTTCTTTTCTTTTCTTCTTTTTTTTTTTTTAAAGATTTTATTTATTCATTTGACACAGAGAGAGAGAGAGATTACAAGTAGGCAGAGGCAGGCAGAGAGAGAGAGGAGAGAGGAGGAAGCAGGCTCCCTGCTGAGCAGAGAGCCCGATGTGGGCCTCGATCCCAGGACCCTGGGATCATGACCTGAGCCGAAGGCAGCGGCTTTAACCACTGAGCCACCCAGGCGCCCTACAATGTCTTTTCTATTGTAGCCATTTTAGTCAGTGTAAGTGATACTACACAGTGGTTTAGACTGTATTTTCCTGATCCCTAAGGATGTTGACGATCTTGTCAGGTGCTTAATAGCAATTTGTCTATCTTCTTTGGAGAAATGTTACTCAGATACATAGGCCATTTTTAATTGGATTGTTTAATGTTTTATTATTAGGTTGTAATATATCTTTATACATGTTGGACACAAGTCCCTCATTAGAAAAATGATTTGCAAGAATTTTGTCCCATAATGTATGTGGGTTGTCTTTGACTTTCTGGACAAGTGTTGTTTGAAGCAAAAAGTTTTTAATTTTGATAAAGTCCACTTATCTACTTTTCATTTTGCTGCTTATAGTATACATAAATATAAATACATCTAAAGCACACTAATGTGCTTTCTTACAGTAAATTTTAAAAGACAGAATAAACTATAAGATAGAAAAAGTGACTCCTTATAGGTAGAAAGTATAACTGTGAGGGAAGAGATGAAATTAAACCTTGATTTGCCGATCTGGCTTTGGGGCCACATATTTACTTTGTATAATTATAGGAAAAAATTAAATTTTAAAAGAGCAACCTCTAAAAATTAAAAGTAAAACAAATCTGTGATTCCAATTTGTGGCATAAAATCTCAAGAGGAACCACTCCAAATGACTCTAGGATACAGTAATTTGATTCCATATCCCCAGTGGAATATACCCTAAAGAACAAGAAGATTATAATAAACAAAGAAACAAACAAAAATGGAAGACTGTTTTCAGTAATCAAATCAGTATTATTATTTTGAGTGTTCTTTATAAAGTGTGGAATAAAGAATCATAATATTTATTCCAAATTTTATAAAGTGTGGAATAAAGAACTGTTCTTTTTCTGTTCCATGATCCCACCAGAATACATTACATTAACTCATCATATCTCTAGGCTCCTTAGGGTTGTGACATTTATTTTTTAATCTTTTAAAAAATACATATATACTAGCTTTGTAAAGCTATGGAAACAATGACCAACCCAGTAGCAATGAACATCCTAGTGCCTAGGATATAGTCTTGAAATGCTCTTTCCCACCAATATGAAGGAGGCTTGAATCGGGAAATGAACAAGAACCTAGAACAGGGTAATAATGCTTGATTTTTGGTTTTCTTTACAATTTATTTCAGTTAAATTTAATTCAATACAATTCAAGTACTCTGGATCCCTGCCATGGGACAAGTCCTATTTGGGGCATTATTCAGCCAATGAGCTCAGAAACAGAGGGTAGAAATGCATTAGAATAAAATAACACATATTAATGTGAGTCTTCTGTTTTTCCTTTTCTCTCAAATTTAATTCCAATAAATTCCATCTATGCATTTACTTTTCCGGAACAAGCTATCAACTCTATAAAAGGCCTTTTCACATAAAAGGTGAGGTTCTGAATAGAAATATTACCAGGAATCTGACAACTGCTTAAAAACAAAGTAATAGCATTTCTCTTTCATGGGTGTTACAGGAAATTTGATTTCCATTAAATGTGTGTTGAGAAGGTACGTATGTGGGCAGCGTTTGCTTAAAAATTGCAGCTGGCACCTACTCTCTAAAAATGAAATCATTTCTTTTATTTTTCTAAGATTTTATTTATTTGAGAGAGAGTTAAAGAGACCATGAGAGGTGGGAGGGTCAGAGGGAGAAGCAGACTCCCCACTGCTGGGAGCCCAACCCAACTGGTGACTTGATCCCAGGACTCCAGGATCATAACCCGAGCCAAAGGCAATCGCTCAACCAACTGAGCCACCCAGGCGCCCAAAATGAAGTCATTTCTATTAGCATTCACTAAATTAGATCTTGAATTTTACCTTTTAAACTCTGCTCCTATTCAGTACACCACTTGTCTGATTTTGGAAATACAGTTTCATTGGAAGTTAGCTGCATCTTTTTGCTTATATATTATATATGGGTGCTTTCACAAACTTGAGTAGTTGCAACTGAGAATGTGTGACCCATAAACCTAAAACATTAACTAGATCTCCCTTTCCAGATATTTTGTCAACTCCTGACTGAGAAGATCTACTGAAAACCAAGAAAGTTAGCAAAGATTACTAAGATCAAGTCAAAAGGATCCATGAGCCAATGTGAATAGGCTCCAAATGGTAAATACGGCACAATACTAATATAAGTATACACAAATAAAACAACTGTAATAGATTAAAACAGGTAAGTATATCAAAATCCATACCTTTACAATGACAGTAAAAAATAACAATCACTGGTACCTAGGAGAGAATGCTAGCAAACCATCATTTCATTATGGTTCATTATTTTCTCATTTTAAAAACTGATAAGATAGGAGGAAAAAAATCTGTCCTGCCTCCCTTAAGGATTCTGTACCTCAAGATAATCAATCAGTTCATACAGGAAATTTTCACTTTATATAATTACTTCAGTTAAAGAATAAAAATATAATTAATTAGACTATAACTATTTAGCAATCTCTAATGAAATAACAATAGAAAATATCACAAAAAGAGGCAAGCAGACATTATGTGCCTCTTCATGGAAGTATACATTAGCATTAGTGTAGTCATTGTGCCCAAAAAAAGGGTGGGGGGTGGAAATGGAGGGAACTTACCTAAACCTGATCAAGCCTTTAGATCTAACCTCTAACTAGAGAAATACAGGAAAAAATGTTAATGATGACACACTGTGGGAAACTTTATTTTTTTTTTTAAGATTTTATTTATTTATTTCACAGAGGGAGAGAGATCACAAGGAGGCAGAGAGGCAGGCAGAGAGAGAGAGGGGGAAGCAGGCTCCCCACTGAGCAGGGAGCCCGATGCGGGCCTCGATCCCAGGACCCTGAGATCATGACCTGAGCTGAAAGCAGAGGCTTTACCCCACCGAGCCACCCAGGCGCCCTGTGGGAAACTTTACTAGACAAATCACTCACCTTCTTCAACAAATATGTTGCAAGGAAAGAAAGAAAGAAAAGAATGAGGGGACCCTGGGTGGCTCAGTCAATTAAGTATCTGCCCTCAGCTCAGGTCATGATCCCAGAACCAAGCCCCACATCGGGTTCCCTGCTCAGCAGAGAGCCTGCTTCTCTCTCCCTCTCCGCTGCTCCCCCCCCCCTTCTGTGCTCTCTCTGTCAAATAAATAAAATCTTAAAAAAAAAAAAAAGAATGAGAGGCACCTGGGTGACTCAATTAGTTGCACGTCTGATGCTTGGTTTCAGCTCAGGTCATAATCTGGTGGTCATGGCAACGAGCCTGGCATTCTGCTCCATGCTCAATGGGGAGTCTGCTTCAGATTCTGTCTCCCTCTCTCTCTGCCCCTTCCCCCACACACATGCACGCTTTCTCTCTCTCAAATAAATAAGAATAAGAAACTATAGATTTTTAAAAAGATGTTATTAATAAAGACTTATGAACTAATCACAAAGCATGGATCTTATTTGGGCCCAGATTCAAAGAAATCTTAAAATTAAAAACAAAGTTATTTGCCTTGTGGGGAAATCTAAACTCTAACTGGAAATCTGATATTAAGGAAAATTTTTTGGGGGGGAGAATAATGGTATTTGATTAAGTTTTTAAAAGACTATCATTTATATATACATTTAGGGATGAAACGGTACAATTTCTGGTATGTACTTCAAAATAATCCTAGGCAGGTAGATGTACAGATTAAACGAGATCGGTAATGAGTCAGTTATTACTGAAGCTGAGCAAAGTGGTGCATAGATGTTCATTGCTGTTTTGTCTATTTTTTAGCATGTTTAAATTTTTAACAATGAAGAGTTAAGGAAAATGCTGATCACAGCTTAGTAAATTTATTTTACCACACGCAAAAATCAGGTGACAACCCCATAGCTTGAAAAACCCTGTAACAGCATATTAATAATTTCCTTAATCTTTCCAACAACCAGCAAAATACCCTGAATAAAACATAAAATCAGAAAATATTTTTTAGAAAAGTGATAATACAAAGCACAACACAGCAAAAACTATTAAAGCTTAAAGTACACATAAGTGTTGTCTGAGAAACTAGCATTCATTCTACCAACAAACTCACTGAAAGGCTAAATGACATATATTCAAGGATATTTACCCTACCATTGTTTATAACAGCGAAAGATTAATAGCCAGCTGAAAGTTTATTAATAAGGGTTAATTCTTAAAATTATGGAATTATGTAATACTATACAGCGATAAAGTTAAGTCCTTCATGTACTAATGGATGTACAGAATTCCCCCGGAAGTACTCAAGAACCTAGACACACTGGTTGCCTTCTAAGTAGGAAACGCTCGCGGCTGGGGCAGGGCTGGGAGAGAGAATTCACTGTATACTCTTTTGAACCTTTTAAATACTTAGAGGATGCTCTCTTAAACAATAAAACTGAAAATACTCAAAGTGAAAGCTTTCAAATTTCACTCTGAGAGATGTATTCCGTTCCTTCGAAAATCTTAGAAGGAGCAAAGTGGAGTGGAATAACCTCTTTGGGTCCATTCCTTCTGGCCCCATTATTCTTTGGAAGACCCAGGCCCAAAGACCAGAACCCTTAAAGGATCCTTCTTACGGAGTTTCAAAAGAAAGAAAATGTTCCCATATCGTGAAAAACCAGAAAACACTTCAGAGACGAAAGAATAACAACTTACCTTGGATAAAACTCTCAGTTGTCCAACATCGGCTCTTCCCTTAGTCTCGGGTCACCTGTGTAAGATAAGTCCATTAATTGGTAAAGGATAAAGAATCTTAAGGAAAAAGGATAAAGCCTTTCTTTGAGCCCAGACTGTTTGCCCTCCTTTTCAGAAAAAAACACAACCCCTGGGTATGAAGGAACCAGACCTTCTTGCACCATCTCCAAGGTTAACTCTATAGCTGGCATCAAGTCTGCACGTAATCAAGAAATGTCACAAACCAGTGAGCCTGGGTGGCTCAGTCGGTTAAGTGGCTGCCTTCGGCTCAGGCCACGATCCCAGATTCCTGGGATTGCGCCCCCTATCTGGCTCCTTGCTCAGCAGGGAGCCCGCTTCTCTCTTGCTTGCCGTTTCCCCTGCTTGTGCTTGCTCTCTGTCTCTCTCACGCGCTCGCTCTGTGTCAAATAAATAAATATTTTTTAAAAAGAAAGGGAAGGGAAAGGAAAGGAAGAAAGACTGGTCACGGACCACTGCACTCCCTTAACTGATTAAACCCCTTTAAAAAAATCTCTGGGCCAAAAGTAAACAACAAAACACACAAAAGAAAAAAATAATAAGAATCTCTGGGCCAGGAAGAAACCTGAGTTAGCCTTTGGACAAAAGTCGCCCTTCTTCCCGAGTGGTCAGCCTTCCCCAAAAGTAATTTGATTCCTTTCCAGTCAAAACTCTGGAGTATTGGCCTTTCCAGCCACCGACAGCACAATCTGGGTTTCCGCAACGCAGCCAGCCACAGAGACCCCACAGCCCCAAGCTTCCAGAAACCCTCAAACCCACAATTGGCCTCAGGGTTGACCATTACTCTATCATTGCTCCCCCCCTCCCCATTCGGCTCCCGGGTAGACACAGCTGGAAGGGCTGGACTCATAAAAAGTCAACGACATAATTAAAGGAGGAGTCTCACAGCTTTCCACAAGCACTCACCTAGCTGGAGACATAATTACCACTACTTTGTGAGGTCACACACAACCACGCAGTCCCACAGGCACATTACGTCACGCACTCACACAACGACGTGTGAAGGCCTGAGACTCCGTACGCGGCCGGTCTCGGTCCCCGGGCTAAGAACACGCCTCACGTTCAGTTCCCGGACGTCAGGCTCACGGCCCGGAACGAACCCACCGGCCGCTCTTCCTCCGCCGGGACGCTGTGCCGCTCGCTCCAGCACAACGGCGCCGACCACCTTAGAAGGAAGTGACGTTACGCCCAGAGGCCTCTTGAAAGTGTAGTCCGTAACACGAAAGACCCCAAAGAGACTTCGACCCGAGCAACCCCCGCACCCACTCCGCCCCGGGCGCCAGCCAGCGAACGGCAGCTCCTCCACCCTCTACGGCTAATCGCTGCAACCGCATAGTCCCGGCTGCGCACCCGGGACCCCCAACTCGCAATCAGCCGGGCGTTTATTTCCGCCCCGGGGGCTGCTGGGACTTGTAGTGTGGTCCCAGCTTGGCGCTGGCCGCGGGATATGCCTCCGCGTAGTCCTGAAGGGGAGACCTCCAGGGGTGGAGATCGGAGTCTGAGAAGAGGAATGACAGGACTCTAACTGCGGCCAGGCTTGTGGGGCAGGAGAGAGAGGGAGAGGGACGTTTTAGTGTTGGTGTGAGTGCGTTTGCTTCGATTTATAACCTCGGTTATAAGTGTGGTTGTGTCACTGTGCCTGACACTGTTTTACGATTTTTAAAAAAATAATTTTTAAAAAAAGTTGAGTGTTTAAAGTGCAGTTTTTGAATGTAACATACAAAAAGTGCCCAAATCATTAGAATAAAGCTGGATACATTTTCATAGCTCGCTCAGACTTGTGTACTCGTGTAGCATCCCCGAAGTCCGCTATCTGCTTCCGGTAAAGGTCTCCATCTGATTTACAACAAATAGTTTTGCCTTATTTTGAACTTTACATAAGTGTTATAATATTGTATGTACACTTTTCCCCCTTGAGTCTGACTTCTTTCGCCACATATTGTTGGTGAGATTAATTGATAAAGTTTGTTTATTCTCATTGTTGACGGTACTCGGCTCGTTTTCAGCTTGGGGCCACTAGGAACAGTGCTCCATGAACATTCTTTCTTGTAGTCTTTTGCTGTGTATATTTGTCGTCTTGGATACATATATATCCAGGAGGGGTATTGCTGGGTCATAGGTTACACATATGTTTAGCTATAGTAGATATTGCCAAACGGTTTTCTAAAGTGGTTTCCCAATTGCAATTCCACCAGCTCTGTATTATAGTTCGAATTGTTCTGCATCCTAACACAATATTGTATGCCTTTTCTTTTTTAAACTTTCTGGTGGGTGTGTGGTTGTTTTAGTTTGAATTCCCCTGATGTATACATTTGTATATCTTCTGTAACAGGCAAAGATACCCAACCAGCTTTAGCATTTATTGTGGACAAACAAGAGAAGGACCAAGAGGATTTAGGTTCTCTTGCAGAGGTCTGTGTTGTATGTATTGGGGCCGATCCGACATCTTCAGTATTGCCTCTCTTTCCAAAGCTTACCCTTTTAAGAACAAATAGGAGGGGTACCTGGGTGGTTCCTTTGGTTAAGCCTCCAACTCTAGATTTCAGATCACATCATAATCTTGGGGTTGAGAGATGGAGTTCTGCTTGGCTCTGCATCGACTGGGGAGCCTGCTTAAGATTCTCTCTCCCTCTCCCTTTGCCCCTCCCCTGCATGCTCACACATGTGCAGTGGGCATACACTCTCTCTAAAAGAGAGAAAAAGAAAATGAAAAAGAATAGAAAAGGGGTAAAGGCAAAGGTCTGTCCTTCCCGAAGAGGGACCCAAGGCCACATGCACTAGTCAAGGTATGTTGGGGACTTGACAGTGACCAAGTTTGCCAAACATCTTAAGCCCTTATGGACCTTGGAATGTAAGTTACTGTGATGCCAGGAAATGCCCTTGGTCATGGTCAGAAAAATTACTTGAACTGGATTTAGAAATAATTTTCCAATTGGACAGTATAACTTTATAGGTGGGTTCTTCTGGCCCAGTATCACCTCAGGTGGTTGTAACTGATATTGCTGAAAGTAGTGTGGAAATAGATGTGTTAAAATTACAGGTAACAATTCTCTTCATCATAAGGGATGTTTCCAATGGGGAAATGCCATAAATAGAATAATGGCAGTGGCACACACAACCCAGATCCTATAAGACCTCTCTGGTGTAGTCACATAGTTACTGTGAAGCAGTGCAGGAGACCAGGGAAGGGGAATCAGGGGAGTAGTAGAGGTCAGAGGTCACTATAATGATCAAATAGCTAATAGAGGCAGAAGTGTTTAAAGAAACTATATCACAAAATAGCCCTCAGTGGCCAAGGGGAAAGCCCATATTGTTTGGCCCTTCACCGTGGACTCCCACAATCTATATGGCAGTAATACACTGGAACATGCACTTCCAGATTTAACAATTACAGAACCATAATGCAGACTGAAGTTGTCTGTTTTGTGGTTATAAACATTGCTAATGCCTTCTCAGCATCCCATTGCCTCCTGAAGAGCCAATTTGCCTTCACAGGTTCTACTTACCTTTATTTTATCGTGTTGCCACAGGCTATCCTAAACTCTCCATAATTTCTCACTAGTGGATAGGCTTAGACCTCAAAAAGGCTGAAATATCACCAGAGGTGTCCTGATACCATTACACTGAGGGCTAAAGGCAGCATACAGACTGCGTTTCGTGAGGTGAGTCCATATCTGAACCAGAGCTGGAAGATTAACATCCCAACAAGATGCTGGGGCTAACCATGCAAGGAAGTCTCTTGGGCACCACGTGGGCTGATGCTCAGAGAAAAAACCTTGACCTTATTAAAAAAAAACTGTTGGTCTGAAAACCACTAGCAAACAAAACTGAGGCACAACATCTGATAGGCTTGTTCAGGTGTTGGAGGCACTCCATACCTCACAGGAGGATGAGAATCTTGCTGAACCCATCATATCAGAACACTCAAAAGAGTCACACTGTAGATCCAACCATGTCAGATGCGGTATTTGGCCCAGCACTTTGAGCTTCTTGAGAGCTTTGGAGCACTAACATTCCTAAGTATTCCTGAGCCTGGTTCATGCACATATCAGCTAACGTAAAGGCAGATAGGATGTAGTGGACCACGGCCACTGTGCAGATTCAAAGAAAACTGCTTTAAACTGTGCGTGGCAAAGGGAATTCTGCTTAGTGGGAGGAGCTATAGACTGTTGTGCTTCCCCTGGAAAATAGTCCCCTAAATGCACCCTGTTACATTTTCACCAATTCCTGGGCAGTAGCCAATGGACTGGCAATGTGGTGTGGTGCCTGGCAGTGGAACAACTGATGATCAAACTTTAGCCTCTTTGAGGATGAAGAGTTACGGTAGCAGACTGCCCAAGACCCACATCCTGTTTGTGACCATGTGGATGTAAAGGACCTTACAAAGATGAACATCAACATAATCCACAAGATGATCAGATAAGGACCCTAGTAAGGACCATAGCCACCTGGATACACCAACACACAGGGCATGAGAATTTATAACTAAGCCCCAAAATGAGACACAGTGATTCCAGCACATAAGGCCAAGAAAGCCCAGACTGCCAGCTATGCAGTTGAGTAGCAGAGAGAACTCTGGGACACATAACAAGGGGTACCAAACCTGGCTAGTCCTGGAAAATAGACCATATGGGCTCTCTACTCTCCACTCGAGGGTACTGCTGAGTATTGATGACAGTAGACACCTTTTCAGAGTCCAATACTTTCATCCCTGTCCACAGACCAGATGGGTGGCCATACTATTCAAGGGCTTTAGATGGACAGTGTTATTTGCTATCTATTTGTATTCCCCAAGCATATCCAGTCAGACAATAGTGCCACCTTACAAGAACAACAACAACGACAAAATGTAGCAGTAGGCAGCAACCTGGGATATTCACTGGAACTTTCATGGCCATGTCACAGCTAAGCAGCAAGTGCCATTGAAAGATGTAATAGACTCTTAAAAGAGAAATTGGAAAAGATAATTGGACAACCAAGTGGCACTCTCCTTCGAGCACACACTTAAGGTGGTCAGTTTGGGCTCTAAGTGTGACAATTCCCCCAAAATGGTACCTTTCATTTAAATAGAATGTGTATGGACTCTACACCTGAAACTAATGATATTTTGGCTAATTGAATTTAAATAAATAAACAAATAAATAAAAAATGTTTAATTATGAGGAAGAGGAGAGAAAAGGTGAAGCTGGCTGTAAGAAACCCAATCCACATAATTAATTTCTCACTCTGCATTTTTTCCTCCCACACTTACCCCTGGAGAACAGGGGATTGGAAAACCTTAACCTAGTACTTCTTTTGTCTCCTGGCCGTCCTTGCTGGATTTGGCAATTATGGATATTGATGACAATGATCATAAATATGAGATGATGACTCCTAAGGTAATGTTGGCATGGCATACACATCAGGGAGTGTAAGTGGTTCTAGGATGTTCCACGGTATGGAAAGAAACTGCAGAGGCACCCAGGGACCAGTTATGCCATATGGTGTAAAATATGGGGAAGGTTGGAAAGAGTTCATGCAGTGATTGTTGCATGGACTGCTGGGGGTGGCAATCATGGGCTGTAGAAGAAAAGGAACAACTCTTATTGGGTAGAACGCACTTTAGACCCCTTAAGATCTGCATAGAAGTAAGGACCAGCAATCTCCCTCAGCTCTTATCCCTGCCTGACATCTGGCCAATTTATCCCAAACTGCCACCATCACCTCAACTTAGCTGTTGACCAAGTGATAAACCTTCCAAAGACTAGACTTCAGCAAGTAAGAGCCTCTGCTTGAGATGACAGAACAAGGATAACATTCTGGACACTGATATGATTTTCTTTAACCTATTCTCAGACTATTTTCTTGTTTTTCAGACTATTGATGATTATAAACTAAAGATGAGTGGGAATGACGACTGTATTACCCTGGACTTCCTGCTGGCCAGTACAGGCAATACATGGGCAATTTCTAACATTTCTTGCTACAGTTGATCAATGAATAAGGAAAAGCAGAGCAACCCACTTTCACCTTAGAAAGTAATGTGGCTCTCCAAGGTTGATCTTGATAGCAGCTGGGACATATATAGCTGACTTGGCTCCAGATTGTAAGTTGTAGTTGTGGTCACTATGTTGCTTAACACAACAGAACATATTTGGTCCAAGCCCTTATCTGTAAAATTAATTATAGTAGCCCATGGGGTAGCCCACAATCCTGAGAATGCTTAGCTGGATACTGAAAGGTCAGAGGGTAGAGTTGTAGGGAACAGCCCCACCATGGCTACATGGTCACTTTGCAAGTACCCATGAAGGCAAAGGCTTGAAATATAGCTTATTTGAGTCTTGGCAAAATGTCTTATGATTCTCCCCAAACATGAGAGAATGGGAGACCATTAAGGAGCTGCTATAAGACTATCTCCCATTTGCCTCTGTATGTCAGACCTTGGGAGACTGTTTTTGTGATAGTTTCTCATCACCATCCAGGTTCCGGTGAAGTATGGGGATTTCTGCCCAACCTCCACCCCTCAGAATAGAGCTGAAACAAAACAAAACAAAAGTTACTATAAAAATGTTGAAAAAAATATTGAACTGCTTAGCTGTAGTCTAGGACTGACTCCTCAGCAATCGGGGATACTCCACTGCAGTCACCTGGTCCCTTTGGCTTAATCAAGGTGTTAGCTGGCCTGAGTTCTCATTTAGTGGATCTGGAGAAAAATCTACTTCCAAACTCATTCTTGATGGCAGATTTCAGTTCCTTGTGTTGCATGACTGAAGTCCCTATTTCCTTACTGGCTGTCAGCTGGAGACCACTCTCAGATATTTTCCAAATGGCCCTCACAGGCAATTCACAACATGTATGTTCGCTTTCTTTCAGGCCAGCTAGAACACATCTCTCTGACTTCCTTTTTTGCTAGTAGTCAGAGAAAACATTGTTTTTAAAGGGCTATGTTAGGTTAGGTGAGGTCGACCCAAATAAACTATCTTAAGCCCTCTGACAAAATCAGAGGCCTCTGACAAAATCTCTTTGCCATGTATTATAACATCAGAGGAGTAACAGCAGGGAGTGTATATCATGGGGGACTTCTTAGAATTCTACCTACTGCAGCTATGGTAATCAGAACAGTGTTGTATTTGTACAAGGATAAAACATGGGCAAAGGAATGTAATAGAAAAATCAAAAGATAGTCACTTTTTAGAAAAATTCCACATCAACTCAGTGGATAAAGGATAGTACTTTTAGTAAATGGTGCTGGAACAATTAGACATCCACGAGGGAAAAAAAAATCATTATCCCTACCTTACATAGTACACAAAATTAATGCAATATTTTCTTTGACAAAATGCCTAATGTGAAATTTTCACTTACCTGTAAAAATTAGGATAACTTTAAAAGAATATATATGTAGAAAAATATCTTCACGTTGTTGGGAAAAGGAAAGATTTATTAAACAGGACATATAAGTATGTAGGATTTCATTAAAATTAAGAAATATTACTTATCGAAAGATACAATGAAGAGAGTGAAAAGATAAACTACAGATTTGGAAAGGTCTTTGTAATACATTATAGACTGTATCATAAATATAAAAACAACTCTCCAACAAATCAGTAAGAAAAAGGTGACAAACCAAACAAAGGTGGGCAACAGATTTGCACAGACACTTCAAAGACTGTATTTAAATGGCATAGGAAAGGATGCTAAAAGTCAGTACTTCTTAGAGAAATGCAAATTAAAACCACAATTTAATCTACTACATACCTAGTAAAATAGTTAAAATTGAAAAGACAGGGGCTCCCAGGTGGCTCAGTTAAGCATCTCCCTTCAGCTCAAGTCATGATCCCAGGGTCCTGGGATTGAGCCCTGTGTCAGCCTCCCTGCTCAACAGGGAGTCTGCTTCTCCCTCTCCCTCTGCCCCTTCCTCCCAGTGTTGCGTGCTCTCTCTCTCTCTCTTTGAAATAAGTAAATAAAATCTTTAAAAAAAAAAGAAAAATAAATAAAATTGAAAAGACAATAACAATTGTTGATGAGGATGTGAACCAAATAGAATTCTCATACATTGCTAGTGGGAATGCAATATGGTACTTTGCAAAACTGGCAGAATGCGGAAGGCAAGATAATGTCCCTACAAAGATGTTTACAGCCTGGATGTAAGATGGGGTTCTCCAGTAAAACAGACCAATAGGAAACCATATGTATATCCTGTCAACTTAGAATTTTATGCCCCCAAAAATATCTTCCAAAAATTAGGAAAAGTACTTATTTTGACAAAGAAAAGCTGAAATAATCGACTGGCAGAAAACCTGAACTAAATATATGCTAAAGGAAACTTTTTTAAAAAAGTTTATTTAGGGGTGCCCAGGTGGCTCAGTTGGCTGAGTGAATGCCTTCAGATCAAGTCATGATCCTGGAGTCCCAGGATCAAGTCCCACATTGGGCTCCCTGTTCTGCTGGGAATCTGCTTCTCCCTCTGATCCTCCCCACTCTTGTGCTCTCTCTCTCTCTCTCTCTCAAATAAATAAATAAAATCTTTAAAAATAAATATTTATTTATTTATTTAAGCAATTAGTACACCCAACGTGTAGGCTTGAGCCCTAATGTGGGGCTCAAACTTATGACCCCAAGATCAAGAGCCACATGTTCCACCAACTGAGCCAGCCAAGTGTCCCAAAGACAATTTTTAATGTAGAAGCAAAATTATACCAAATGGATCAACACTTTTGAAAAGAACCTTTTGGGCTTTATTAAGTATAGAAATACTGTTCAACATTTTTGGAATAACAATCATCTAGATTTTCCTGAACAGACTTGTGAATCAAAATTACCAATTTATTCAGGATGTTACACAAATATTCATAGTTGTTAGTGGAAGTTTTGTCTTGCCTTTTAAATGTAAAATCAAAGTTATGAAAGAATCATAGAATTAAATGTCAAGCTTCCATGTTTAGATAAACTATGAGGAGCTCCTCAAAATTTTGGGAATTTTGTCTCTAAAAAAGATCAGGTACAGGGCACATGGGTAACTCAGTTGGATAAGCATTGGACTCTTGATTTTCACTCAGGTCATGATCTCAGAGTCCTAAGAGTGAGCCTTGTGTCAGGCTCCCTGCTCAGTGAGAAGTCTGCTACTTTCTCTCTCTCTCTCTCCTTCTGCCCCTACCCCTACTCATGTGTGCTTCCTATCACTATAGTTCTCTAAAATAAATAAGTAAATAAATCTTTAAAAAACACAAAAGATCAGGTACTAGATATGTCTCCTGAGGCAAGGGAAACAAAAGTAAAAATAAAGTATTGGAACTTCATCAACGTAAAAAGCTTCTGCACAGTGAAGGAAACAATCAACAAAACTAAAAGGCAACATATGGAAAGGGAGAAGATATTTGCAAATGACATACCCAATAAAGGGTTAGTTTCCAACATATATAAAGAACTTAAACAACTCAACTGCCAAAAAACCCAAATTATCCAATTTAAAAATGGGCAGAAGACATGAATAGACATTTTTCCAAAGAAGACATACAGAAGGCCAACAGACACATGAAAAGATGCTCAACATCACTCATCATCAGGGAAATACAAATCAAAACTCCAATAAGATATCACCTCACACTTATCAGAATGGCTAAAATCAACAAAACAAGAAACAACAGGTGTTGGTGAAGATGTGGAGAAAGGGGAAACCTCTTACGCTGTTGGTGGGAATGCAGACTAGTGCAGCCATTCTGGAAAACAGTATGGAGATTCTTCAAAAAGTTAAAAATAGGGGCACGCAGGTAGCTCAGTTGGTTAAGTGTCTGCTTTCAGCTCGGGTCACGATCTCAGGGTCCTGGGATAGAGCCCTGTGTTAGGCTCCCTGTTCAACAGGGAGTCCACTTCTCTTTCTCCCTCTACCCCTACCCCCATGCTCTCTCCCTTTCTCCCAAATAAATAAACAAAATCTTTTTAAAAAAAGTTAAAAATAGAACTATCCTATGATCTAGCAATTGCACTAGTAGGTATTTACCCAAAGAATATAAATTGAGGGGATATATGCACCCCTATGTTTATAGCATTATCTAACTAGCTAAATTATGGGAAGAGCTCAAATGTCCATTGACTGATGAAGGGATAAAGAAGAAGTGAGATATATATACACACTTATCAGAATATTGCTCAGCCATGAAGAAGAATGAAACCTTGCCATTTGCAATGATGTGGTTGGAGCTAGAGAGTAGTACGCTAAGTGAAAGTCAGAGAAAGACAAATACTATACAATTTCACTCATATGTGGAATTTAAGAAACAAAACAAACATGCAGAGGGGAAAAAAGGAGAGAGGAAAACCAAGAAACAGACTCTCAACTATAGAGAATAAACTGATGATTACCAGTTTATCGGGATGGAATTAGTTCAATGGGTGATGGGGATTAAAGAGGGCACTTGTGATGAGAGCACTGGGTATTATATGTAAGTATTCAATCACTAAATTGTACACCTGAAGCTAATATTACACTGTATATTAAATAACTGGAACTTAAATAAATACTTCAAAAAAAAGATCAGGTGGTTTCTTTAGCTATGGGTAATTTATTTGTTTTTATTGGACTAATGAGTGTTTATATTTCTCCTGACTGAGTTCTGGAGATTTGTTTTTGAAGAATATCATGCATTTTACTTTTTTGAAATTATTAGCAAAACCAGTATATATATTACCCATAAAATCTATAATTTGTATTTTAATATTAATATAATATTATTTAACGTTAATTAACATAATTAATTAACATAATATTAACTTGTCTGACTGATCAGAAAACACTTTGGGTAGCCAAAATATCTGAATACTGATTTGATTTTCATCTAAGTTACCCTTTTACTAAGGATGAAATTAACACAACTGCCAACAGTGGCAAATTTAGGGGAGAAACTAGGGAAAGGCAAATTGTCAAAGGGGAGTTTAGTTTATCTGTAATGTTTAAAATTTTGTAAGTGTAAGACATTCATAGATTACTTCGGAAATAAAAAATAAAAAAAGGAGACAAATATACAAAATCCAAATAGGATGTTGAAAGAAGCATTATTTGTAAGGCAAAATTTATAAGGCAAACATTTTATCAGTAGATTAGTAAAATAATAGTAAAGCCACACAGATAAATACTAACTCAACTGAAATAAGGATAATGATATAATATTTAATGACTTGGAAAACTGTTCATGATATATTCTACCATAGAAAAGGTAATTTATGAAATGGAGTTTCTTTTAAAAATTTCTGAAAAGATTTTTTTGACAATTTTGAGAGTAGGTATTTTAACAGTTGACAGGAATAAAGGTTCTTTCATGCTTTTTGAAATTTTCTGAAAAAATTACAATAAAACGTTAATATTAAAAGTAACTCTCTTCAAAAAGGCAATACAGTCTATTTGTATGAAGACACAAAAAAGTAAAAATAACAAAGAAGGTACAGGTATAATTATAGATATATAAATATGTATACACATATAAATGATATTTAAATTGTTGACCTGAAAACTAACCTTATAAAAAAAAGCTTATATAAATTAGAATATATCACCAAAATGGCAGGAAAAGCAACTGGAAAGAATAAGTAGTGATAGGTTCAAAATCTTGGGAGAAAAAGAAGTCAATCCAGAACTGTAAGCGCAATTAACAATTTTAATGACCAGTAAATAAACTTAAGGCAAAAATACCTAGAGTTAAATTAGGAAAATCAAAATGAAATTCTAGGATTATTTCTTGATAAATTCTCTTGACATTTCAGGTTGACATTCACCAAAGCTTTCATTTTAACTTCAAGTTTAAAAGTTGTAAGTTCCTGAGATTAACCCACTGAGCCACCCAGGTGCCCCTGATTCTACTTTTAAAAAAAATATTTATGGGCTTGTTCATAGGTTTCCTTAGTCCATAAATTTAATAGCTTAAAATCTTATAATCTTTCCATCACTTAATAATGCACTTTAGGGGCATCTAGGTGGCTCAGTGGGTTAAAGCCTCTGCCTTCGGCTCAGGTCATGATCTCAGGGTCCTGGGATTGAGCCCTACATTGGGCTCTCTGCTCAACGGGGAGCCTGCTTCGCCCTCTCTCTGCCTCCCTCTGTGCCTACTTGTAATCTCTCTCTCTCTCTGTCAAATAAATAAATAAAATCTTTAAAAAACAATAATGTACTTTATACAAATTATAAAATCAGTAACTGTTGGTTAGAAGAAGAAATGAATAAATATATGAAATAATGAATTAAAGAGAAAACTGATTCAGGGATGAGAAGTCTCAAAATTTTTAAGAGAAAAATGACACACAAATCTAAATGCAAAATAAGAGGGGCAACTGTGTTAGAATTGTATACAAAATAAAGGTAGAACCTGGTCGCTGAAGAGGCACAAGGGTTATACTTCCCACTTTGAAATGGGAAAGAGGCATGAAAGAGAAGCATGGCAAGTGGGAGGTGGAGGTAAAGGTAAGGACATTTGGACAGTTTGGTGCACAGGTCTTACTTTTCTTTACAGGTTTTGATTGTTGATAGAAACTTCTCAGAAAACATCTCACAGTGTTCTTTCTTTTATAAGCAGCTGGGTTATACCCTTAAATGCCCTCTCCTTGCCTGACCATCACACACTTACCTGGAAGCAAGTCCCTTGTCAGCTCTCAGCCAACCATCCAGGTCTCTCTTTCTTGCTCCAGTAAAGATACCACATCTGGCTTAGGAATGGAGAGTCTGGGCGCCTGGGTGGCTCAGTGGGTTAAAGCCTCTGCTTTCGGCTCAGGTCATGATCTCAGCGTCCTGGGATCGAGGCCCACATCGGGCTCTTTGCTCAGCAGGGAGCCTGCTTCCTCCTCTCCCTGTCTCTCTGCCTGCCTCTCTGCCTACTTGTAATTTCTCTCTCTGTGTCAAATAAATAAATAAAATCTTAAAAAAAAAAGGAATGGAGAGTCCTACTTCCAAGATAAATGATACACTGTTTTACTGTGGGAGGCCCAGAATTCAAAATCAAAGAGGAAAGGTCATTATTTAGAGAAGATGGAGCCTCAGCCCCAGCAGAGCTGCACATTTTCAACTCTACAGAGCTCAAGCTTTCTCTCTGGGAACAGGGGAATGGAATAGATAGGATATTTGAAAGGAGCTGAGAAATTTACAAGGGGAGGAGGAAATATTCCAGAGGGAAGACTGAATTTTTAGAGACAGGTATGCTTACCAATTGAGATCAGGTTGTTAACAGTTTTCCAAAATCACACTTCTGTACAAATCTCTCTGATCAGAATCCAGGCATTCCTATACCTCCTGAGAAAAGTCTATAGACACATCCTTCAACATCAGTCTCTGAAAAAATAAATTTGTGTATTAAGGTTATTATAAAAACAAAAGCTTCTACATGGGAGGAGAAAAGAAAAAGGTGAACATACAGGTGATAAGAGTGTTTATAGGAAAGGATAAATAGAACAAACAAGCTGGGTCTGGACACCTGGATGTCAGTATGATTTAATTTATGTTCTCAAACTTTCCAGTTCCTGAAGACAGATCAAACCACCCATTCACAGTAGGATATTTCCAGTATCCAACCTGGTTGGGATGTACAGAGGCCAGCCAAGTAAAGTTTCTCTATTATGTGAAATAGTATAAGCCATCATTTAGTCTATTAACGCCTGGTATATAATTGTCAGTAGATGGTAATTCTCTCCACTTACTGTTGACCCATTTAGCCCTAACAAAGAAAAAGTGATCACCTCTTCAAAATATCTTAGAATAAAATTTGATAATAAAAGAAATAAAGAGACAGATGATCCTTTGAAAAATTAAGACAAAAAACAGGTTGTATATAAAGTATTAGGAATCAGAAATGCAATGGACTTCTAAATATTACTGTTAAACTCAAGAAAATGATACAAAGACATATTTAGAGGAGAGTTTCCCAGACTTAGCCATGTTGACATTTGGGGCTGGATAATTTTTTGTCATGGGGGGTGCTGTCCTATGCACTGCTTGTTGGATGTTTAGCAACAACCCTGACCTCCACTAGATGCTGGTAGCACTCTTGTCCCAACTTTGACAACCAAAAATATCTGTAGTCATTGCCAAATATCCCTGGAGGGGGTGCAGGTAGGAGCAAAACCGTTCCTGGTTGAGAATCAGTTTAAAGTCCAGACAAGCAAAGGCTCAAAAGATTCCCCTCTTGTTTCTATGCATCTTTGCTTGGAAGTAACTGGTTGTGCTCCATAAAAACTACAGAGTAAACCATCAAAGAAGTATATTAGGCATACAGATTATGGGAAATAAGGGTCACAGGAGAGAGAGAACAGAAGATTCAGTGTTAACTGTGAAAGAAAAGTACCAAGATGACAGCTATGTAGCAAGTCTGCAGCACAACCATTGGAGTTAGGAGCAGTAAAACAAAGGAAACCAGAAGAAAGTACTGAAGAACTAAATGACTGATGACTGTGACAATATGGAGAATATTACTGATAGTAAAGTGACGGTAATGTTTACACATTTTGATGGGTTAGGAACACAAATGTGGAAAACTGAGCAAATAACTTTAAAAGATAACTAATTCCAGGAAAAAAAATTACTCTAGACATAATACGTCTGCTTAGTATACTACTTGGCTCAGATCTAATACTTACATAGTAATAACTACATACATATACTATAGAGTTAAGTAAAAATCATGTTATAACCCTGGGGAGAGAAACGTGGGGGAAAGCTAATTTTCCACTCCAACACACAATGAAGCCAAGGAATAATGACTACCACACTTGATTCCTCCACAAACAGTAAAATGAGACTAACTGGAAATACCAGTATAAATATTGAAGGCAGTTAGTTGACTTAATCTTTCTTCTCATTTTGGTATTTGGCACTAATAAGACCTTTAAGATCTGTCTGTCTGGGCTCTAACAATAATGTTCTCAAACAACTTAGGCTCTGCTATAATTCAACCTGTAACCAGGCATCACTAAACTGTAACAAATGTTCCTGGTTCCTGAGTTGCCAAAATTTGATGAAAATTGATAAAGATTCACGAAGAGGCTGAGGTCAAATGAATACTGAACAACACCAACTCCCATTCTGTCTTACTAGACAGTCTGTGGAGATGATCATGATCTTCCAGATGTGAGCTCCCATTCAAGTGCTCAACTTGACCTCATCACATCATAGTCCAGGTAAAATAGTTTCATTTAGCAAAGAATATCCACCTTTTCCTCCCTGTGCACTTCTGCTCAATTAACATTTCTGACCCCACATGGAAAAACAACGATTTGTAGAAAAAAAAAAGTCGTGAACCCTTGTTGACATTCGGAGGGCGCATCTAGGCAACATGGCTGAGTAGATGGGATGGAAGGAAATGGTCAGGAGATCCTGAAAGAGATGCTCCTACCCAGAAAGGGCAGGATAAAGAAGGCAAATGCTCACTATATTCCAGGAAGCAGAAAGGAAGCATCATCTCACCTGGGTCATGGCCTTCAGTCTTGTACAACGCGCAGTCGTCCTCAGGGCTCGCCTCCTGGAAAAGGGCAGACTCCTGACACTGCAGGGCTAGCAGAGCAACGCTGGCCTCGGTCCCAGAAAAACGCGGTTCAAAGGTCAGTCCTTTACCCTGCTTCCCCATTGTCCACTCTTTGCACTTCAGACAGATACACTGACAGGGATGGGAGTGGGAATGGACAAATTCCGCCGGAGACCAAGGCTCCAGCTGCAGCAGAATAGCCTCTGGGCAGCCGGCAGTGTCTGGAGATGCTGACGCGAACGCCCCCTACCCGGCACCACCTTGCTTCTGAGCATTCCTCTGTCCCTGCTGCACCTGCGGACCAGGACTCCTGGAGACTAGACCTACAGCAGAAAAACCTGCCTCAATCAAGACCCTGAACCGGAGACGCGCCCCAATTCAGGTCCCATATCAAAGACCCGAGGGCACCTCTGTCCTCAAGAAGGCGGTGGCTTCCGGAAGCACAGCTGGTCAGTCCCAGTCGCCCCCACACGTAAACCAACCTCCAAATGTTAAAGGCGCAGCTCGCTGATAACTGAGCCCAACTTGCTAACTCCGCAGAGACCAATGCACAAGCTTACCTGATATAAGGCCTCCAATCGCAAGGTTATGCTTATGCCCATTCGGACGAGTGAGCCTTTCAGCCCCAAGAAGTCCGGCGCCCTGGTGCGAAGAAGGGATTGGAGCTCAGCGGACGCCATAAGCAAAGGTACGGACGAGGCCAAAGATAAAACTTTACCAAATTAAAAAAAAAAAAACAAAAAAACAAAAAAACTTTACCAAATTGCATCTACGCCTGCGCGACTTTGAGGCGTTCGCGAGACCTGAACTACAATCTCCAAAATCCTTTGAGCGCACACCACCTTTGACAGCACAACCCTGGCTCTAACCGCCTGTGCCTGAGGGCCAACTACCCTCCTCGGTGAACCAGCGCTGTGGGATGGGTCAGTGTTCTCCAGGGTACTGTTGCTAATCAAAGGTAATGTTATTCAGTGACCACTGCCTCAGAGGCAGAAGGCTACTAATGCCCTTGGCTCACTCGATCCCATCTGGGGAATCATTACTCTGTTCTACAGACTGAAAACCAGAGTCAAATAGTTTAGTGGCAACCAGAGAGTAGAAGGATTATGGCCCAAGACTGATTTTTTTTAATGATTTAAAAATTTTAATTGCTTGACTAATTTTTACATATGCTAAATAAAAGATAAATTATATAAGGTGAAAACTGAACACCTTGCACCCTTATCTCCTGGACACCCAATATTCTCCAAGCAACCAGTACATTCACCACCTTCCAACCACAACAATAAGTGTGTGGTTGCTTATTTATATGTGTGTGTCTGATAAATATGGTAGATAAATACGGTAGACTTTAACAAAAATATTAGTCATTATACACACCTAAAATATTTGTAACTTCATATTAATATACACATACCTTGTTCTTTTAATTTACTATATATTGTCCATTGAAAAGATATATGATAATTTGTTTAACCAACTTAGTACTGTAATTGACCCTACTCCCTTTTTGCTACTACACTAGTGCCATAACTTATATTCTTGTTTCTTGTGGATATGTCTCCGGGCATCTGTTGCAAAAATTTTGGAGAATTGGGTACCTGAACTTTAAGTTTTGATAGGTATTTGCTACTGGCCTCCTTTAGGTTATAGCAATTTAGCTGTCCAACAGCAACATGTGTAGATCCCTGTTTTCCTAGCCTGTGGCCAAAATATTAGATACCACATTAAAGTCCGATAAGTGAAAACTACATCTCTAAATTACATATATCTTATTGGGGAAGGAGATAAAGATGTTTCCAAAGGAATAAAACTTCCTTTGCAGCTTTTCTTCTATATTTTTTTCATACTCACCTGTTTTCTGTTAGATCAGTTTATATTTTCCCTTAATGATTTGTAGTACCTATTTTTGTTATTAATATAGACAGTTTAATGTTTAAAAATTTTCTCATCTTGGGATTTATATTTTTTCAACAGTGTTTCAAATATCTTGCCATGCCAAAGTAGACAAATATATTTTACTACAATGACTTCATGGTTTTGAGTTAATTTCACATTATTATTTTCTTCCATTGTTTTTTAAGGATTTTTTGGTTTCAATTCTTAATCTACATCTTTGATCCATCTGCATTTTAGTTTGCTTTGAGCTGTGTGTGCATTAGGGATCCAATTTTTTCTCTCTCTCCCATGTGGCTACCCAATTAGATAAGGCCATTAATTGTATAATCTATATTTTACAGACATGTCCATATTTTACACATGCCCTATAAATCGGCACATTCTCAAATACAACCACAGCAAATACACTTGGGAAACATAACAGTCGATCACACGACTTTATAATCTAATATATGGTACATATTCAAATTTTTCCCAATTATCCCAACAATGCTTTGAAGTTTTATTTATTTTAAGTGATCTCTACATCCAATGTGAGGCTCAAACTCATAACTCCAAGATCAAGAGTTGCATGCTCTTTCAACTGAGCCAGCCAGGCACACCCCGCCCCCGACAATGATTTTAAAGTTTCTTTTAAAATCCAGGATACAAAGGTCATGAATTGCATTTAGTTGGCATATCTCATAAGTCTGCTTAGGTCTACAACAGTTCACAGCTCTCTTGTACCTCAAAACTTTATATTTTTGGTATCCAGACCACTTTTCTCCCCCAGAATGTTCTACACATTTAAGAAAATTATTTCCTGGGCGCCTGGGTGGCTCAGTGGGTTAAAGCCTCTGCTTTCGGCTCAGGTCATGATCTCAGGGTCCTGGGATCGAGGCCTGCATCGGGCTCCCTGCTCAGCGGGGAGCCTGCTTCCCCCCCTCTCTCTCTGCCTGCCTCTCTGCCTCCTTGTGATCTCTCTCCCTCTGTGAAACAAATAAAAAAATCTTAAAAAGAAAATTATTTCCCCTTGTTGAACTTCAGGCTAAATATTTTTGACAAGAATACTCCATGGGTGATATTGTGTCCTTCTTAATGTATCATATCAGAGGTCACTTGATATCACTTTTTCCTATTCCTAATGTTAATTTATTTCCTTAAGGCTGTAGTCAACAGTCCTATCAATTTAAAGCTCTATCTTCTCTTTTTATTTTTGAGTAAACTATGGGGTGATGCTTTCAGACTGTTTGAATATGGATACAAATTTGTCCTATCTTTGCCATATGGCTACTAAAAACATTTGTTGAAAAACCTATACATAACATATACATATAATACATCTAACTCAAGATTCAAAGGGTATTAAATGATCCAAAATGCCTTCATTATCATATACTATCTTTCCTACATGTTTGGATCTATAGCTGGACTTTTAAGTAGTTCTAGTGTTCTATTATATTTTTCCTAATTATTAATGGAGTTATATATCTTAATATCTGATGGTTCTTTAACATTTTATTTATTTATTTGAGAAAGAGAGTGAGAAAGTGGGAGAGTGCATGAGAGGGGAGAAGGTCAGTGGGAGAAGCAGACTCCCCGCAGAGCTGGGAGCCGGATGCGGGACTCAATCCGGGGACTCCCGGATCATGACCTGAGCCAAAGGCAGTCTCTTAACCAACTGAGCCACGCAGGCGCCCCAATATCTGATGGTTCTAATTATCCAATTCTTCTCCTCCTTCTTTGGAATTATACTGGTTATTCTGATTTCTTTATTTTTCCATATAGACTTAGAATTAGCTCACATGTCTAAAAAAATTCTTGAGTATTTTTAATTGAGATTACATCACATTTATAATCTCAGGAATTATGATTTTTAATGATGTCAGTACTGCAATATTATATCCTTTTATTTTTTCATTTTCTGATTGGTTTGGAAAATTTTTATTTTTCCATAATGATTATGGACATTTCTATTTAATCTTGTTTCTTCATAGCTCATTTTTTTGTGACTACCATAAAAGCGTTTTTTTTTTTCCTATTGGATCTTCTATTTTTAAAGAATATTTGTACATGAGGGTGTCTGGGTGGTTCAGTCAGTTAAGCATCTGCCTTCACCTCGGGTCATGATCCCAGAATTCTGGGACTGACTCCTGCATCAGGCTCCCTGATCGATGGGGAGTCTGCTCCTTCCTCTGCCCCTCCACCACCCCTGCTCCAGCTCATGCTCTCTCTCTCACAAAAAGAAATAAAATCTTTTTAAAAATTAAAAAAAAAAGAATATTTGTACATGGGTTCGTTGACTTCTCTATGTTAATTTTCTACCAAGGCAACTTCAGATCGGTCTCTCATCATAGTTTAATGTGCAATAGGGTGATAAAATACAACTTTTTTCCTCCTGGATCTAGATAAAGCCACAAAGTAACTGGCACCAACTCTCCCTGTCTGTGGATATCACTGCAGGGTATGCAACAGAGCCAATGAACACCAAGTTTTCTCCTATAATTCAGTAACTGAAACGTCATTTATGCCATAGGTCTGTGTAGTATAATTTCTTGCAATGACAGAAATGTTCTATAATATGCTACCCAACACAATGGCCACTGGCTGCATGCAGCTGTTGAGCACTTGAAATCTGCCTAATGAGACAGAGAAAATGAATTTAAAATTTTATTTACTTTAAATCTAAATTTAAGTAACTACATGTGTCCACTGGTTAATGCTTTGGACACTAAAGAGTAAAGATGTCAAAGATGATGAAAAGTGGGATTGTCTCTGAGATTAAAAAAATTACTTTAAAGTGTGAGGCAGTTAGGCATGAGCAAGGACGAATAAGGCAGGTGCTGGCCACACCCTCAGAGCCAGCCCCCGCCACCCCCCCTCGAGAGTTAACAGCCACACCTTCAGAGCCACCTCCAAGAGCTCACAAAACAGGAAAGGCCTACCCACAGAGCTGGCTCAAAAGCCACAAGGGGACGTCCAAGAACCGAGCATGCGCACAAAAGGTGCCACTTTCCGTTAAGTAACTTTAAGGTCACAGCAAAAGCTCTCTAGAAACTCATAAATATACATTTATAAGTAAGTACAATTATAAATAAATACAATTATGACAGAATGCATCATGGGTAGGCACATGCATGGAAGCCAAAATATTCTATAACCACCAGCTGTCAATCAAAAATGTCAATCAAAGCCAAATTTACCTATGCAGAAAGCAGGCTTAAAAGGATGCAGCTAGAGCTTCTCGGGGGCCATTGCCACTCTTGCTCCGGCACTAGCCCGCTTTCTCTCTTGAGTGTACTAAACTTATCTACTCAGGAAACTCTATCTCCCCGTTCTGGTCTCAGGTCTCCTGAGATACCATCTGAGACCATCTCCTGAGAGTGCATCTGGGACGAGAACCGAGGTACCCAGTAACAAAAGTTGTTTTGTGTGGTGTGTTCCTACCTTCATGAATGAAAAGATGGTTGCTTTCCTCTTGCCTCAAAAACAAGCAATGAGGCCACTGAAGTAGTTAGTATCTTATCTCTGTACTTCAACCCTAACACCTCCATACACAGCTTCTAATGAATAAAATGTGGCAAAAATGATGGTATGATGGTATATCATTTCCATAATTATGTTAAATTATATGGCAAAGTTGAAGGATTTGGGTAGATATAATCAAGGTCCCTAAACAGTTTAAGTGAATCAAAAGGGAGATTATCCTGAATGGGCAGGATCTGAGAGATGTGCCTTTTGAAAGATCTGTAGGTCAGAGACACAAGTAAAAATATCTCCCGCCGCCCTTGAATAAGCAAGCCACCATTGCACAGCTTCAAGGAAATTAATTCTGCCAACAAACACGTGAATTTGGAGGATAACCCTGGCCATTCAGTGAGACACATCCCCAGCTGACATTTCAATCGCCACCTTGTAAGACCCTGAGCAGAGGACCCAGCTAAGCCATGCCCTCACATGTGCCCATGAAAACTTTGAGATAGTAATCATGTGTTGATTTAAGGTGCCAAAATCATGGCAATTTGTTATGCAGCAATAGAAAATTAATAAGCCCTATTATTGGCCATAGTTCCTAGTAGAAGCTGTTGATCCTAGCTCACAGTTGTTCCAAACTTCTCAGAACCACCCATATCATACCTCCTCAGAGACACCAGCACTAACCAAGCTAACCCCCATTCTTAAGGCACTTTGAGTCCCAGATAAATGGAAACTTCCTCTGTATCTCTGTAGCACTAGTACAAGATTTCAAATATTAATTATTATAATATATATCTGGATTTAGTTTTTAATTTTTAGTTTTTTACATGTCTGGATTTAGAGTATAAGTTCTGTGAGAATTTTGCCCATCTCCCACAGGTTTTCCTGTGTAGGATACTCAGCAACCTTATGTTCAAAGAAATCACAATTTGTTCATACTTCATCCTTCACCAAATGTTGGCTTAAACATGCATGTGATCAAGAGTCAGAGGTTCCTATAATCCAATATTATTTTTTAATCAGCCAGACAATATGGGCAATAATATTCTCAATAATGTTTCATGCTGACATAAATTTTAGGATTTGACATATAAGGTTAGATATGAATAAAGGCATTACTCATTATATTTTTATGTTTCTTTTCTTCCATGATCCAGATGGATCATCTCATGATCAGGAAGGAATGAATGATGATGACTTTGCTATATTCACTAGAGGTTTAACATTTTTCACCAATATTAAATTTCCAATATTAAATCAATATACACCATAGTTAAGAGCCTTTCCATAAATAATAAAATAGCCAAAGGAAAAAATAATCTTGACAATGGATTATATTTACTGAGTATGTTAAAGTCTCAATTATAAGCATTTGTGTAAATTAACTCACTTGATGCTTACAAAACCCAAGTATGCTAGTGAATACAGTCATGCCCATTTCACATAAAGTATAATAATATATAGGAATATGTTTTTAATATAAACACATTGAAATGGAAATGAATATATTTTTTAAAAATTTTATGTCCCTACATTATATTTGGGCAAAATCATTAGGAAAAACTGCATAGAATGGAAGAGAGAAAAATGCCATAGTACAGTACGATCAAAGGGAAGCCAGTCAATCTGTCATGTTTAAAATATGTACATGGTAAAAGGTATATGCATGGATTATTTCAAAAACAATGAAAAGAAGATAAGCAAACACAGTGTGTCAAGTAGAATGCTAAAAAAGACATTCCTTATAAACACATAAAGTGGAGTCAGTCATAGTATTTGACCATAGATGCTTGGTAAAAATAATGGTACAGTCATATATATTAACACTATTAATACACTTAAGTACATGGAATGTCCTGTATGACATATCTTATCATTAAAAAGGCAATTTATGAGACAATTTGAATAATGTGATTACATTGGCTTTAAAAAATTTATAAAAGGATTTGTTCCAACAATTTGACAATAGTTATAGCCCCTTTGGGGGGGTTGGAAGCTAACTTTATTGGATTTTTGTAGAATTTAAAAATCTAGAGAAAATTATTATAATAAAATATCATATTTATGAAATAAAAATATTAATTTATATATACAAATAATTCTCACTTTATCAATATTAAAATATATGTCTTAAAGTAAGTATATTTTATTTTTAAAAGATCTTATTTTTTTAAGTAATCTCTTCATCCAACACGGGGCTCAAACTCACAACCCTGAGATCAAGAGTTGCATGCTCCTCTTACTGAGCCAGTCAGGCACCCCTTAAAATAATAATATTTTAAATAAAATGGTACAAATGCAAAGATGTGCAGGTAAAAATTTATTACAAAAAGATCAATTGAAGAGTTTCCAAATTGGATATTTGGGTATAAAAAGACTCATTAAGTTCAAGCTTATAACGCTCTAAGTATAAAAAATGTCACAAAACTGCGCATAAATAGCATCAGGAAATAGTTATTGAGTAAGTTGTGCTGTAATAAGAATTTTGGTGAGAAAAAACAAATTCAAAAGTTTAATGTGCAACATATAATAATGGTATTTTAGCTATGCATAAACCAAACTACTTATAGCTATATAAAAATAAAGTGGATTTAAAGTATTTTAAAATATGAAAAATGCAACAAATGAGATTTTTCATTTTTATCCACTCATGATAAAAAGTTTTTAAAATTTAGAAAGGAATGAGCTATTGATAGGGGCCTTCCAATGTTCATTTTATTCTTACAGTAGTTAAACTGTGAAACACATAAGGCATTCTCATATTAATTACATTTCTATATTTTCTTACCAATAAATTCTTAGGATTTCTCCTACTACATTTCTATGGTTTCTCCTTCAGGTCATGTTACCTGAAAGACATGACTAAAGGTCTTACAAAGCTTTCTTTCATACTATTTCTTACCATTATGAACTTTTTGATGGCGATTAAGATTTGAGCCTCTTGCAAAGGCCTTTCCACATTCCTTACACTCATAGGGTTTCTCACCAGTATGAATTCTTTGATGCAGAATAAGGTCTGAAGAACGAAGAAAGGCTTTTCCACATTTGTTACAAGTATATGGTTTATCACCAGTATGAATTCGCTGATGCCGGCTCAGGTATGTTGCACAAGTGAAAACTCTCCCACATTCATTACATTCCCAGGCTTTCTCACCAGTGTGAATTTTCTGATGTTGTATAAGTATTGAATCTCTACTCAAGATCTTTCCACATTCCTTACATTCATACAATTTCTCATCAGCATGAATTAACTTGTGTCGAGAAAGTTCTGATGAACGACGAAAGGCCCTTCCACATTCCTTACACTCATAGGGTTTCTCACCAGAATGAATTCTCTGATGTTGAGTAAGGTCTGAAGACTGACGAAAGGCCTTCCCACATTCCTTACATAAATAGGGTTTCTCACCTGAGTGAATTCTCTGATGTGCTGTAAGTATTGAGCCAGTACTAAAGGCTCTTCCACATTCCTCACATTTGTAGGGTTTCTCACCAGTATGAATCCTCTGATGGCGAATAAAGGCTGAAACATTACTAAATGCCCTAACACAATACTTACATTTATAAGGTTTCTCACCAGTATGAATTCTTTGATGTTGAGTAAGGTATGAAGAATGACGAAAGCCTTTTCCACATTCTTTACATTCATTGGGTTTCTCACCTGTGTGGATCCTCTGATGTACTCTAAATATTGAACTAGTACTAAAAGCCTTTCCACATTCATTACACTCATAGGGTTTTTCACCAGTATGAATCCTCTGATGACGAATAAGGGCTGTACCATTACTAAATTCTCTAACACACTCCTTACATTTAAAGGGTTTCTCACTTGTATGAATACTATGATGTAGAAAAAACTGTGAGGCATTAGTAAAGACCTTTCCACTTTCCTTAAATTCATTAGATTTCTCTGTAGTAAAAACTATCTGATGTTGCATAAATTCTGAGTCACTATTCAAAGACTTCCTACATTCCTCACATTCATAGGGTCTCATACTAATAGGCACTGAATGATATGACCTAAGTTTTGAAGTTCTACTAAGAGCCTTTCCATATTCCTTATAGTTGTAGAATTTCTTCCCAGTATGACCTTCTTGATGAAGAGTAAGTTTTGAGTCTTGTCCATAGGCATTTTTATATTTTTTGCATTCATAAGATTTCTCTTTGGCATTAAATGTTTGATGTCGAGGGAGAGGTGTATGCTGAATGAAAGGGGACATGTCTTCAGAGGTACATGAGACTTGGCTAATATGTCTTTCCTGAGATCCCTGTTTAAGTCCAGGCTTTGTAAATTCTTCCATTATAACCCACTGGGATGAATCTATTTTATAGTCATCCTTTTTCAGAGATAATTTCTTGTTCTCACACCTAGATATATATTCTGAAAGAAAGCACAAATAAAAACATTCACTTTTTTGGGAGGGAGAAGACACAAAACTTAGAAAAGGCAGAATTACATTGACATTAATATTTATAATGGGGGCACCTGGGTGGCTTAGTGGATTAAGCCTCTGCCTTCAGCTCAGGTCATGATCTCAGGGTCCTGGGATTGAGCCCTGCAATGGGCTCCCTGCTTGGCAGGGAGCCTGCTTCCCCCTCTCCCTCTGCCTGCTGCTCTGCCTACTTGTGATCTCTCACTCTGTCAAATAAATAAATAAAATCTTTAAAAAAATAAGTAAAATAAAAAATATTTATAGTGTAAATAGGATTTATAGTTCTTATATGGTGATGTAATTTGATAGATAAAGTATAGACATTGAAAAGTGAAATAGGAAGGCATTGGGGGAAGGGGATCAGAAAAAGATGAAGTCAATGATTCTTAAATTTTGAAATAAATTCAATGTATACTTTGGCAAAAACCCAAAAGTCTGATAACCTGGTCTATTAGAAGGCTATTATGTAAGTAACCTCTCTCACACATTCAGTGTAGTGAATAAAAATGGTACAACTACCATACAGGGATATTTGCCAGTTTCTAGCAAAATTATGTAAGTATTTATCCCTTGAGCAAGAAATCCCAATTCTAGGAACCCAAACATATACTTTTGGGAAGAATCTGAAGAGATTTATGGAGAAGGTTATCCACTACAGAACTATTTGTAAGACAAACGACTATAACGAATCCAAATAGCCACCAACTTAATACTACTTGAACTCAGTATAGTACATGTACACAATAAAATTTCTAAGTAACTGTATAAAGAAATGAGAAGTATATATATATTCCTATTGAATGATCTTCATGATATTTAAAGTAGAAGAACTAGGTGGAGTAAATTGTATAGTGTATGCTGCTACCATTTATATAAGAAAGGAGATATATGAAGATATATACATAAGTGCTCACATTAAACAAAACAAAGAAAGGGTAAATCATGAAGTTTATGAAAGATATACTATGTTGGAGGGAATGAAAACAATAGGGATGGGGTAAATTCAAATATACCATAAAAATGTAGGGGAAATTGATATTAGGTGAGGTATATAGGAACTCTCTATATTATTTTTGCAACTTTTTTTGAATATATAAAATTATTCCAAAATTTAAAAAAATTTATTTATTTATTTTAATTAAAAAAATTTTTAAAGAAGAAAAAGTTATGCCGATAAAAATCACGAAAAAAAGATGAACAGCATATAGTAGTGCTGTTTCTATTGAACACTTCCTGAAAGGTGCAGCCACAGTGATAAGACTAGACAGGAGCATTAAGTTACAAGCACAGGAAAACAAGAAACAAAACTGAAAATGTTTACAAATTTTGTGACTGTCTTCATGGAAACTCTACTAATTATTGGAATTGTTAATTACAATAATTAATAAGTTATGGCAAAAATCAACATATAACACCAAGAAAGATAAGTCAGTTTTGTATATTTAAAAAATTTTTGCCAATGTATTTGTATGGAATGATTTCCAAAACAACTTATTAATAATTATTAAAAGAAAACCAGGACAGGGCACCTGGATAGGTCAGTCAGTTGAGTGTCCAACTCTTGATTTCAGCTTGGGTCAAGATCTCAGGATCATGAAATGGAGGCTTCAGGCTCTACGTTGAGTGGAGCCTGCTTAAGATTTTCTCTCTCCCTCTACCCTTCCCCCCACTCACATAATATCTCATGTAAAAGAGGGAAGGAGAATTGGGAATATAAATGTGAACATGCTCTATTTCTGAAAAAACAAAGAAAGAAAGGATTACTCAGACTATCCCAACCCCCCGTCCCCAAAAAGTTACCTAGAGTGAGGGTGGCAATGAATGAAGCAGATAGGATTGCAAGCACAACTTCTCTAAATATATTTTTATATTGACTTTTGAAGCATATAAATGTTTTATATATTCCAATTATAAACTAAAAATAATCTAAATCTAACAGTTAAGATAAATGGTATATTAAGTTGAAAATGCACAAAAAGAATTAATCTAGCAACTTTATGAACTATACTCTGACTGGAAATCCTTGGTGTAACATATTCTAAGGGAAAAAGGAAAAGGAAAGGAAACTGTAATAAATATTGAAAATGATTTCATGTAGGTCTTTCAGTCAGTAGTTGTGCTCGTATTCTAATTTAGAAACTATTCTCTGGTTTTGGAAAGGAAGGCTTGAATAAATATACTCATGTTGTGGGAAATAGGGTTTTCCACTGCTCAAGAAAATGTTACAAAACTGAAATGTATAAAAGTAAGACAGACTCTTGTCTTTTGGACTTCAATTAGAATTATTAGTATGATTCAGTTATAAAATACATGTTCCCTGTCTCTTTCTACTTAATGGATATAAAAGCAATGACAATCTAGTAGTATTAAGCTCATATTAGTCAATGAATACCATTTCCTAGTAAAAGAAGGTAAGGCTTCTTAATGAGCTGGCTAATTCCAAATTGGGGGAAAGAAAAATACAAGATGAGATTGGAACATATTTTTGTTCCAGGAAATAAGAAGGTCATTAAAGACTCATGCATAACCTGAAAAAGGATGAAGAAGCCAGCTGAAAGGGGCTTTCAATGGCCAACTATGAATGATAGTTTAATCATCAAAAAGAAGAACGATTATAGTGGGTTATAAGATATTGATTTTTAAAAGAATCAATGAATCTGTAGTGTTTCTCAATAAAAGTGGAAAGGAAAAGCTTTTTTTTTTTAACAAAGCAAGACCAACTAATAAATGCAGAAATAAAGTGATATAATTACAACTTCTCTTTTCCCAAAGTTCAGTGTAATTTGTTTTGAATAAAAACCAATGAATACCAAACATTTTGGGTGAAAGATTTCTAGAGGACAATTATATAGTCTCCAAGTATCACTGCACAGATTATTTAGTAGTTATAATGGGAAAGTGTACCTTTCCAATGGAAGGACCTGGTAGTCATCTCCAACCATCACCTGATCAAAATTACCACCACTATAATGAGAAAACTTGACTTTGCCTCTTGATATAATGAATTAAGAAGTGCACAACCCTAGGGGCACCTGAGTGGCACAGTCGGTGAAGCATCTGACCCTTGGTTTTGGCTCAAGTTGTGATCTCAGGGTCCTGAGATGAGCCATGCTTTGGGCTCTGCACTCAATTCAGAGTCTGCTTGGGATTCTCTCTTCCTCTCCCTTAGCTCCTCCCACTTGTGCTCCCTCTCTCTCTAAAAAATAAATAAATAAATCTTTTTTTTTAAGTGCACAACCCTAATTAAATGTCAGATCAGACAAAGTGAATCTAATCATGGGGTTGCAATTAGAGAAATCCTGAATGTAAAAACATTACATGACAATTTTGATTAAAAATATTATTTTGAAAAACGACAAAAAATAGGAAAAATATTGTTCTTGATTCCAAGACTAAAACAACATAGAATATTTTTTAAAAGGTGCAAATTTGGGGTGCCTGGGTGGCTCAGTTGGTTATGCGTCTACCTTTGGCTCAGGTCATGAGGGTTCTGGGATGGAGCCTCAGGCTCCAGGAAGCATGTCAGGCTCCCTGCTCAGTGGAGAGCCTGTTTCTCCCTCTCCTCCCTGCTTGTGCTCTGTCTCGTTATCTCTGTCACTATCTCTGTCTCTCTCAAATAAATAAATAAATAAAATCTTTTGTTTAAAAAAGGTACACATTCCTGAAGATGATGCAAAAATTGAACAAATGCATTGTACACATTACTGGAAAAAGCTTTTTAAATGGTCTCTAAAAAATCAATCATAAAAAATATAGGAAAAATTCATTCACAAAAGAATGTATAGAAGAAAAGAAGTTTCATTTAGAAATTGAAATTGGAAGAGTCTGGAAGACAACCTCATTATGTAAGTATATCCATATTATAATATTAATATAATACATCTAAAACCTTATTAAGAAAGGAACTCATATGATAGAGTGTTTTAGAGAAAATTCATGATGCATTTATATACATCTAATGTGTATACGTCATACAAATGAATGTAGCATGTGTGCTATAGTTAGCTATTTATGGGATGTAAAACTTATTTTAAAAACTGATTTTAAAAAGTTAACTTCTATCTGTTCACCTGCATTTAAGATGAAACCATGTCCACTATATCTACTCCCCTTTGTTTTGGAGAGGAAAAATGGCTTAGGAGCTAAGAGATGTACAGCTTGGGTTATACCTTATCTCCAATACTTACTAATTGTTGACTTTGGACAAGTTACTTCAAGTCTTTGTGTCTCAGTTTCCTTTTCTGTAAATAGGAAAAAAGGGTATTTTTGAAAAATAAAAATCTAATCATGTCACAGCTCTGCTTAAAATCTACTTATTTCCATCTCACTCAGAAAAAGTTCAACCACAATTTACAAGGTCATTAAAAAATGACTCTTTCCAGCATATACCTCTCTTATCACAGATCACAGATTCTCTCCTCTTTGTTTATTTGCTGCCCCCATACTGGCAACCTTGGTGCTCCTTATAGACTATGAGCCTGCTTGCCTCAGGGCTTTTGTACTTACTGTGCCCTCTACTCTGAATCATAAATGTTTATGATCTTTTCCCTCTATCCCACTCTATTTTATGCTGATTGCATACATCACGCAATTGCTTGATTCTCCTCCCTCACTTCAATCTCTTCTTGTCTGCAACCTCTGCTATCCCATTGCAAGCACATAATCTTTATATCCAAAACTCTACCAAGGTGACTGCAATCACTCCCAGAGCTCCAAATATTATAGCTCTGCGAGGCTTTTCCACTTTTCAATCTTTAGCCATTTTTCCTGGTTGTGGTATTTGAACTGTAATTAATTTTACAATTACAATTAATTCTACATTTTGAAAGATTTTTATGGATTTTTAAAAGTTTTAATTTAAATTCTAGTTAGTTAACATGCAGTATAATATTAATTTCAGGTGTGTAATATAGTGATTCAACACTTGCATACAATACCCAGTGTTTATCACAGCAAGTGCACTCCTTAATCCCCATCACCTATTTTTCTCAATCCTTAGGCTATAAGTTTCTTAATAGCTGATATATTTTATAATGTCTATGTCTCCTAGAAAAATATTCTCCATAACATAGAATATAATGAAGTGTTGACTGAAAGAATGAATACATGAATAAAACGGATTAAAAAACTGAACATATTTAATACCAAAATATTTAAAGGAGTGACACATATATAGACCAAAAGGCAAGAGAGAGAGAACTAATGGGCATTAGAACTCACATAAAAGTATATGTTTCTCATTAGAATCACTTAGAATAGGCAGAAAATATGAGAGAAAAGAAGCATGGAGAGTATTAGGGTGAAAGTGTGGGCATTTGGAAGTTCATTGATGACTTTACTTTTCTTAATAGTTGTGGGCCTTTGAGGGGAGATTCCCCCAAACATCTCAAAGATGTGGTCTGCTCACTGAACAGCTGGTTTAGACCCTACCTTCCTCTTCCCTTATATAATCATCAGTCACTTACCTAGGTACAGGCTTCTCGTCAGCTCACTGTCAAAAACACTCCAGGGCTCCTTCCCTTGCTCCAATAACGAGATCACATCTGGTTTGGGAATGCAAAAACCTATTCATAAAAGAAGAAAGGAGTTTTTTATGTTGTAGGTGTCCCAGGACACAAATCCTATTCTGTGATCAGCAAATAAATTGGAAGGGCCACAAAAAAGCAGAGAGGGTGGAGCTTTGGCCTTAGGCCCAATGAAGCTGTACATTCCCAACTCTACAAAGCTCAAGCCTTGTCTGTAGGAACAGGGAGAAGAAATGCATAGGATATATGAAAGGAGTTGAGAAAGTCTTCTCAGGGGAAGCAAATATTCCAAAAGGTTCTAGACTTTTTGGACAAAGGAATACTTACCGACTGAGACCAGGTTGCTATAATTCTCCAACATTACATATTTGTACAAATTCCTTTGAGTTGAGTCCAGGCATTCCCACTCTTCCTGAGAAAAGTCTATAGACACATCCCTGAATATCATAAATCCCTGAAACAAAAACCCTGAGTTATACTCACTTGATGAAAATAAATGACTTCAAGGTAGGAGAGATGAGAAACATAAAAGGAGAAGAAGTAAAGGAGAGTTTTACAGAAAAGGAGAGAAAGGGAGCACAAATAGGTTTGGCTCAATACCTGTGATGTGGGTGAAAACGAGTTAGTGTTAATCAATGAGCAGGCCTCATACAACCCAACTCCTGCAGATAAAAACTCCTGTGCACAATGAGAGAATTCCAAGATCCATTCTCATTTGAAAATACACTAAATCCAATTAAGAGGAACATTTTAATAATCCAGTTAAACAGCTAACTGGTATATAGTATATACTATATTCTCGGTAAAGAGAAGTACCCTTATGCTTCCCTTTCCCCCCTGAAAAACCAAGTTATAAATAATTGGTAAACTCTTAGAACAGTATCAGAGGATAAAACTTTAGAATAATAAGAATATAGGGCGCCTGGGTGGCTCAGTGGGTTAAAGCCTCTGCTTTCGGTTCAGGTCATGATCTCAGGGTCCTGGGATCGAGGCCTGCATCGGGCTCCCTGCTCAGCGGGGAGCCTGCTTCCCCCTCTTTCTCTCTGCCTGCCTCTCTGCCTCCTTGTGATCTCTCTCCCTCTGTGAAATAAATAAATAAAATCTTAAAAAAAAAGAATATAAAGAATATCCTGACATTTCAACAATCAGAAAGCAGGTCACATGAAAGGTACCAGAAAACAGAAACACAGTGTCCTGCTCAATAGTGCCATGAAATGAAGAAATAAAACAAAATTTAAAGTGTAACAAATTTTGCAATACTGAGAAAGAACCATTGACTGGAGTCATTTATCCAGCCAAAATTCACACAGATGTACGGTTGTATAATACATTTCTAGAGAAGCAAAGAATCAAATATGTATCTCCTATGTACCTTTTCTCTTTTGTTCTTTTTTATTCTTTTATTTATTTATTTTATCTAAATTCAATAAGCCAACATATAGTACATCATTCTTTTATTTAAAACTGATTTTTCAGCGTATTGAGGTATAATTGACCAATGAATTGATATGTTTAAAGTGCACAATGTGATGATTTAACATATATACACTTGTGAAATGATTACCACAATTGGGTTAATTAACACATCCATTCCCTCACATGGTTACCGTGTGTGTGTGTGTGTGTGTGTGTGTGTGTGTGTGTGTATGGTGAGGACACTTAAGGTCTACCCTACCCTTTTTTTAAAAAAAGATTTTATTTATTTGACAGAGAGAGAGATTACAAGCAGGCAGAGAGGCAGGCAGAGAGAGAGGAGGAAGCAGGCTCCCTGCTGAGCAGAGAGCCCGATGCGGGCCTCGATCCCAGGACCCTGGGATCATGACCTGAGCCAAAGGCAGAGGCTTTAACCCACTGAGCCACCCAGGCACCCTATCCTACCCTTTTTTTTTTTTAAGATTTTATTTATTTACTTGAGAGAAAGAGAGGGAGAGAGAGCAGAGCAGGGGAAAGGGGCAGAGGGGGAAGGACAAGCAGACTCCCTGCTGAGCAGGGAGCCCAGGGCAAGGCTTGATCCTGGGACCCTGGGATCATGACCTGAGCCAAAGGCAGAGACTTAACCAACTGAGCCACCCAGGAGCCCCAAGGTCTACTCTTCCAGCAAATTTCAAGTATGTAACACAGCACGATTAAGTATAATCATCATGATGTACATTAGATTCCCAGAGTTTATCTATCTGTAACCGAAGGCCTGTACCGTTTGACAAGCATATCCCCATCTCCTCCAACCCAGTCCTTAGTAACCTCCACTTTATTCTGCTTCAGTGAATTGGACTTTTTTTTAACCTCATACATAGGTGAGATCATTACAGTATTTGCTTTTCTCTGGCTAATTTCACTTACCATAGGTCTTCTAGATACCATCTGTGTTTTTGTACATGGACTTCCTTCTCGTGGTTGAATAATATTTCACTATATGTCACCTGTCTGCCTATCTATCTAATCATCTACCTATTTAGATGTCTATAAATATACCTCCTGTCTATTTTCTCCATTCATCACTCATCACTGATGGACACGTAGGTTGTTTCCATATCTTGGCTATTATAAATGATGCTGCAGTGAAAATGAACATGGAATAAATGATTTCATGCAGTGAAATGAACATGATTATTTCATGTTTCAAATGAACATGAAATCAGGATACTGATTTTGATTTCTTAGGATATGTACCCAGAGGTAGGACTGCTGAATCATATAGTAGTTCAAATTTTAATTTCTTGAGAAATCTCCACACTGTATTCCATAGTGGCTGTACCACTTTATATTTCAACCAACAGAGTACAAATGTTCCTTTTTCTCCACCTCCTCGCCAATACTTGTCTGTTGTCTTTTTGGTAAAAGCCATCCTAACAGGTATGAGATGATATCTCATTGCAATCTTCAACTTTCCCTAGTGACTGGTGATGTTAATTACTTTTAATATGCCAGCTGGCCATTAGGATATCTTTTCTGGAAAAATATCTATTCAGGTCCTTTTCCCATTTATAATCAGGGTATTTGGGGATTTTTTGCTATTGAGTTATATAAATCCTTATATATTTTGGATATTAATGGCTTATCAAATATATGGTTTGCAAATATTTTTTTCTCATTCCATACATTGCCTTTTCATTTTGTCAACTATTTCCATTGATATGCAGAACATTTTTAGTTTGGTATAGTCCTACTTGAATTTTAAATTTGGAAATTTCCAATTGAACCCTATTGAGGCAGTACCAACCAATTCACCCTGTCAACCAGGAGGGTGTGAGAATATTCTTCTCCACACTATGGCTGGTACAGTTAATACCTAATTTCTATATCTTTGCCAATATGAGAAGTAAAAATGGAAGTTCTCATTTATATTTCAAATAATATTGATAATTATTTTATAATATAAGGTTGATTACTTCTGCATAGTTCTTACTGCATTTCCTATAGTATGAATTATTTTTTTATATTCTGGCCAGTTGTTAATGAAGTTAGTGCTTTTCTCTTACTGAGATTAGTAGTAAGTTATAATTTGCTACAAATGTATCATAGTTTGTCACTTGTAGGATAGGCAAAAAGCCATACTTGTGAATCTTTTCCTCAAGGAACTCCTGGGCTTACATTATTAAAAAATATTACCTTCTTTTCAAGCTCACATGGAACATTCACCAAGATAGACCACATTCTGGGCCATAAAATATACCCTAACACTTAAAAGAATAGAAAGCATACAATGTCTATTCTCAAATAACAATAGTACTAAACTAGAAATTGATTAATGAAAAGGTAACTAGAAAATCCCAAAATATATGAAGATTAAACAACACACTTCTAATAGATAAGTCAAAGAAGAACATTCAAGAGAAATTTTAAAATATTTTAACTAAATGAAAATGAAAACACAGACTATCAAAATTTATAGGATTCAGGAAAAGCAGCACTCAGACGGAAATTTATAGCAATTAATGTATATATTAGAAAAGAAGAAAGATCTGAAACCAAATATCTAAGTTCCACCTTAAGAAACTAGAAAAGGAACAAATTAAATCCAAAGGAAGGAGAAAAAAAGAAATAAGAGAGAGCAGAACTCAATGAAATTGAAAACAGGGAATCAATATAGAAAATCAACAAAACCAAAACATATTTTTTAAAGATCAATAAAATAAATAAGCCTCTAGCTAGGCTAACTAAGAAAAAATACAGAAGGCATGAATTACTAATATCAGAAATGAAAGAGGGGACAGCACTACATATTGAATAAATATGAAAAGATAATAAAATAATACTATGAAAAACTATGCTCACAGATTTGATAACTAGATGAAATGGAATAATTCTTTGAATGATAAAGTATGCTGGGGCACCTGGATGCCTCAGTCATTAAGTGGCTGTCTTTGGCTCAGGTCATGATCCCAGGACCCTGAGATTGAGCCCTGCATCATGAGGCTCCCTGCTCAGCAGGAGGCCTGCTTCTCCCTCTTCCACTCTCACTGCTTATGTTCCCTCTCTCACTGTCTCTCTGTCAAATAAATAAATAAAATCTTAAAAGAAAGAAAGAAATATAAAGTATGCCAAAACTCATGCAAGATGAAGGAGACAATCTGAATAGGTATAAATGTATAAATGAAATTGATTCAGTAATTCATAAACTTCAAAAACAGAAAGCATCAGGCCCAAATGTATTCACTGGTGAATTCCTCAAACAATTGAGAAAGAAATTGTTCCTATTCTCTATAACGTCTTTCAGAAGATAAAACCAGAAGGTTTACTTCCTAACTCATTCTGAAGCCAATATTACCCTAACACCAAAACCAGACAAAACATGACAAAAAAGGGCGCCTGGGTGGCTCAGTGGGTTAAAGCCTCTGCTTTCGGCCCAGGTCATGATCTCAGGGTCCTGGGATCGAGGCCCGCGTCGGGCTCTCTGCTCCGCAGGGAGCCTGCTTCCCCCTCTCTCTCTCTGCCTGCCTCTCTGCCTCCTTGTGATCTCTCTCCCGCTGTGAAATAAATAAATAAAATCTTTAAAAAAAAAAAAAAACATGACAAAAAAGAAGAAGAAGAAGAAGAAGAAGAAGAAGAAGAAGAAGAAAAGAAAGAAAACTGCAGACCAGTATCTCTCATGAACATAGATGTAAAACTCCTCACAAAATAACAGCAATTGAAATAAGAATATGTAAAAAGAATTATTTAACATGACAAAATGGGATTTATCCCAGATACAAAAGGCTGTTTCAAGCCTTGAAAATAAATTAATGTGATCCATCACATGAACGAACTAAAATAAATTAAAATCACATGATATCAATAGATGCAGAAAAAGCATTCAATAAAATCTAACATGCATTCGTGATAAAATTCGCAATAGAATCACAGACAGAGGAAGATGGTGGCACAGTAGGAGTATCCTAGGCTCACCTGGTCCCATGAACACAAGTAGAAAACTGTCAAATCACCCTAAATACTCCAGAAATCAATCTGAAGACTGACAGAACAAACTCCACAACTAAAGGGAGAAAAGAGGCCACACTGAAGAAGGCAGAAGTATGGAGACATGCTTCATGGGAGAAACAGGTCACTGGTGCTGCAGAGGAGAAGGAGCCATGATCATAAAGAAGGGTGAGAGAGGAGCACACAAGGGAACATACAAGGAGAAAGTTTCCCCAAAGCCATTGGCTTGGAAAACAATAGGGGCTGAATTTCAGGAGTTCTTGCAATCAGTGGAGCTTAAAGCCTGGAGTTTTGAAAGTCAGCAGGTTTGGCTGGGATACAACCTGGAGGGCTCCGTGCTGCTCCTGGAGAGAAGGCAGGTAAAGAACCCAGGGACAGACATCCTGGAAACAGTGATTTGAAGAACACCTGGGGCAAAGACTGGGGAGACTATTCACTCTTCTCAGAGTGCATCAATAAGACACAGCATTCACAGAGACACCTCTCTGTAAACAAATGGCTAGTACCATTTCCCTCCTCTGCCCCTCAGCATAAACAGAACCAACTGTGGGAAGCACCGCACCTCTACTACTGGCTCCCTAAATTGAAAACACCAAGTCCTAGGCCCTATGCTCGAGAGAGACTTCCCTTCTCAGTCATGCCTGCCTCAGTCCTAGTGAAGCAGGTACCTCCTCCAGAAGACCAGCACAGACCCCTGACCACACCATGTCTCCCAACCAGGGAGTTATGCAGGACATCAGTTCCAGTGGAGGTAGTGTCAGGTCTGATTTCACAAGCACACCAGAGCACACCTAATTAAAACTTATTATATTGAGGCCAGGGCCCAAATACTGCTCACTGCAGGCAAGGAGAACCTCTGCAGATGACTGGCCTGAAGGACAGAGCAGCCAAAACACAACAGTAGAGCATACTCAGCACACACCAGGGACTTCCCTGAAGCATCAGGCCCTAGGCACTATATGAGCTCATTCAGAAAGTCGTTACTTTCAGGAGCAGGAGACATAAATGGCTTTCTAACATGGACAAAAAGGCAGAGACCTAGACAAAACACAAAGATAGAGGAATTTATCCCAAATGAAAGAACAAGATAAAGCCAGGGAAAAGGATGAAAATGAAAATATATAAATAATATGCCTGATGGAGAATTTAAAACAACAGTCATAAGGATACTACTAGGCATGAAAAACAGACAGAAGACATCAATGAAAGCCTTGACACAGAGATAAAGAGTTCAAAAGGAATTAATCACAGATGAAGAGTACAATAAATGAGACTAGAAGCATGCATGATGTAATGAATAGCAGGCTGAGAGAAGCAGAGGAATGAATAAGTGATATAGAAGAAAATGTAATCGAAAGTAATGAAGCTGAACAAAAGAGAAAAGGAAGAATTATGCAACACAAGGATAGATTTAGGGAACTCAGTGAGTCCATCAAATGTAATCACATTTGTATTATAGGAGTCCCAGAAGAAGGAGAGAAAAGGTGGCAGAAAATTTATTTGAAGAAAAAAAAGCTGAAAACTTCCCTATCTGGGGAAGGAAACAGACATCTAGATTCAAGAGGCAGAGAGAACATCAAAATCAACAAAAGCAAGCCAACACCAAGACATCCTGTAATTAAATTTGCAAAATATAGTGATAAAGAAAAAAATCCTAAAAGCTGAAAGACAAAAGAAGTTCCTAATTTATAAGGGAAGACCTACAAATCTAGCTGAAGATCACTCAACGAAAACTTAGCAAGCTGAAGCAAATGGTTTGATATATTCAACATAATGAATGGGAAAAATCTGCAGGCAAAAATACTGTATCCAGCAAGGCTATCATTCAGAATAGAAGGAATTCCCCAGACAAACAAAAACTAAAGGAGTTCATAACCACTATACCAGTCCTGCAAGAAATGTTAACAGGGACTCTTTGAGTGGAAAGGAAAGAACAAAAGTGACAAAAACAAGAAAGGAACAGAGAAAATCTCCAGAAACAATGACAAAACAAATAATAAAATGGCACTAAATACATATCTTATCAATAATTACTCTGAATATAAATGGACTAAAATGCTCCAATCAAAAGACATAGGGTGTCAGGATGGATAAAAAAAATAAGACCCATCTATATGCTACCTACAAGGAACTAATTTTATTTATTTATTTTTAAAGATTTTATTTATTTAATTGAGAGAGAAACAGAGCACAAGCAGAGAAAGGGATGGAGGCAGAGGGAGAGAGACAAGCAGACTTCCTGCCGAGGAGGGATTCCAACACGGAGCTTGATACCAGAACCCCAAGACCATGATCTGAGCCAAAGTCAGATACTTAACCAACTGAGGAACCCAGGCACCCCCAAGGGGCTCATTTTTGACTTAAAGACAGGTTCAGATTGAAAGTGAGGGGATGGAGAACCATTTATCATGCAAATGGCTGTCCAAAGAAAGCCAGAGTAACAATATTTATATTGGATAAACAAATCTTTTTTAAAGATTTTATTTATTTATTGGAGAGAGAAAGCATAAGCAGGGAGAGTGGCAGAAGGAGAGGGAGGAGCTGACTCCCCACTGAGCAGGGAGCCCAATGTGGAACTTGATCCCAGGACCCAGGGATCATGACCTGAGCCAAAGGCAGATGCTTAACTGACTGAGCCACCTAGGAGCCCCACAAACAAGATTTTAAAACAAAGACTGTAACAAGAGATAACGGAAGGCACTGTTTCATAATAAAGGGGGCAATTCAACAAGAACTAACAATTGCAAATATTTATGCATTAACATGGGAGACCCCAAATATATAATATAAAACAAACATGAAGGAACTCATTGATAATAATACAATAATAGTAGGAGACCTTAACACCCACTTACAGCAGTGGACAGACCATCTAAGCAGAAAATCAATAAGGAATCAATGGCGCTGAATGACACACTGGACCAGATGGACTTAACAGATACATTCAGAACATTTCATCCTAAAGCAGCAGAATACATATTTTTTTCCAAGTGCACACAGGACTTGTCCAGAATAGTTTACATACTAAGTCACAAATCAGGCCTCAACAAGTACAAAAAAATTGAGATCATACCATGCATATTTTCTGACCACAATGCTGTGAAACTTGAAGTCAACCACAAGAAAAAATTTGGAAGGACCACAAATACATGGAGGTTAAACAACATGCTACTAAACAATGAACAGGTCAACCAGGAAATCAAAGAATAAATAAAAGTTCATGAAAACAAATTGAAATGAAAACCACAGTCCAAAACCTTTGGGATGCAGGAAAAATGGTCCTAATGGTCCTTAGGTAAGCAACCTAATCTTACACCTAAAGGAGGTAGAAAAAGAACAAAAAAGACCTAAAACCAATAGAAGGAAGGAAATAATGAAGACTAGAGCAGAAATAAATGAAATAGAAACTTAAAAGACCAGTAGAACAAATCAATAAAACCAGGAGCTGGTTCTTTGAAAAGATCAACAAAATTGATAAACCTTTAGCCAGACTCATCAAAGGGAGGGAGCATATAGTATTAGTATTAGCATATAGTATTAGCTTTTGAAGTAATGTTCAATGATAATAATACTAAATAATAAAAAATAGTAATTACTTTAAATGTAGAGGGACTAAACTTCCCAATCAAAAGACACAGAGTGGTTGAAAAAACAGACTGAAAACAAAAACAAAAACAAAAACAAAAACAAGACCCAAATAAATACTGTCTATGAAAGACTCACTTCAGAATTAAGGACACACATTGACTGAAAGTGTGAGGTGGAGAAAGATATTTCATGCATGTGGTAACAAAAGAGAGCAGGGGAGGCTACACTTCTATCAACAAAATTGACTCTAAGTCACAAATGTTCACAATAGACAGAGAATGTCATATTGTGTTAAAAGGGACAATACGATAAGAATATATACCAATTATAAATATATATGCAACTAATATCAAAGCATCTAAAGCCAATATTGACAGATCTATAGGGGAAAAATAGCAATACAATAATCACAGGAGACTTCAACATCCCCCTGTCATTAGTATAGATCATCCAGATAGAAAGCAAATAAAAAAACACAGAACTGAACAACAAAATAGACTAGATGAATCTAACACACGTATATGGAGCATTCCACCCAACATCAGCAGATTACTCATTCTTCTCAAGCAAATATGTAACATTATTCAGGATACATCACATGCAGTCATAAAACAAGGCTTAATAAATTTAAGAAGGTTGGAAACTATTCTAAGCATCATTCTCTATTACAGTGGAATAAAACCATATATCAGTAATAGAAAGAAAATGGGAAAATTTATAAATACATAGAAATTATAGCCAGTGCAATCTCTCTCAAAACACCAACAGCATTTTCTTTTACAGAAGTAGGAAAAAAATTATAAAATTCATTTGGAGCCACAAAAAAACACTGAATAGTGAAAGCATTTTTGAGCAAGAACAACAAAGCAGAAGCTATTAAGCTCCCTGACTTCATAACACATTGCAAAGTTACAGTAATCAAAACAGTATGGTACTGGCACAAAAACATGTGCATAAACCAATGGAACAGAATAGCCCAGAAATAAACCCTCACATATACAGTCAAGTAATCTCTGACAAGGGCACCACAAATATAACATGGAGAAAGGAGTCTCCTTCAATAAGTGGTGTTGGCAAAATTGGATATCTACATGCAAAATGATGAAACTGGACTTTTGTTTTACACCATATACAAAAAATCAACTGAAAAAGGATTAAAAATTTAAACATAAACCACATGGACTTAAAAGACATACAAAACATTCCATCAAAAGAAACAGAATGTACATTCTTCTCAAGCACATATGAAACATTCCCTAGATCATATGGTAGGCCACAATATAAGTCTTAATAAATTTAAGAAGACTGAAATCATATCAAGCCATCTTTTCTGGTCACAATGTTATGAAACTAAGAATCAATTACAAGAAGAAAACTGGAAAATTCACAAATAGTATCAAGTGGGACTTACTCAACATCCAAAAATCAATGAGAAACACATTAAGAAAATAAAGGATAAAAATCATATAATCATCCCAAGAGGTGCAGAAAAAGCATTTGACAGAATTCAACATCCATTTCTGATAGAAATTCTTAACAAGGGGGAGTATAGTGAAGAAATACCTCAATATAATAAGGGCCATACACATATACATAAAATATAATTTCTATTAATTCAAGGTATGTGATTTTGTTATAGCTTTTAAATTTTTAAACTTAATTCCAGCTTTATTAATATTATTGACTATAATACTGTTTAAGGTGTACAACACATTGACATGATACACACGTAGTGCAAAATGATTAGCATCAGAGTTAGCTAACACCTCCATCATGTAACATAATTACCATTTCTTTTTGCAGTGAGACATTTACTAATCTACTCACTTTGCATCTTTCAAGCATATAATACAGTATTTAGTCACCATGCTGTACATTAGATCCCTAGAACTTATTCATCTTATAACAGAAAGTTTGTACCCTTTGACCAACATCTCCCCATGTCTCCCACCATTCTGTGGTAACAACCACTATACTGTTTCTATGAGTTCACCTATTTCAGATTCCACATATGACTGATATTCTATAGTATTTTTCTTTCTCTGGATTATTTCACTTAGCATAATGCCCTGAGTTGATTCAAATTGTCATAAATAGCAAGATTTCCCTCTTTCTCATAGATAAACGATACTCTATTGTATATATAACACTTCTTCTTTATCCATTCATCCATTGACTGACTCAGGTTGTTTCCATATCTTGGCTATTATAAATAATGCTGCAAGAATATGGAAGTGTACATATGTGGAATTTAAGAAACCAAACAGATGAACTTAGGGGAAAGAAAAAAGAGAGAGAGGCAAACCATAAAGTAGACTCTTAAGTATAGAGAACAAACCAAGTGTTGCTAGAAGGGAGGTGGGTGGGGAAATGGGCTAAATGGGTGATGGGTATTAAGGAAGGCACTTGTTGTGATGAGCATTGGGTGTTACATTTAAATGATAAATCACTAAATTCTACTCCTGGAACTAATATTACACTATATGTTAACTAACTTAGGATTTAAATAAAAACTTGAAACAGTAAAGAAATATAGCATTAAAAAATATAGCACTTTAAAAAAAGAATATGGAAGTACAGATATCTCATTGATACCTGTATTTGTATTTCCTTTGATATACCCAGAAGTGGGATTGCTGGATCATATGGAAGTTTTATTTTTAATTTTTTAAGGAACCTCCATACTGTTTTCCATAGTAGCTGTACAAATTAACATTTCCACCAACAGAGCACAAGGATTTAGTTTTCTCTACATCCTCACCAAGACTTGTTAACTCTGGACTTCTTGGTAATAGCCATTCTAACAGGTGTGAGGGAATATCTCACTGGTTTTGATTTGCATTTCCCTGATGATTAGTGGTGTTGAGCATCTTTTCATGTACCTGTTACCTATTTTATGTATTCTTTGGACAAGTGTCTCCTTGATTCTGCCCATTTTTTAGTTAGATTTATTGTCTTGTTGACTACTGAGTTGTATGAGTTTATTTTTTTAATTTTTTTATTTTTTCAGTGATCCAAAATTCATTGTTTATGCACCACACCCAGTGCTCCATACAAAACGTGCCCGCCTTAATACCCACCTCCAGGCTCATCCATCCACCCACCCTCTCCCCTCCATAACCCTCAGTTTGAATATTAACTTATTTTGAAATATGATTTGTGAATATTTTTTCCCATTCTATATGTTCCTTTTTCATTTTGTTGACTGTTTCTTTTGCTGTGCAGGAAACTTATACTTATTTAGTGCCATATATTTATTTTTCCTTTTGTTTGTGCTTTCAGTGCCATACCCAAGAAATCATTGCCAAGACCAATGTCAGAGAGGTTTTTCCTGTTTTATTCTAAGTGCTTAGGGTTTTAGTTCTTATGTTTAAGTCTTTGTGGGTTTTTTTTTTACTTTATTTTTTCAGTGATCCAAGATTCATTGCTTATGCACCACACCCAGTGCTCCATGCAATACATGCCCTCCTTAATACCCACCACCAGGCTTACCCATCTCCCCACCCCCTTCCCTCCCTTCCCTTTCTGAGTCCACAGTCTCTTACGGTTTGTCGCCCCCTCTGATTTACCCCAATTCACTTTTCCTTTCCTTCTCCTAAAGTCCTCCATTTTATTCCTTATGTTCCACAAGTAAGTGAAACCATATGATAATTGACTTTCTTTGCTTGACTTATTCCACTCAGCATAATCTCCTCCAGACCCATCCATGCTGATACAAAAGTTGGGTATTCATCCTTTCTGATGGCTGGGTAATATTCCATTGTATATATGGACCACATCTTCTTTATCCATTCGTCTGTTGAAGGGCATCTTGGCTCTTTCCACAGTTTGGCGATTGTGGACATTGCTGCTATGAACATTGGGGTACATATGGCCCTTCTTTTCAGTATATCTGTATCTTTGGGGTAAGTCTTAAATCCATTTTGAGTTAATTTTTGTGAGTGAGTGGTACAGATATGGGTCCAATTTCATTTTTTTCCATGTGAACACCCAACACCATTTAATGAAGAAACTATCTTTTCCCTACTGAATATTCTAGGCTCCCTTGTCAAATATTAGCTCATTGTATATGCAAGGGTTTATTTCTGGGTTGTCAATTCTGCTCCATTGGACAACATATCCATTTTTATGCCAGTACTAACCAGTCTTATTTATTATAGCTTTATAGTGTAGTTTAAAATTAGGCAGTATGGTGCCTTCAGCATTGTTCTGCTTACTCAGGGCTATTCATGGTCTTTTGTGGCTCCATACAAATTTTAGGATTGTTTTTCTACTCCTGTGAAAAATGCCAGTTGAATTTTGACAGAAATGGCATTGGAACCATAGATGGCTTTGGGTGGAATGGACATTTTAACAATAATAATTCTGATCCAAAAACATGGATAGCTCTTATTTGTGTCTTCTTCAATTACTTTAATCAATCTTGTTTTCACCACACTGACTGTTCACCTCATTGGTTAAATTTATTTCTACATATTTTATTATTTCTGATGTTATTGTAAATAAAACTTTTAAAAATTCCCTTTTCAGGTATTTTGTTGCTAGTGTCTAAAAACACAATTTATTTTTGTATGTTGATTTTGTATCCTGAAACTTTATTTTTTTATTAGCTCTTAACAGTTTTTAAGGTGGAGTCCTTAGGATTTTCTCTATATAAGATCATATCATCTAGACGGACAATTCTGTTTCTTCCCTTCCGATTTGGATGCCTTATACTTATTTTCTCCTATGATTATCCTGGCTAGAAAATCCAGTACTATGTCGAATCAGAGTGGTGACAGTAGACATCCTGGTGTTATCCTGAACTGGAAAGAAAACTTTCCACCTTCCACTGTCAAGTATGATGGTGGCTGTAGGACTGTCATATTTGGCTTTTATTGTTTGAAGAATGTTCCTTCTATACCCAAATTTTTTGAGTGTTTTTATCATGAAAGGATGTTGTATTCTGTCAAATGCTTTTCTGCACCTGGGAGATAATCATATGATTTTTATTCTTCATTCATTAATGTGGTATATCACATTTATTGATGTGAATATGTTGAACTATCCTTATATCACAGGGATAAAATCCACTTGATCATGGTGTATGATTCTTTTAATGTCCTGTTGAATTCAATATACTAATATATTCTTGAGAATTTTTTCATTTATAATCATCAAGATTATTGGCCTGTAATTTTTTTCTTGTGGTGCCCTTGTCTGGTTTTGGCATCAGGGTAAGGCTAACCTTGTGAAATGAGCTTGGGAGTGTTCCCTCTTTAATTTTTTGTAAGAGTTTGATAAAATTCAACAGCAAAGCCATTTGGTGCTGGGCTTTTCTTCATTGGACATTTTTTTTAAAAAGATTTTATTTATTTGACAGAGAGAGACACAGCAAGAGAGGGAACATAAGCAGGGGGAGTCGGGGGGAGAAGCAGCCCTCCCACCAAGCAAGGAGCCCAATGCGGGGCTCGATCCCAGGATCCTGGGATCATGACCTGAGCCACCCAGGCGCCCCTTCATTGGACATTTTTGATAACTAATTGAATCACCTTTGATTCAATAGTAATTGGTCTCTCCAGATTTTTTATTTCTTCATAATTCAGTCTTGATAGGTCATATGCTTTTAGGAATTTATCCACTTTTACATTATCAATTTGTTAGCATACAAGTTTTCATAATATTCTCCTATGATCTTTTGTATTGCTGTGATATCAGTTGGAATGTTTCCTCTTTCATTTCTGGCTTTATTGGGATCCTTTTGCTTTTCTTCTTTTTTTTAAATAATGTGCTGTTAGAATAATTTTATTTTTTAAAAGATTTTATTTATTTATTTGACAGAGAGACAGAGATTACAAGTAGGCAGAGAGGCAGGCAGAGAGAGAGGAGGAAGCAGGGAGCCTGATGGGGGGCTCGATCCCAGGACCCTGAGATCATGACCTGAGCCGAAGGCAGAGGCTTTAACCCACTGAGCCACTCAGGCGCCCCTAATTTTATTTATTTTTATTTTTAAGATTTTATTTATTCATTCAGAGAGAGTACAAGTGGGGGTGGGGAGAGGCAGAGGGAGAGAGAGAAAGAATCCCCACTGGGCAGGGAGCCCGACTGAGCCCTGGGGCTCAATCCCAGGACCCTTTGGCCTTAGTTTATTCCTCTTGTTCTAGTTCCTTGACATTTAAAGTTGTTTATTTGAAATCTTCCATTTTCCCTTATACATGCATTTATTGCTATAAACTTCCCTCTAAGAAATGCTCTTACAGCATCATTTATGTTTTTGTCTGTTGAGTTTCCATTTTCATTTGTTTGGGGATTTTTTTTCTCTCTCGATTTCTTCCTTGGCCCATTGGTTATTCAGGAGTATGTTGCCTAGTTTCCACATATTTGTAAAATTTCCAGCTTTCTCTTTTTTTTTTTTTTTTTTT
>LNAC01000161.1:2920454-2998636 GCA_002007465.1 Ailurus styani
AGTAGATATTTTTTATATTCTTGTTTGTTTTATGGTGTCCCATACATCTTGTAGGCTTTCTTCACTCTTTCATTCCTTTTTTCTTTGTTCTCCTCTGTCTGGTATTTCAAAGCCCCCATCCTCTATCTCTCTGATTTTATATTTGCTTGGTCTATTCTCCTGTTGTTCTCTATTGCATTTTTCATTTCATTCATTCTTCAGCTCCAGATTTGTTCGGTTTGTTTTTATGATTTCTCTTTGTTGAATTTCTCATTTTATTCATGTATTGCTTTCCTGCTTGTTGAATTCTATGTTTTACAGTAGTTCACTGAGTTTCTGAAGATACCTTCAGGTCAGAGATACTTTTTATTGGTCCCGCTTATAACTGGGATTTTCTCTGTCCTTGCAGGAACACATGTGCTCCCTGCTTCTTGTCCCCTTATGGCAGAAATCTTAAGATTCTTTTTCTTCTCTCAACCTTAAAACTCACCAGGCTCACTGCTGGAAACCTCACTACCAAAACTGGCCCTTACTGCCACACGTGGGAGAGTACACAAAGAGCTAGCAGAAGAATTGAGTGTGGGTTTAACGGTTGGGGCACTGGGGGTGCCTGCAGGCCAAGTGGGGGATTCTTTCACAAGGTTTTCCCAGCGGTTTGTGGCGGGCTTCCTGCTGGAGTCCTGAATGCAGCTGGTAGGAATTGTACTCCTTTAGTACACTCTGATATTCTTATAGCCTCATCTTCTCTCCCTGCAGTCATGCAGGTACTGCCTCAATACTGTGGGTGCTGTAAGAGAGAAACAAGTTTCTTCAGCAGCATCCTATATAGGTAGGGAAGTTGGGCAATCACCCACTGTTTTCCCCTGCAGAAGAAGTCATTGCTGGCTATTTCAGCTCCATGGTATGCCACCTTGGGGAAAGGGTGGCACTAGTAAAGTTCATCTTTCCCCCTCCCCTTTCTTTTCCCCCTCCAACACAGTGCTAGACTCTCTCCTCAGGAAATCTGGAGATCTACAAAGGACCTCTCACTTGTGAGTGTCTTCTCAATTCAGCACTCTCCACATTTGCCCTTATTGTGCTAAGAGGGGCTGGGGCTGATTCAGACTCCTAGTTCCATAGCCTGTATCAAGGTCTGTCAGGTTATTATTCCATATGGATGAGGCTCCCCTTAGGTTCCTTAGCTTATGGTGTTGGATCCCACAACAACCACAGAGGCACTTTTACTTGTTAATTGTCGGGGGACCAAATGAGGGTAGGCATCTTTTGCTGTAATGATGCAATGTCATTCCTCAAAATCGAAATTTCTATGAATAATTTTTTATTTTCACCTTGGTATGAATTTTTCCTTCTTACACTTTACCATCACATATTTTTCTTTAAGATGGATTATCTCTTGTCATAAAAAATAGATGTTGGTCAAACTTTTCTTATATTCATTTACATGAAAGTCTCTTTTCCATTATAATGTCTTTGAAGTTCAGTAAAACATGGATACTAGTTTTTCCATAACAAAATTAAAAAGATAATAATGACAAAGGCTAATACTAAGCAAGTTTTATTATGTGATAGGCACAATTGTAGAATCCACATAACAAGCCTCCCAAGTGAGCTAACTATGCCCACATTACCATAAGCACATTATATATGCATATAAAAGGATCTGGAAGAATAAGTAAGTTGGTTAACATTGGGAAAATAACTAGGGTCACGAATGTTAGTCAAGGGAAGCAGAATTTATACATTATAGTATAAATCTTTAAAAGCAGAAGAGACCTCATACATTTTCTCTGAAATGAACAATAAAAAAATAAAGACACATTCAAAAGGAGCCCTCAAGGTAACTCTATATAATGGCAAAATTTTCCCCATTTGACAAAATAGGAGCTTGATAAAGACAGTTGAATACCTTCAAGCCAATTGAAGAGTACCAACATATTTACAAAGAATATTAAAGGCTGGTTATAGTAGAGCATAATTACATTTTCTTTGAAAAACAATGACATAGTCTTAAAGGGTTTGCTACAAAAGTCAGACAATGATTGTCTATGGTTGGTATGATACAGATAACTATTTTTGTTCATATCTACATTAATATAGAGAAGAACTATTCTGCAAAAAGAGTATAGACTTTATGAAAGGAAAGTAAAATAACATTCCAAAACATACAGATCCACAAGATATTAAAGGATACTTAAAAGTAACAGTAACAACACAAACAAAATGGAACACAGATAAAAACACAGAAATGCAAATTTAGAAAACGAAGACTGACCTGATATCCATGCTTCATAAGTATAAAAATATAACTTACCATCAAACAGGTAATAACAAATACAAAAATAGATATGGTTATTAAATAAGTGGTATTCAAATGAGAAACAGGGTGAAGGGCAAATTTAGACCCTCAATAAATAATTTAAAATAATTTTGAGATGGAGCAGTAAACAAAAGTAGCAGGGTTAGGCCCCAAATGAATTTTTCAATGTTTAAAATAAAGGCAAAATACAATAAGCAGTTTTTTAATTTTTAATATTCACAAGTATGAATTTTCCAAAAATAATGAAAGGATGAATATAGATAGAGATCTTCAGAGTGGTTTTTCTTTTCCTGTATAAATTATCTCAAATGAAGTGGTAAAGCATAAGTAAGGCATTTGTACCTTAATTACATTTGTAGTGATTCTCCCTAATACGAACTTTCTTATGTGTCCTGTGTCCTTCCTTAACCATGTAATTCCAACATAAATTTCCAATTCACAGAGCTACTCACCACTATGACTTTTTTTATGTTGCTGAATCTCTGAACCCCTCCCAAAAGCCTTTCCACATTCCTTACATTCATAAAGTTTCTCCCCAGTATGAATTTTCTGATGTTGAGTAAGGCTTGGGGCAGTACCAAAATTCTTCCCACATTCCTTACATTCATAGGGTTTTTCACCAGTGTGTATTCTCTGGTGCCGATTAAGAGCTGAACCACTACTGAAGGACTTTCCACATTCTTTACATTCATAGGGTTTTTCACCAGTGTGAATTAGCTGGTGTTGGATAAGTTTTGAGCCACTACCAAAGGCCTTGCCACATTCTTTACATTCATAAGGTTTCTCACCAGTATGAATTCTCTGATGTTGAGTAAGATCTGAACCACTACTAAAGGCTTTCCCACATTCCTTACACTCATAGGGTTTCTCACCAGTGTGCATTCTTTGATGCTGAATAAGTTTTGAACCACTTCTAAAGGCCTTCTCACATTCCTTACACTCATAGGGTTTCTCACCAGTGTGAATTCTCTGATGCTGAGTGAGATCTGAGCCACTATTAAAAGCCTTCCCACATTCCTTACATACATAAGGTTTCTCACCAGTGTGAATTCTTTGATGCCGAGTAAGGGCTGATCCAAAACTAAAAGCCTTCCCACATTCATTACATATATATGGTTTTTCACCAGTATGAATTCTCTGATGCCGAGTTAGGGCTGAACCACTACTAAAGGCCATTCCACATGCTTTACATTCATAAGGTTTTTCACCAGTATGAATCCTTCGATGTTGAGTAAGGTTTGAACCACTGCCAAAGGCCTTCCCACAATCCTTACATTCATAAGGTTTCTCACCTGTGTGAATTCTGTGGTGCCGAGTAAGGGCTGATTCAAAACTAAAGGACTTCCCACATTCCTTACACTCATAAGGCTTTTCACCACTGTGAATTATCTGATGTCGAATAAGGCCTGATCCAAAACTAAAAGCTTTGCCACATTCTTTACATTCATATGGTTTCTCACCAGTATGAATTCTCTGATGATGAGTAAGGTTTGAACCACTACCAAAGGCCTTCCCACATTCACTACATTCATAAGGTTTCTCACCAGTATGAATTCTTTGATGGTAAGCAAGGTTTGCACCACTACCAAAGGCCTTGCCACATTCTTTACATTCATAAGGTTTCTCACCAGTATGAATTCGCTGATGTCGAATAAGGACCGATACAAAACTAAAATCCTTCCCACATTCCTTACATTCAAGGAGTTTCTCATCAGTATGTATTCTCTGATGCTGGGTATTGAAAGTGGGCATGTCTTCAGAAGTAAATATCATTTGACTGAAATGTCCTTCCTGAGATTCCTGTTTTCTCTCAAACTGGCTTTTACATTCCCAATCACCTCTGAAACTTGAACACTCAATGCTGTTTTTTATAAGTCTTTCCATTATCTCTCATCAGGATGATTCTATTCCATAAATATCCTTTTTCAGAAATAATTTCTTGGTCTCAACCTTGATTCACAGTCTGAAAGAAAATATAAAAGCAAACATTCACTTTTTTTGTGTTCTGGGAGAAAAAAAACTTTTATAATAGAAATGAAAAGACTTAACTGAAACTAATTTTCATAAAAAGTGAGTAGCTTATACAGTTCTCAAATATGACTGGGCAATTTGACAAATAGAAAAGGAAAGTAAAAAGAAGTCACACTGGAAGGTGAAGGAGATATTTAGGAAAACAGATTTGTCAGTTGTTTCCAAATAGTGATTTAAATAAAAATCCCCTTCAAACACGGGGGACATCTTCGTTCTTGATAAATATAAAGACAACTAGGTTCTACCGAATTTTGTTACAGAATAAATCTAGTATCATATACATTTTAAAATGAGGGTAATTACCATTTAACCCATTCCTTAGGGTTGTTGGGAGCATTAATAAACTACAAATAGAAGGGAAAATCTAGGATAAATAATCAAGTAAGAAACATAAATTGCATAGAATCTGAAGGAAATAGAAGAGACTATTACTTCAGATATAGCAGTATCCTAATGAAAGATTAATGTGACAAATGAGCAATGCAGAAGGAAGAATCTATGGTGGCTAGAATGTGGCTTACTTATGCCATTTGATAAAATCCACATTTACCTAGGAAGTCTATGAGGCTAAGCTTGGGAGAACAAAGAAAGGGGAGTCAGCAAAAGCTACTGTAATGGAGAATCTAGTTTTAAAGTCTGAGAGAAGGGAAGAGCAGAGAGAGGTAATGTGATACTATTGGCAGATTGCAAGGATGCAAATAGATAAGTGTTCTGAACCCTGGCTCCAATGATTATTGAATGATTCTGAAATAACACATAATATATTTATGTAGTTGTATAAAGTAACTGCACGGTGTTCAGCAGCTATTATTTTGGAAGACCTACATGCCAGAAAAGAGACTAGGAAAAAGAATGGATTTAAAAATATCAATTAAGTCCCTGAACAAATACATCAAACTCCAAAGGTGAAAACCTCTGAGCTTTATTCTCTTCTTATAACACTTATACAGCAAGATTGTTTGGGGTAGGCTTAAATATGTCCTCAAATTGTTCTTTCCATCTCTACTGTCAATAGCAGTAGATCCAGGCCAAAATTGTCTTTTATTTGGACACAAATACATCATTTTATTTAGTTGTCTCTCTTTCCAGTTTTACACCCTTAGAAGCCAGAGTGATATCCGGCTTGGCACTGTTCTGTTAAAAATGCTTCAGTGATTCCCCACTGTCCTTAGGATAAGATATGTACTCCTTAACTTGGTCTTAACAATTCCTCAGTAACCTGCCTCCTGCCTGCCTCTTCAAACTGATACTTCTTTCCCTTCAACAATAAGTTATAGCTACACTGGTCTTTTCAGTTCTTGAAATGCACTAAATTGTAACACTCCCCAACCCCCCTCCACACACACACACAATTTCATCTGCCCTACATATTTGTCCATACTCCCTTCTCCACTGCCCTCTCTTGGCCTTACCAGTTCCTGGACATTGTTAAGGGTTCTGCTATGTGGCATATCCTAATAAAGATCTTTTCTGAATACTCAGTCTTAATTATGCACATCCCATTATTAACTCTCAAAGCACTTTCCCCCCTTTTTTTCCTTCCATTCGTTGTATTTTGTTTTGTAAGGGTTGATTACACATTTGTCTTCTACAATTGCAAATTTCATATTTGAATGTTTCCTTAATGTCTGTCTGCTACAGTAGAGCCAACCTTCAAGAAGGATAGCCAATGTATGGCACATGCAAAAAGATCAAAATACATTTATGGAATCCCTAATATAAGTTAGTTTCAAAATTCATTATCCTTAAAAAGAAACATCTAGGGCGCCTGGGTGGCTCAGTGGGTTAAAGCCGCTGCCTTCGGCTCAGGTCATGATCCCAGGGTCCTGGGATCGAGGCCCACATCGGGCTCTCTGCTTGGCAGGGAGCCTGCTTCCTCCTCTCTCTCTGCCTGCCTCTCTGCCTACTTGTGATCTGATCTCTCTCTCTCTCTCTGTCAAATAAATAAATAAAAAAAATCTTTAAAAAAAAAAAAAAAAAGAAACATCTAAACACAAGATTTCTCTAGAAAGAGAGTACACTTTCCCTCAAAGGGGACAAGTCAATCACATGCAGTTTTTCCTGCCCTTTAAAAAGCTTCACTAAAATCAATGAAATGGATTATTTAAAAAGGATGAAATGCTCAAAGAGAATTAAAGAGATAGAAGCAACAAAACTTCAGAAGTTGGAAAGGATGAAAATAAATGACGACTAACTCGACAAACCAAAGGATGATGAAACCTAACTCAAAAAGTAAGGAAAACCCAAAGGAAGATAATAAATGCTGCAGAACCTCCAGAAAGGCTTAAGAAATGGAGGTGCTATGTACATATGGAAATTTACCAGTTGGCATACAGAAAGTTAAGTCAGGTTCATAGTGTCCACTCTAAAATACAGAGAGGCAAATATCATCACATATTTAAGGAAAACCTATAATGTAAAAAATGATTAAATAAACAAATCCCAAAGAACTTAGAAGAGAAACTACGTAAGAAAACAAGAAAAAGGGCGCCTGGGTGGTTCAGTGGGTTAAAGCCTCTGCCTTCGGCTCAGGTCATGATCTCAGGGTCCTGGCATCGAGGCCTGCATCGGGCTCTCTGCTCATCAGGGAGCCTGCTTCCCCCTCTCTCTCTGCCTGCCTCTCTGCCTCCTTGTGATCTCTCTCCCTCTGTGAAATAAATAAAAAATCTTTAAAAAAAAAAACAAGAAAACAAGAAAAATTTCAGAAACCACCATTAATATCCAAAGATGGACGCGAGAAGTTATTTTACATGGTAAAAAAAAATAGGATGACATAAAAGGAATGAAATGAAAAAAAGAATTTTGGGAAATGAAAATATCGTGGGAATAAAAACAAGTAATTACAAAGATGAAAAGATAAATGAAAGAAATCTCTTTAAAAAGTATAACAAGATATGCAAATGGAAAACGAATGAGAATTGGAAGGTCATGTAAGGCAGCTCAATATCTAATGGAAAGAGATCATTTTTAAGTGTGCTAAGCATCTGCTAAGTGTCAGGCAGGGTGTTAGGAGGAATAAAGAAATCTGAAAAACATCATTTTGAAAACACCAATCTAATTATTGATTTAGGCAAGTTATTCTCTGTAAATTCTAAAACCAGAAAGTGAATGGTTATTAATAAAAAGGATATTCACTGATCTCATAGTATCACTCCACAGACTATTTACTAATTATAAAAGGAAAAGTATACTTTTATACTGGGAAGATTTAGTATTCACCATCTTTAATCTTAAGTTTAAAAAAAACTGGGCATCACCAATAGTGCAACAACTTGTCCCTCCCAATGTAATGCAACAAAAGGTATACCATCTTATCACCTACATAATATGCTTGCCAAATACTTAGGCTTAATCTAAGCCTCCAATTTCCATGAGAAAGCCATCCAAAAGACAAATGGAGGTTGTTAAGATAATCTATAAAACAAATGTCCTGAATTGCTTAAAACATTCAGTGTCATATTAAACAAACAAACAAAAAAAATGAAAGCCTATTCTAGATTAAAAGAGACTAAAGAGACCCAACAACAAAAATAATACGTGAATCTTGATTGGATCCTAGATCAAACAAACAAGTGACCAAGTAAATGAACAAAAAACATTACATCAACTAAAAAAAAAAAAAAATTGGGGGGGGAACCACTAGAAATACTTGAACACAAAATGTTTGAGGTGATATTAAATGAGTTAATGTAAATTTTCATTGATTTGCTATGTCATTGTTTTTGTTTGGGAAATGTCCTTATACCTAGGAGATGCATGCTAAAAGTATTGAGGGTTAGAATGTCCAGGTGTCCCTAACTTATTCTCAGATGAATCCGGGTGTGTGTGTCTGTGTCTGTGTCTGTGTATGTGTGTGTCTAGAAAGATGAAGCAAATGTGGCAAAATGTTAACAATTGGCAATTTTAGGAGAAGACTAAATACGGTACATAGGATACACTGGAATATTCTTTTAATTTTGCTGCATATTAGAAAATTTTCAAAGAAAACAAATTACAGACTGTTTTAGAAAGTAGCATTTAAGAAATTTTCCAGACTTGGAGGACATGAATCTCCACATTTAATGGACTCACTTGATACACAGCATAAAGAATAAAAATGATTCACACTAAGATATATTTTACATTAGATTCCAGGACACTAGGAACAAAGAAAAAACCATGAAAGGCTCCAAAAACTAAAAATAGGGCATAAATAAAAGTTCAGTAATGAAAACAGCTTTGGAGTTCTCAATAATATTCTAAGCCAGAAGTCATGATTATAAAATTCTAAAGAAAAATAATTTCAAGTAGAATTCCTGTTCTGCAAAAGAACCAATGTACTGGTTGAAAAAGCCTTTCTCAGATACACTAGAAATCACAAGTTTAACATATTTATCCATTCTTACATGCCATATATATAAAAAAAAATTTTTACAAAAGATTTTATTTATTTATTTAAGAGAGAGAGTGTGCACAATCAGGGGCAGGGAGGGGCAGGAGAGAGAGAGGAAGAGGGAGAAGCAGACACCCTGCTGAGCAGGGAACCCAATGTGGGGCTGGATCCCAGGACCCTGGAATCATGAACTGAGGTAAAGGTAGATGCTTAACCGACTAAGTCACTCAGGCACCCCAAAAAACAATTTTCACAATTTGAAGTTTTCTTGGAGTAAATCAAAAAACAAGGCATGAAATCCAAGAAATAAAAACTCAACACTGAGGATGAGCACAGAATTAAAAAGGCAAAATTTAAAATAATAGTTGAGGGACGCCTGGGTGGCTCAGTGGGTTAAGCCTCTGCCTTCGGCTCAGGTCATGATCTCAGGGTCCTGGGATTGAGCCCCCATCAGGCTCTCTGCTCAGCAGGGAGCCTGCTTCCTCCTCTCTCTGCCTGCCTCTCTGGCTATTTATGATCTCTCTCTAGCTCTCTAGCTCTCTCTCTCTCTCTCTCTCTCTCTCTCTCTCTCTCTCTGTCAAATAAATAAATAAATAAAATCTTTGAAATAATAGTTGACAGAAAAGAACAAAGGACTGATTGTAGGAGGACTGTCTAAACATAGGAAACTGACAGATTTCCCAAAAATTTATTTTCTGAAAAACTTTGAGTATGAATTAGTCATAGTTGTATAGACAACCAGGCATCACCCTGACTTAAAAAACAGGTAATATTAATTACATAGAAAATAAAGTTGTAGAACAAGGTACACATGACTCATACCTCAGTTATGAATAAATCCATGATAAAGAGTTAAGAAATAAGCCTTAGAATGGGAGAAGATATTTATAAAATATTTATCAAAAACCTAGTATCCAAAATATAAAGATCTTTTTCAAATCATTAATAAGAAGCTAAATGATCCAAGAGAAAAGAAACCACTAAATAAGTAAGAAGATACCTGTTATATAATAAAGAATTTGTCTGGTCTTTGTCCTGGTTTTCTAGTTTCGAAAACCCTTGGAAATCAGAGAGGGAGAGAAACCATAAGAGACTCCTAATCTCAGGAAACAAACAGAGGGTTGCTGGAGGAGAGGTGGAGTGGGAGGAATGGGGTGGCTGGTTATGGACATTGGGGAGGATATGTGCTACGGTGAGAAAAAAAATTTTTTTAAATACACAAAAATAAAAAATAAATAAAACCCTTTGAATTTCCCAAGTGACAGAAGTGTCTTTGTTACTGGATCACACCTGAGTTTATGCTAATGAAGTAATTCATGGTGTGCCTGTGTTGGTAGCTTGAGCATTGGAGATGGTCACCAGAAAGACTGAGCCAACCCAACCTCTGAGAGAGGGGAGTGAAACTGGAGATTTTGAGTTCAATCATGCAGCCAATTAATCATTCATGCCACAAAATGAAACCCCAATAAAAAGATTGGACACGGAAGCTCAGTGGAACTTTCTGGCTGATGAACACATTGATGAACCAGAAAGTTAATGTGCTCTAATTCTACAAGGAAATTCTACAGAAACTGTATTTGGGTTCTTTTCCAATGTTTCTTATGTACCTCTTCATTTGGCTACTCCTGATTTGTATCCTTATAATTTATAATAAAACTTTAATTTTGAGTATAGTGCTTTCTTGAATTCTAAGAGTCATTTTAGTAAATTATTAAACTTGGCTGGGGGGCAGTCATGGGGCTACTTTCTTCCCAACCAGATTTGTAGCCAGTTGGTCTAAAGAAGGGAGAGATAAACAGTTAAAACCTGTGGAGTCTTGACAGTTAACTCAGGGTGGTTAGTGACAGAATTCAACTGAAGTAACCACTTGGGGTTAAAATAGAGTAACATCCTACATGCATGGACTGGAAGACTTAGTTGGGTTAAAAGATGGTAAAACTCGGGGCACCTGGGTGGCTCAGTGGGGCGCCTGGGTGCCTCAGTCGTTAGGCGTCTGCCTTTAGCTCAGGTCAGATCCCAGGGTCCTGGGATCGAGCCCCGCATCAGACTCCCTGCTCAGCGGGAAGCCTGCTTCTCCCTCTCCCACTCCCCCTGCTTGTGTTCCCTCTCTCACTGTATCTCTCTCTGTCAAATAAATAAATAAAATCTTTAAAAAAAAAGATGGGGGCGCCTGGGTGGCTCAGTGGGTTAAAGCCTCTGCCTTCGGCTCAGGTCATGATCTCAGGGTCCTGGGATCGAGGCCCGCGTCGGGCTCCCTGCTCAGCGGGGAGCCTGCTTCCCCCTCTCTCTCTCTGCCTGCCTCTCTACCTCCTTGTGATCTCTCTCCCTCTGTGAAATAAATAAATAAAATCTTTAAAAAAAAATAAAAAATAAAATAAAATTTAAAAAAAGATGGTAAAACTTAAAACAATCTGCAGATTCAAAGCAACCTCTATCAAAATTTCAATAGTCTTTTTGGAGAAATGAAAAGCTGATCCTCAAATTTAGATGGAATGGGCCCTGAACAGCCAAACAATATTGCAACGGAAAGCAAAGTATGAAGATTACCACCTGATTTCAAAATTTACTAAAAAAAGTTACAGTAATAGGGATGCCTGGGTTGCTCAGTTGGCTAAAAAAAAGTTACAGTAATCAAAACATTGTGATACTGATACAAGCACAGATACATAGACAAATGGGATAGAACTAAGAATATAGAAATAAACCTAAATATCTATGACCAATTGATTTTCAACAGGATGACAAATCTATTCAATGGGGAAAGAAACATTTCTTTAACAAATGGTGCTAAGAGAACTGGATAAACATATGCAAAAGAATGAAGTCAAACCCTCAATCTCACTTCATATAAAAAATTAACTCATGAGGGGCGCCTGTGTGGCTCAGTCTGAAGCGTCTGTCTTTGGCTCAGGTCATGATCCCAGAGTCCTGGGATCAAGGCAAGGCCTGCATCGGGCTCCCTGATCGGCAGGAAGACTACTTCTCCCTCTCCCACTCCCCTTGCTTGTGTTCCCTCTTTCTCTGTGTCTCTCTCTGTCAAATAAATAAAATCTTTTAAAAAAATTAACTCATGAAACTGGACCCACTTTCTTACCCTATACACAAAAATAAACTCAAAATGGATTAAGGACCTAAATGTGAGACCAGAAACTATAAAAATCCTAGAAGACAGCACAAGTAGTAATTTCTCCAACATCAGCCACACCAACATTTTTCATGATGCTTGTCTCCTGAGGCAAGGAAAATAAAAGCAAAAATAAACTACATCAAAATAAAAAGCTTCTGCAGAGCAAAGGAAACAATCAACAGAACTAAAAGACAACCTACTGAATGGAAGAAGACATTTTCAAATGACATATCCAATAAAGGGCTAGTATCCAAAATATATAAAGAACTTATACAACTTAACACCCAAAACCAAATAATCCAATTAAAAAATGGACAGAACCCATGAACAGACATTTTTCCAAAGAAGGCTTACAGATGGCCAACAGACATGAAAAGATGCTCAACATCACTAATCATCAGGGAAATGCAAGTAAAAACCACAATGAGATACTATCTCACACCTGTCAGAATAGCTAAAATCAGTAACAAAGAAACAAGAGTTAGTGAGTATGTGGAGAAAAGGAACCTTGGGGGCCTGTTGGTGAGAAGGCAAATTGGTGCAGACACTATGGAAAACAGTATGGAGACTCCTCAAAAAAATTAAAAGTAGAATGCCCATATGATTCAGTAAATCCACTACTGGGTATTTAACTAAAGAATATGAAAACACTAATTCAAAGAGATCTATCACCTCATACCAGTCGGGATGGCTAAAATGAACAAGTCAGGAAAGGACAGATGTTGGCAAGGATGCAGAGAAAGGGAAATCCTCTTACACTGTTGGTGGAATGCAAGCTTGTACAGCCACTCTGGAAAACAGTATGGTGGGTCCTCAAGAAGTTGAAAACAGAGCTACCCTATGACCCAGCAATTGTACTAGTGGGTATTTACCCCCAAAGATACTAAAGTAGTGATCCAAAGGGGCACCTGTACCCCAATGTTTATAGCAGCAATGTCCACAAAAGCCCAGATACCCATCTACAGATGAATGGATAAAGATGTGGTATATATACACAATGGAATACTACTCATCCATCAAAAAATGAAATCTTGCCATTTGTAACAACATGGATGGAACTACAGGGTATTATGCTAAGCGAAATAAGTCAATCAGAGAAAGACAATTATCATATGATCTCACTTGTATGTGGAATTAAGAAACAAAACAGAGGATCACAGGGGAGAGAGGAAAAAAATAAAACAAGACGAAATCCGAGAGGGAGACGAACCATAAAGGACTCTTTTTTTTTTTTTTTAAAGGACTCTTAATCATAGGAAACAAACTGAGGACTTCTGGAGGGGTGGGTGATGGGATGCAGGGTAACTGGGTGATGGACATCAAGGAGGGCATGCGATGTAATGAGCACTGGGTATTATATAAGACTGATGAATCACTGACCTCTACCTCTGAAACCAATAATACAAAATATGTTAGGGGTGCCTGGGTGGCTCAGTGGGTTAAAGCCTCTGCCTTCGGCTCAGGTCATGATCTCGGGGTCCTGGGATTGAGCCCCGCATCGGGCTCTCTGCTCAGCGGGGAGCCTGCTTCCCCCTCTCTGCCTGCCTCTCTGCCTACTTGTGATCTCTCAGTCAAATAAATAAATCAAATCTTTAAAAAAATACATCATATGTTAATTTAAAAATTAAATTAATTAAATTTAAAAAATGAAAAAGAAAAGGAAATAAAAGATCTATGCACCCCTATGTTTATTGCAGCATTATTTATAACAGCCAAATTATAGAAGAAACCCAAATGTCCATCAATAGATGAATGGATAAAGATGTGATGTGTATATACATATATATATATATAATGGAATATTACTCAGCCATAAAAAAGAATAAAATCTTGTCATTGGCAACAACATAGATGGATCTAGAGAGTACAATGCTAAGTGAAATAAGTCAGTCAAAAACAAATACCATATGATTTCACTCATGTGGAATTTAAGAAACAAAACAAAGAAAAAAGAGACAAAAAAGGCTCAAATATACATAAACTGGTGGTTTCAGGGAAGAGGTCAGTAGGGGGGATGGATGAAATAGATTAATAGTGGATGAAATAGATTAACAGTGGATTAATCCCTGGATGAATGGGATTAACAGTACACTTATTGTGATGAGCACTGAGTAATGTATAGAACTGTTGAATCACTATGTTGTACACCTGAAACTAATATAATACTGTGTGTTAATTGAACTAGAACTTAAAAAAAATTTAAAGCCCTCTTTCATAAAAACTGGCTTAAGAACTTAAAAAATTGGGGTGCATGGGTGGCTCAGTGGGTTAAGCCTCTGCCTTCAGCTCAGGTCATGATCTCAGGGTCCTGGGATACAGCCCCGCATTGGGCTCTCTGCTCAGCAGGGAGCCTGCTTCCTCCTCTCCTTGTCTCTCTGCCTGCCTCTCTGCCTACTTGTGATCTCTCTGTCTGTCAAATAAATAAATAAAATCTTTAAAAAAAAAAACTTAAAAAATTAACTCAAAATGGATCAATAGCCTAAACATAAGTGCTAACCTATAAAACTCTTTAAAAAAAAAAGATTTTATTTATTTATTTATTTGAGAGAGAGACACAGAGAGTGTGAGGGCGGGGGCAGAGCAGGGTGGAGGGGTAGAGGGAGAAGCACGCTCCCCAATGAGCAGAAAGCCCAACACAGGGCTTGATCCCAGGACCCATGGCAAACGCTTAACCAACTGACATTCAGCTGTCCATATATAAAACTCTTTCAAGAAAACATAGGGATTTATAAATCTTTATGACCTTGGAATTGGCTATATATTCTTAGTAATTATACTATTCCAAGTAGTTGACAAGTATTACTTTTACTTTAAAAAGTACAATAAAAAATACATTTTAATTCATCAAAGTCAAAGGTTTTGTGCTTCAAACAGCTAAGGGTGTCTTATGGGATGAAGAAAATTTTGAAACTAGAGAGCTGATATATGCACAACATTGTAAAGACAGATTAAATACTATGGAATTTACACTAACTACAACTGAATTGTACACTTTAAAATGGTTAACTATTATGTGAATTCACCTAAATAAGAAAAACCTTTGGGAAAAAAAGGCAAAAGAAAACTGGAATGAAAAGATGTTGTTTCTTTAGTAATTAAGATATTATAAATTAAAACCATAATGACAGATCACTATAAATACATCAGATAAAAAGTGGAAGGATTTCAAATCTTGGCAAAGATCTGAAGCAGTAGATAAACGGACACTCTTAGAAACAGAATTTCATAGAACCACTCTCAAACAGTTTGGTATTATTTAGGTTAATATACAAAGTCCTATGATTCAGCAATTACACTCCTAGGAAAAACACATCCTAGAATGTTCACAGCAACAGTTTTTATAAAGAGCAAATAGATGAAAACCCCAATATCCACAAAAAATATACATGGGATAAAGTAAAGTACAATATAGTCATACAGCTATTGAAATGAAATAGCACACAGCAGTGAAAATAAACAAGATAGATCTAAACTATTCCATATGAATTAATTTTAAAAACATTAAATATACAGTATGATTTAATTTATATAAAGTTTAAAAGCAGGCAAAAATTATAAAACATTCCTTAGGTTGTCACCAAAAGTTAGTAAAAGGGATGTCTATAATAGTAGAGGAATTATTTTTATAAAAGTCTTTTTAATGGTTACACTTCGGCAGGAAATAAAAGATTAATTTTGTTTGGGCAGGCAGAGGGATCTGAGGTAACAGCAAAGTTTTTTTTAACTGCATGACAGTTATATGGGTTATTATTTCAAAAATATATTTTTTTGTCAAATATTACTGAGTGTCTCTGTGAGGGTGTTTTTGAATGACTTCAACATTTAAGTAAGTAAACTGACTTGTGAGTAAATGAGTAAAGCAGATTGACCTTTGTAATATGGGTGGGCTTCATACAATCAACTGAAGGCCTGAACAGAACAAAAGTCTGAACCCCCAGTGAATAAAGGGAATTTTTCCTGCATGACTGCTTTCTAGCTGGGCCATTGGTTTTCTTCCTGCATTTAGACTCAAACTGAAACATAGCACTTCCCAGATCTTAAGCTTGCTGGCCTTTGGACTGAACCACTACTATCAGCTCTTCTAGTTCTCTAGCTTGTGGACTGTTCATCTTGGGGGCTTGTCAGCTTCCATTATTGCACAACACAATTCCTTATTATATATTTATATATTTGTCCTATTGGTTTTGATTCCCTGGAGAACCCTAATCTCCCTGCCCTTCATCAATGTATATATACACGTATATATGCGGAGATATATATGGGTGCATGCTATTTAATTAAGAATTGTTGTAGATGTACAGCACTGTTTAGTGAGACTAATCTTTTTTGGTTTTTCTTAGTACAACTGAAGAGTTTGAGAAAATTCAAGAAAACTGCCTTTCCCTAAATGAGAATAAACTTCCATTTTGTCCATGATATGTTAGCTAATTTTATTTTTTTATATCTTTCCTGGAGATTTAGATCCAAAATATCTTGGTTAAGATCATTAGCTCTGAAGTCTGACAAGCCAGCTTTCAATCCAGGTCCTAAAATCGAGGTCCCAACACTCATGTCCTTGGGAGAATTATGTGCCCCACTAAAACTCACTTTTCTCCTCTATAAAATATTGGCAAAAATTTTCAGTTTCTAAGGTATTATATATAGTGCCTTACACATAATAAAGCTCAAGAAATAGCATTTTCATTTATCAACTATCCCTATCTTATTATGCTATGCAGTTATTTTGTGTAAGCCCACAAAATCGTAATAAAAAGTGTTCCGTTAGACATTTCATCCAGTGAATTGTCAGATAACCTATTACTTTTTTTGCTCCTGATTCTCTATTACAATTTTATCAGAATTTCATTTTAAATCTTGTTGTTTTGGGACACTTGGATGGCTCAGTCGTTAAGCATCTGCCTTTGGCTTAAGTCATGATCCCAGGGTCCTGGAATCAAGTCCCACATTGGGCTCCCTGCTCTGCAAGGAGCCTGCTTCTCCCTCTCCCACTCCCCCTGCTGTGTTCCCTCTCTCACTCTCTCTCTGTCAAATAAATAAATAAAATCTTTTAAAAAAAGGAAAAATTAGTTTTAAAAAAATCTTATTTTAAGATATTATAACTTTATAAAATGATTAACATATATATAAAAGGCAATATATGACAAGCATATCAATATTGGGGAAGGGAGCGCTACATTCTTTTTATGTTCAAAATCTATACATGATTTGAGAAATAGACAAATTTCTCCTTAGGTAAGGCATCTTTCTTGGATGTCTCTCAATTCCTCTTTCTGACTGCACCAACAAGAGTCCAAAGAGGTTATTCTCTATAAACAGTGTTGTATCCCTTGAGTTAAAAATACGTTGCCTGAAGTTGTAATGGGTCATCACTGTTGGCTTCTGTCCCAGAGACCTAGATCTAGCTAACTTTTTTAAAAACTGTGTTTATTTATTTAAGTAATCTCTACACTCAACATGGGGCTCAAACTCACAACCCCAAGATCAAGAGTCTCATATTCTTCCAACTGAACAGCCAGGTGCTCCTAGATCTATAGAACTCATAGAAAAACCAGTTGGTATTCATTGGTTCAGCTAGTAAGGCTCTCAAATGTCTTATCCTTCCCAAAGATCCCATTTGATTATACAATAATCTGTGAACAGAGATTGATCTAATTTTAAATTAGCATCATATCATGATGTGTTTGATCTTTTTTTTTTTCTTTTTTTGGCTTTGGTTTGTCTTTGATCTTTCCTTTTCAGAGACAAGCATAGCCAACTTAACCCAGTCTTAATGTATAATATACATCAAGGAATTATCCTTTATTTTTAAAAAAGGCAAGATGAGTGTTTAGAAAATTGTTAGACATTACCATACTTTCCTTTGTCTTTTTGCAAGAAGTATTCGTGTTATATATAAAGGCCACACTCTTGGGCATATTTCAGGGTCTCTTGGACACAGCACGGTGTTTTGAAGGTGCACTGATGGGCAATAAAGACAGTACTCTATATGTCAAATTTATTTTCTCATCTCTTGGATACCTGGGGGGGATATACTTTACTAAATTCAAATCTAGAATATATTTTATACATGCCTGAATATACAAAACTTTTAACTTCAAATTAAAAAAGAACAACAGTACATTGCCCAGTTTATCTGATAAAGCTAGTATAGCCATGATGCCAAATAAGAAAATGACTATAAAAGAATAAATTCAGGCTGATCTAACTTATGAACACAGATATAAAACTTGAAAACAAAATTCTAGCAAACTAAATACAGTAATAAAAAAAGAAAACATTATACCTAAGCTTATTTTATTCAAGGAAGGTAAGATTCCTCTAACATTAGAAAATATATTAACATAATTAACTCTATTAACAGATTAAAGAAAAAAGGCACAATTATCTCCAATAAACAGAGAATAATTTGATGAAAGTCAACATCCAATTATTAAAAAGAAAAAAAACTTTAAAAACTGTGAGTAGAAGGAAATTTCCTTAAACTGAAGAATGGTACCTATAAATACAGGCAAGAACATACTAAATGATGAAGTAGTAAGTGCATGTCCTTAAAAGTTGTGGCATGTAAAATATATAAACCACTGGAAAGCAAGAAACAAAACTGATGTTTACAGATCTTATGATTGCCTACAAGGAAAAAATGCAAAGGATTCTCTAACAGGTTATTGTATTTAGTAAAAGATTTTACAGAACTCTCAGAAATAAACCAGAAAACAAAGGTCAACTGCATCTGTACATACCAGTAACAAAGTTAGAAAAATACATTTTATTTAGGGGTATCTGGCTGGCTCAGTCAGTAGGGTGGACAACTCTTGATGTTGGGATCGTGGGTTTGAGCCCCATGTTTGGTGTAGAGGTTACTTTAAAAAATGTAAAATATAATATAAAAAAAAGAAAATATATTTTATTCACAAATAGAATCAATGCAAAATACTTAGAAATGTATAATATTGAACAGAATTATAAAAGTGGACTGAGACATTAAACAATACCTAAATATATGGAAATGTCATTTCTTATTAAAAGGAAGCATCAATTTTGTAAAGCCATCAATTCTCCTAAGTAATCTATATATTTACTGCAGTTATAACCAAAATCACATGTTTTTCATGGGTCTTGACAAGATGATTTTCTAATTTATATATAGAAGACTATGGGATACTCCTTAAAAATAAGCTGGAAGGACTTGCTCTATCAGATGTCAAGACTTACTACAAAACAATACTTATTGACTATGGCACTGGTTCAGAGAAAAAATTAGAGAACTATGGCATAGGAGACTGAGCCAGGAATACACTTACACACATATGGAAATTTATGATCAGACAATCCTGGCACTGCAACTCTTCCAGATTAAAGAAGACTAAAAGAGAGATGATACTAAATTCAGTGTGTGATCCTAGACTGTAACTGGACAGTGCCTGGGGAAGAGAGGATGAGGGCATGTTGAGGAGCTACAAAGAACATTATTAGAACCAGTGTTTTCACTGGTCATCTTGAACATATTCATCTTGAATATAGACTGTTAAATACTGAGTAATTATTTAAATTTCTTATTTTAGTTAGTGTACTGGGTCATGTAAGAGAATACTCCTGTTCTGAGGAAATAACACACTGACATGTTTAAAGGTAAAGAAGCAAATGTCCACAACTTATTCTTAAATAGTTCAGGTAAAATGTGTGCATTGTATATGTGTGTGTAGGAACACGCATATATAGAGAGAACAACTACAGGCATATGTAGGAATGATCATGCAAATGGGCCAAAAGTAAACTGTTGGTGAATCTGAGTAAAGAGTACACAAGAATACCTTTATACTATTCCTGTAACTTTTCTGCAACTTTGAATTTCATCAAAATTTAAAAGTTATCCAAAACAAGCCATATTATTAAATAATTCTCATGTTAAATAGGAAACTAGAAATATAAAATACCTAGAAATGAAGTGAAAAGGAGAGAAATATATATATATAAAAAACCTAGACACAGGAAAATTACCAAGAAAAAATTAATAACATTAAACTTTAAAAAATAAAATAAAACTGATCTGAATTCAATATTGTAACAAAATAGCAGGAAAGGATTTATGAAGATAAAAACAGAATACAAAAATTTTGAAATATGTAAGATTCACAGAACTCAAAACTTGCTTTTGAAAAGCATGAATAGGGGCGCCTGGGTGGCTCAGTCGTTAAGCATCTGCCTTTGGCTCAGGTCATGATCCCAGGGTCCTGGGATAGAGTCCCGCACTGGGCTCCCCGCTCAATGGAAAGCCTGCTTCTCCCTCTCCAATACCCCCTGCTTGTGTTCCTTCTCTCACTATGTCTCTCTCTGTCAAATAAATAAACACACACACACACACACACACACACACACACACACACACACAAAAAGCATGAAGACTGCTGATTAAACAAGTATGTATGTTTCTCCCAAAACACCACTAAAATAACCAAACAATGATAGTTTCATTATATTAATTGCTGGCAAGAACACAGGTACGGCAGATAATGTTGACTGCCTCCTTTAAACTCATCCCTCCCCTACTTACTTGCTACAGAATGGTTTTGGTTTTGGTTTTTTGATAGTTATAGTACTCAGCTCTAAAAAATGAATCTTGATTTGCCTAAGTCAGTGGTTCTTAACTCTGAGTACAATTAGAATCAATTGGATAGCTTTCAAAAAATTCTAGAGCTTGAACCCCACTCCAGAACAATTAAATCTCAATGTTTTTCTTGTCACTTTGTGCGAGCTTTTAAGTCATTCACAACTGTGATAGCATACTAGAATCATCCGGTGCTCTTTTAAAAATGAAGATGCTTAAGCCATATCCCAGACAAATTAAATCAGAACTGCTGTGGGCAGGACCTTAACCAAGGTTAAGAACAACTGGCATAAAGTAAAAGAAAAAATTAGCCCTCTGTCTAACTTGTTGCAAGTGCTTTTCCGCACCTCGGGTAGTCATAAATAAACTAACTGGAAGTGGAGATACAGGTTCAGTCAGAGAAAGCTAGGTGTACTATGAAGTGCACAAGCTATTGTGAAGTTTAACTTGTAAATATTTACTGAAGTTTAAAATATGTGTACTCTATTGTTCCCATAATTTCACTTTTAGTATATACCTTAGGGAAGCCCTATACATAAACATTCATTGGGACAGTGATTGTTACAGCAATAACTATATGAAACTAAATATTTGAAAACCAGAAAATGATTAAACATACCAGAGTACTACAAAATATGGCCTTACATGAAGCAATTTCTTAAAAAGATTTTATTTATTTATTTGAGAGAGAGAAAGCACAAAGAGGGAGGGTCAGAGGGAGAAGCAGACTTCCCGCTGAGCAGGAAGTCCGATGTGGGACTCATCCTCAGACTCCAGGATCGTGACCTGAGCCAAAGGCAGTCCCCCAACCAACTGAGCCACCCAGGTGCCCTTACATGAAGCAATTAAAGTGAGCTAGTTTTATACTTAGTGGACAAGTCTCCACACAGAATGAAAAAGGAAATTTCAGAATGGTAACAATAACTACCAAATGACTGATACTAAGTGAACATTCTGAGCGAATGTTCTAAGAATGTTCTAAGAATCTAAGGATTTTACATGAACCAACTCAAACCTTGGACCAACCCTAAAATGCAGTTACTTTCCACATTTTGCAGCCTATACTTATAATTCTCTTTATATAGATATACTTCTATGTGACAAAACAGTACCACATACATGTGTGCATATATTTAAATGTAGAGGATAAAGGTAAAAAGAATAAATAATTTAGAACAGTGGCTACCTTTGGGTACTTTGGGTAGATACCTGGGAACGGGGACTGTGGTCACATGGGATGTGAGCCTCTCTATAACATATAAATTATTTTTGTAAGAAAAATATAAAATTCTGATTTAACTAAAAATATAATTTAACAAGGAAAACACTAGCATTCAGGCTAAAGAGATACCTGTTTATAAAGGCAATAGTTTGTAGGCAAACCATATTCAACAAAAGGAGTTTGATAAGACGCTAACACTATGAGACCATTACAACTCATGGTATAGGTAAGTGTAAAAGCATGTTCATAATGTATTTTTGGCATGATAAAGATGGGTTATAGGTCAGTGGCCATTATATGATCACATTAAAGAAAGAATTCTAAGTATTTGCTCTAACAATTTGACAGCAGTCTTTAATTGATAGGACTACAGATCACCTTTGTTTTTTATTTCTGCTTCTTTGTATTTTCTAAATTTGTTGTAATAAAGAATTATTTTATAATGACAGGAACAGAGAATACAGCTATTTTCAGAAAAAAGTGGCATATTTGATCAGGTATTCACTTTGTAAAATGATCTAAGCATGGCACAGGTATGAGCACAGAAACATAAATTTTTAAAAAATTTAGTAGATAATACAACCTATTTAAATAATATAACACCAAGTAGACAACGCAAAGTAATGGAAAAAGAATAAGTAATTACTAGATAAAAGATAGTGACACAATCCTGAGTAAATGAAAAAAATTGAATTTATATACCCAATACACAGCAAAACAAATTTAAACTGGATTAAAAGTTATGTATATAAGAAAACTGAAATATATAATCCTGGCTCTCAGTGATTTACAAAGCATTTGAGGAGCAAAATTTGCCTCTAAGATCCTTTGGGGAATAAGGCTGGACACATCAGGCCCCCTGATTTTAAAGTATATTATTGTTTTGATATAGTAATCAAAATATAGTATGTATAGTAATCAAAGTATAGTAATCATGATATAGTATGGTATTGGCATTAAACCAGATACATAGATCAGTGGAATAGTATAGAGACCCAGAAATAAACTCACAAACCACAAACCCAGAAATAAACTATAGCCAATCAATTTCAACAAAGGAGCCAAAAATAAACAAAAGGGAAAGGACAGACTCTTTAATAAACGGTGTTGGAAAAACTAGACAGCCACATGCAAAAGAATGAAACTAGATTATTATCTTAGACCATACAAAAAATTAACTCATAATGGATAAAAGACTTGAACATAAAACCTGAAACCATAAAACTCCTAGAAGGGAAGAGAGGCTATTAGCTCCCAGACATTGGTTTTAGATATGATTTTTTGGACATAACTCCACAAGCAAAGGCAACAAAAGCAAAAATAAATGAGTGGACTATATCAAACTAAAAAGCTTCTGAATAACAAAGGAAATCAACAAAATAGAAAGGCAACCTATTGAAGGGGAGAAAATATTTACAAATCTTATACTGGATTAGAGGGCATATGATAATATATAAGCAAGTAATACAACTCAATAGCAAATAAACATTGATTTAAAAAATGGGCAGAGGTTCCAAATAAACATTGTTCCAAAGAAGACATACAGTATATGAAATGATGCTCAACATTACTAATCATCAGGGAAATGCAAATCAAAACTACAATGAGATATCATCTTACAACTGTTAGAGTATGTGTTGAGAAGGATATGGAGAAAAGGGAACGCCTTTGTCCTGCTGATAGGAATGTAAATTGGTGTAGCCACTATGGAAAACAGTATGGAGGTTTTTCAAAAAATTAAAAATAGAATTACCATATGATTCAGCAATTTCACCTCTGAGTATTTACACAAAGAAAATGAAAACACGAATTCATAAAGATATATGTATCCCCATGTTCACTGCAACATTGTTTGCAATAGTCAAAATATGGAAACAATCTGAATGACCAAAAATGGATAAATAAAGATTATCAGAATATTATTCAGTCATAAAAAGAATGAAATCTTGCCATCTGTGACAACATGGATGGACCTTGAGGTCATTATGCTAAGTGAAGTAAGTCAGACAAAAATAAAAACCATACACTTTCACCTATATGTGTAATTTAAACAAATAAAAGCCAAGCTCGTAGACACAGAGAAAAGGTTCATAGTTGCCACAGACTGGGGGTGGGGGTGTGAAATGCGTAAAGGGTTTCAAAAAGTACAAACTTCCAGTTATAAAACAAATTAGTCATGGGTAGTAAATAATACTGCACTGCATATTTGAATGTTGCTAAGAGACTAAATCTTAAAAATCCTCATCACAAGGGCGCCTGGGTGGCTCAGTGGGTTAAAGCCTCTGCCTTCGCCTCAGGTCATGATCTCAGGGTCCTGGGATCGAGGCCCACATCGGGCTCTCTGCTCAGCGGGGAGCCTGCTTCCTCCTCTCTCTCTCTGCCTACTTGTAATCTCTCTCTGTCAAATAAATAAACAAAATCTTTAAAAAAAAATCCTCATCACAAGAAAAAACTACATATGGTGATGGATATTAACTAGACTTACTATGGGGTCATTTCAAAATATATACAAATATCAAATCATTATGTTGTACTTCTGAAACTAATATAATGCTATATGTCATTTATACCTCAATTTAAAAAATCCTTTAAGAACCACCAAAAGGCCTTTCTACACCCAACACGGGGCTTGAACTCACAACCCTGAAATCAAGAACTGTAAAATCACAACAATAGACTGAGTCAGTCAGGTACCCCCTACCTAATTTTTATAGCTCCACTTCCAAAAATGTATTTGAAGAGGCTAAGAATTAAAGAAAAAAAATTCTAATCATATACAATGGTCATAGGTAACAGGTACTCAATATCATAAATGCAGGCTAAAATTATTACTATGACTAATCATTATTTGAAGTGCTCAGATTCCTGGCAGTCAATGCAAAAGGGAAATACTGTACAATGGATTATATGGTTCCTATCTACCTAGGACTATGTACAGGAGATAAGCAAGACCTTGTTCAGATAACCTTAAGAAGACCTAAAACAACAGAGAGGTTCATGTTATTAGAAGATTCACCAAATTTCTATGCACACAATTATAGATAAAATGCAATTCAATCTAAATCACAAAGACGCTTGAGTGTAACAAAGTTATTTCAAAAAATTTATATGGAAATGCAGAGGAACACAAACAGCCAAGACACTCTTGAGGAACAAGAGGTAAGAGGATATGCTCCAAATATTATAATGTCACAGTGAATAAGATAGCATGATATTGCTTCAAGGAGAGAAAAACTGAGCAATGGAACAGAATATTATATCCAGAAATAGATGCAGACATATATGATCACTTGATTTTTTACTAGAATGGCACTGCAGATCAGTGTAGAAAAGATGAACTTTACAATATATGATACTGGAACAATTGGATACCTATATGGGGATAAAATGAAATTACATCACTACCTACAGAAATCAATTCCAGGTAGTATAAAGACCTACATGTTAGAGTGAAAGAATGGAGAGCTTTTAGAAAGAACATAAGAAAATCTTCATTACCTCAAGGTAGCAGAAAACTTCTTAAACGAACACTAATCACTGAAAAAGATTTCATAATCTCTATTCATCAAAAGGAACCAGAATGAAAATCCAAACCAGAGAAGAAGAAAATAGTCACTATTATACAGAAGATATATATATATATATATAGACATCTTTATATCTATAGATACAGATATAGATATGTATGTTTCAATCACAGAAAAAGAATCCAATTAAAAATTGGAAAAATATTTGAACAAGCATTTTACAAAAGAGGACATACAGCTGGGCAAGAATTGGTGTTCAGTTTCATTGATAATCAAGGAAATATCAATTAAATGTGTGATTAATAATATTAGACATCCATCAAATTGGCAAAAATTTAAAAGCATGATGATGCCAAGGGCTGGCATGGATGTGGAACAAAAAGAACCTTTATAAACTGTTGATACAAGTAAAAACTTGCACAGTATTTTTAGAGAACAGTTTGACATTGTCCAGTAAAACTGAAGATGTACAAACGCTATTCCTCAGCAATTTAATCACAATTTTAGCATATATATGCTAAAGAAATGCAAGCACATATGTACCAAAATATGTGCACAAAATATTCATAGTCACATCGCTTGTAACAGTTAAAAACTGGAAGAAAGACATATATTCATGAAAAGTCGAATGGATAAGTAGTAAACTGTGATGCTATCATGCAAGATAATATATATACACCAATGGAAAAAAAATGAACTGTAGGGCGCCTGGGTGGCTCAGTGGGTTAAAGCTGCTGCCTTCGGCTCAGGTCATGATCTCGGGGTCCTGGGATCGAGGCCCACATCGGGCTCTCTGCTCAGCGGGGAGCCTGCTTCCTCCTCTCTCCTCTCTCTCTGCCTGCCTCTCTGCCTACTTGTAATCTCTCTCTCTCTGTGTCAAATGAATAAAAAAAAAATCTTTAAAAAAAAAAAAGAAAATGAACTGTCGTTATAGGAAACATGAATGAAGCTCATTTTTATGAAAAAAGACACAAAAGAATGTCTATTCATACAAAGAAAACATAAACTAAACCTTCTATGATTTTGGAATTCATACACTAAAGTTCTAATGAAAGCCAAAGAAATGATCACAGTGGTCATCACCAGAAGAACACAGTTGTTTGTGATTGTGGAAGGGTAACATTAGAAGTTTCTTTAGAGATGGTTGTAGTCTATTTCTTAGGTACTCCCTATTGTAAGTCTTTATAATTATGTAGTAAATGACACAAATGAGTAGGATATGCCATTTCCATATCTAATTTGAGAGTAAAAAAAAAAGAAAGAAAGCCACAGCATTCAAATCAATATGCACTTCTAAAAATGTTTCAAATATTAAATCATGTGGGAAAATACTTAAATATAATTTTATGTAAAAATGTAGGCTATAATAGTAAATGCTGAATGAATTCCATTTTTAAAAATCACATTTTATATATGTACATAAAACAGACCAGGAAGAAAACACAAAAAAATTAGCATTGGTTTTAACTGGGAATTGAAATTTTCTTCAAAAGATGTACTTCTGAAAATATTTAAAATAGTCATGTCTTACTTTTATAAATAGAAAGAAACAGTATTTTTTTAAAAAAGACCAGCATAAAGGAAAATCAAACCATTTGACAAATTAGTAAGAGAAAATCAGGTGCCTGGGAAGGCTTAGGGTTTGCAGCCAATCACATTTTCTCAAAGGGGAAATTCCAGGGATCAAGTCACCTGATGCGCAAGAATTTTCAACAGGAGAAAAAGCCAGTCAAGTCCTGACAAAGAAAAGGGGATTTCGGGAAACAAGGGGAAAGGACAAACTACCTTGCAGGAGCCTGGAGGATGTTCAACAGCCATTCTTTACTCCACTCTGGAAGCCTCTGTGCGCTAAGCAAAGCAGAGCTGCGGAAGAAGAAAGGAGTCAGGAAACATCAGATTCTTCGGGGATCCCAGGTCAACCAACTGCCCGCCATCCATAAATGTAGGTCAGGCAAGACTAGGGCGTCCTGTTCAATACCAATATCAAGACAAGAGCAGGGTCACTGCAGTTCTGGGCAGAATCTGTCCCCGAGCTCACAGAGGTCCCCAGGAGCAGAGCACTGGAGTCACAAAAGCAGACAAAGGCGCCCCACAACTACAGTGCTATGGGGACACATAGTCTCACCAACTCACACCACGGGTACACAGGCACCCCCAAACCTAAACACAACTGGCTGCACATGGTCACACAAGCATACACACCACGGGAACAAAACAGTCACAGTCGCAGTCATAGGCACCCCACACACTCCCATTCCCACTGCCACACTTCATGGAGACACAGCGACAACAACGAATTGACACGCACCCTACACCAATATCACAAATATATACACCATGAGTAAACACAATCACAGATCTCACTGTTAAGTCATCCCCCACCCACAGTTCAGCAAATGGTCAAAAACACACACGCACCAAGAAGACACCCAGTTTTACAACCGCGGTCAAAGAACACTACAGTCGCAAAAACCCGGTCCTACAATTAAACCTCATCACACATGAACAATCGTAACCGCAAATCAAGCCCCCCTCCCGCCCTCAGGTTCCGTACACGCTCACACTTACACACAGACACAGTCACATTTAGACACACACCCTCCTCACAATCTCCCCGGCTCAGCAGTCTCGCCCACACACCCCGCACAGGCCAGAGGTTCCAGACACGCCAGCTCCAACCCCGGGCTCCGGGCCACCTCACCTACGCCTCCTTCGATAGGGTCAGCACCCCGTTACTCTACTTGGAACAAGTCGAACGCCACAGCTCCCACGGCTCCCGAGGCCGTTTGCCCCAACCCGCCAGAAGATCCCGCCTACTCCTCAGGAGAGGGGCTAGTTCTCGCGGGAGGGAGCACTGAGCCTAGAGGCCTCTGGGAGATGTAGTACAGATGCAGCGACAGGTTGCTAAAAAGCGGTCTCCGGGATATCTCGACTCCCCGTTGGCAAAGAGCCCGGACGCCGCCAAAACTGCGTCTTCCGGCTGAGAAGAGCACCGGAGCCTTCCGCGAGTTTCAGCTGATTAGGCCTCCGTCGACCGAACTGTAGTCAGCGTCCTCTGAGCCCTCCTCTTGACTAGGTCTCGTCCCTGAACTGCTGGCTCTAGTTCAGAAAGAATCCCCCTGCTCTTGATATTCGACCAAGCTCCTCTTAGTAGTTTTCTATCCGCTGACGCCCTCACCCTGCCCCTTGGATAAAAATCCCAGCCACTGTTAAATACTGAGTTGAGTTCAGTCTCTCTTCTCCATTGCGACAGTCTTTAATAAAGTCTTCCTTACCTGTTTATCTTGCCTGGTGCAGTTTTTCATTGACGAAGCCCCCAGGGCAGCTCTCTCAGACTTGACGACTCATCCTGCAACACCCTGGGCCCTCAGGCTTCCTGGGAAATGCAGTCCTGGACTTCGAGATGGACCAGGCCAAGGTAAGCTGGATCCTCTAGGCACTGAGGCGGGGCCTGGCGGCACTTAGGTGCCCTGAAGGGTGCTCGGAATTCTGCTTTGCCCTGGGAATACAAAGAAAGAAAAAAAAATGCTCTTGAGGCAGGCTGCTGCGGACCTTGTCAGAAGAACAAACTCAGACGTGGGCCTGGGCATCTGTGACCAAACCAGCCTGGGGAGTTTGAAAGGGTGGAATCTTCCAGCCCAGTCATGTATGTGAAAGTGGACAAAGGAGGTCCCCTGTGAAACAGTGGTGAGATTATATGTGTGACTGGTTGAGGAGGGAGGGAGGATAGTTGAGTGAAAGAGAAACTGCATGTGGATAAAATTGATGAGTGTGACAGAGTGGTGGGATCAAGATTGTGTGTGGCTTAGTGAGGCCAGAGTCACATCATGGGTGTATGTGGTTGAGGTAATTGTGTGCAGCTAGTGGGACAAGAGTGTCTGGATCCCTGCCGGTATGAGTATTTGTGGGATCACCTGAATGTAGGTCATCTCAGCAAGGGTGCCTGAGATGGTGGAGGAATCTGAATTGTGCAAGCCTCATTTTCTCTTCAAACTGATAATAAGGGTATATCTTCCTGGAGCTTCAATTTTTAAGAGGGAAAAGCTAAATTTTTAATTTATATAATAACTTGTAGCATTTTTATATAAATGCTAAAGATTATACCCATTTGTTCTGGAATAGAATAAAAAATCAGTATGACATATTAAACAGGGTATATTTTGCTATAGGGGTACCTGTTTTGTCTACAGTCTTGCCCCCAGACGTTTACTCTTTTCTGTTCTTTGGGAGTCATTGGTAGGGTAAATGTTCAGAGATGTAATTGTTCAATTTAACCAGAAGTATCAACCACAATTAAAAGATGTTCAGAGGAAGATGCACAGGGATGTGATGCTGGCGAACTAGAGCAACACAGTCATATTAGACATGAATAGCTCTCTATATAATTCAACTTTTGAAAGTAAAGTGTTGTCTCTTTTCCATTTCTGAAATATTTAGAAACTTTACATAGCATAATAGATTCAGCTTGGAGATAACAAGTTTCAGGTATCCTCAAGTTCTCTGCCATATAATTGCATAGGCTCAACCTTTAAGGTAAAAGGTATTTACTTTGTTCCTCTTTATGTGGTAACTTTGGGGGTGGTGCTTGAATGAAAAATCAATCTTGTGTCATTTTCCTATACATAGGCTATCACATCACCAAACTGGATAAAAATCTTTAAGTTGGAACAAGAAAAGAGGCCATGGATAGTGAATAGAGGGAATGTAAAGGAGGTTCTCTCCAAGTGAGTGAGTGAGAACCAGGCAGCTATGCTTGGGATAGGCAAAACACAGATGTTGAGTGACAGAGCTGACACCACTGAAATATTTTTCAGGATTTCCTTTATAGGCCCTTCTCTCCCTGGGTCTTAGTTGATGTGAATCCTTCTGTCATCATTCTCCCTCTATCAGTGCCCTCTTTTATTTAAGTAATCCTAGAGGACCATATTCTCTACATTGTCATAGTCTACATATGTAGTCAGTCCTTCACAAATCTGCAGTCTTGGGATGCCTGGGTGGTTCAGTCAGTTAAACCTCTGCCTTCAGCTGGGGTCATGATCCCAGGGTTTTGGGATCAAGTCCCACAGAGTCCCGCATAAGACTCCTTGCTCAGTGGGAAGCCTGCTTCTCCCTCTGCCTGCTGCTCCCCCTGCTTGTGCTCGCTCTCTGACAAATAAATAAAATCTTTTTTAAAAAATCTGCAGTATTTCAAAACTATTATTGTTGCACACTGCAGTTTCTTTTTTATTATTCTCCATTTTCTATCTTTCTATAGCTAAAATCTTCAGGATTATATTTTACATCTGCTTTTCCCATTATCACTTATTTCCCACAGTCATATTTCAGCAACTTTCATCACCTCTTGAAGTTACTAGCTTAGAAATGGTTGCTGCTTTCCTCTTAGCTCTCTTTTCTGCCAACTTTTTTTTCCACAATTGTTTTTGAAGGAATTATCTCATTCATCTTAAATATTTAAACAAGATTATAATGAAAAAAAGTCTCCCTTTCAACAATTTCTCTTCTCCATCTGCATCTACTGTGATTAGTTTGGTATGTAAACTACTTTGAGTAATTCTATATTTATAACAACATATCTATGTATATAAAGCCCCTCATCTTTATTTTTCACAAATGTTAGTATACTATAAAGCATCTACGTTTTTTACTCACTATTATTTCTTAGAAGACATCCCATTTTAATACATATTTTTTATTCTTTTATATGGTGGTACTGTGTTTTGTGGTAGGGAAAATGTCATACTTTAATACCCATATTAGTGAATATTTAGGATGTTTTCAGGTTTCTACAATTCTGGAATAATATATATACTCAGTTTTGCATAGATGTGCATGCACCTTTGTAGTAAATTCCTTTAAGAAGTGCTGGGCCAGAGATTATGTATAAATATTTGCAATCCATGTAAGATGAATCACTTTCCATTCCCACCAAAAAATTTATGAGAGTCCCTATTTCCTATTCCTGTCAAACACTATATTTCTTCATTTAGCAGCTCAGTGTGACCTAGTGAGCCCTTTATCTGTGCCAGGTTCTATTCCAGGGATGCATCAGTGAACAAAATGGCCAAAATTTCCTTTCCTCAAGGAGTTTACTTTCTAGTTAGAGAAAGTGGCCAATGAACATGTAAATGAAATATATAGTATTCCAGATAAAGTTAAGCTCTGTAGCAAAAAAAGAAAGCTTGAAAATGAGATAGTGAGTGCCAAGGGAATTACATTTTCTTAAAGTTTTATTTATTTAAGTAATCTCTACAACAAATGTAGGGCTTGAACTCACAACCCTGAGATCAAGAGTAGCATGCTCTTCTGACTGAGATAGCCAGGCACCCTGAGAATTGCAATTTTAAATATAATAGTTAGGAAAAGCCTAACAGCGAAGAAAATATTTGAGCAAACCAAAAGGAGGGAGTAGTGACATTTGAACATATTTGGAGAAAGCAAATTTATAAACAGAGAAAACACCAAAACATAAATGCCATGGGTTGGGTACAAGCCTATATATTCAAGGAGCAGTGGGGAGTCTGCTTGGGATTCTCTTCCTCTCCCTCTGCCCCTCCCCCCTGTTGCCATGCGTGCATGACCACGCTCTTTCTTTCAAATAAATAAAATAAATAATCTTTTTTAAAAAACTATGGAATGAGCAAGTTTTACGGGGTAGATGAAGAATTTTGTCTTTAATCTCCTAAAACACGGAGACAGTCCATGTTAAAGGGAAACATTGCATGTTGCCAGTACCTAGGTATCATTTATAGTAGTGAGAGGATGAGAATTCTAAGGAAATCTATCAGGGTAAGACCAAACATATTAACATGTTGTAGTGGGTTGAATAGTGGCACCCCATAGCTATGTCTATATCCTAACTCCCAAGATCTGTGAATGTGACCTCGAGTTAGTTTTGGGTAACGTTGAGGTCCAGAGCCAATGGCCAAGAAAGAATTCATATTAAAGCACAGGGACAGGACCTGTGACAGAAAGAGATGCATTACAAGTGTGAGGGGTGACTGATCATATACTTGGGAGTTGGGGGAGGTAAGGAAAAGGAAGGTTTCCAAAAGGACTTTCTATCTCAAGTATTTGTCAGTGGGCTGCAGGTCATAAAGAAATTTAATTTTGCTTACATTCCCTTCTGCCTCTGTTTCCCACATCACTCAAGGAGGGGAAGGTGAAGTTAGGGTTCTAGGAAATTGAGTTATAGATCTCTGAAAGTTAGGCTATTGATAAGAATGATTTTTCTTGTATATCACTAAGACATTTGTAAGTTGATGGAAACTCATGTCTTGAAGAACTGTGATCTTTATTAGTTAACCATTTGTTTTTCCTTTTCCTTAGTTTTAGGGCAGCCAGAAGTGCCTGAGGAATGTCAACATATCCCACCCAGGAGTTGGGGCTGGGACCGTGTCAGCTTGTGGTTTGTCCTCAGCTTTGTCCTTTTGCTCCCTCATCAACCTTACTTGGTAAAAGGGTCTTTGCAGATGCAATTAAGGATCTCTAGGTGATTTCATCCTGGATTACCCGTGTGTGACCTAAATTCAATTTCAAGCATCTTTATAAGAGAAGATGAAAAGACATACAAGAGAAGGCCATGTGAAGACAGAGGTAGAAATTGAAGTTATGCAGCAAGAAGCTAAAGACACCTGAGTTTAGTTCTTTTTTTTTTAATCTCTTGGGAGCATCTTGATTTTTTTTCCCTTGCCTTTTCATATGCCTAAAAATTTTTGTTGTTGTTGAAAGTCAGACATTTTGTTTAGTAGTGTGCAGAAAAGCCTTAACCTAGAAGACCTGAGAATTCTTATCCTTAGAAGGTCTGCTTGCACAGTTGGCACTTGGCTTGCATGTAGAATTTAGTTTTCCAGAGTGGGGGTCCTGCTATCCTGATAAGAGTGGCTCACTATGCCTGTTTGTGCAAATCATACAGTTTATGTTAAATACCTGCTTTCCTTCTGAAATTCTGGTATGCACACTTGACAGAAACCGCCTATGTGACCAGCCCACAATAAAAACTCTAGGTACTGAGATTCTAATGAGCTTCTTCCCTGGTTGGCAACATTTCACATGGGTTGTCACAACTTGTTGCAGGGAAAATTAATATCCTGTGTGACTCTACTTGGAAAGGATCCTTGGAACTATGCCTCTGGTTTTTCCTGGACTTTATTCCATGTACCTTTCCTTTTAGCTAATTTTGCTTTGTATTGTTTCACTGTGAGTTCTCCTAGTGAATCATTCAAGCTTGGAGGGAGTATTGATCTTGGGGCCCCACAACACAGTACTAACTGAAGAAAATAATTTTCATGCCTGAATGGGCACACTTTTCCTTCTGCAAAGACTTTAGTGTGGAATTTTAAGTTAATTCAATGAAGAGTTTTAACAACTAAGCAAGATAAACTCATACAATTTGATTTGCACTTATATAAATTTCAAAGATAGATAACTAACACCAAGATATTTGTGGGGTCCCCCAATCCGATGTGGGCCACCAAATGTGGGGTAACCTGAGCTGATGGAAGCTAGTCGCACAGGTGGTGAAAGAATTCACCCAAGGCAGAACAAGGGAGAAAGAAGTTTACTGACAGCAGAGACTGCTGTGAGGGAGGGCCGGGGGGCTGTAGCTAAGGGGAGAAGATGAGAAGGTATAGAAAGTATGAAATTTTCTTTTTTTGGTACCTGTATCCACCCATTGGTCAGCTAGTGATTATGATTCTTTTCAGGTGGGTCTCCAGAAGGGCCTGTTTGTATTCAGCCAGGGAGTTACTGTGGGCCCTTCTATCTTACTCAGGTTTCCATTGATTTCCGAATCAAGTTGATTAGTTGTTTCAAGTTTCAAGTTAATTGCCTAAAAGCAGCCTCTACAATATTATTACTCTAATAGTCAGGCAAGATAGTGGTTAGTTAAGGACTGGGATCAGAAATATCACATGCATAGGCCATTTCTTCTTGAGATACCAACAATGTACTCTTCATTAGTATTGAGTTACACTGAACATACACACTCTATGCACTTTTCTTCAGGTATTTCCTATTTCACAATAAAAATGTCTTTAAAAATTATTTTTAAAGGCTAAATTTGAAAAGACTGGAAAAAATTACTCCTCCACCAGAAAGTTTAGACATACTGTCCATCTAAAGGATGAGCTCGGAGAAAAGGAAGCAAATTTTAAAAGCTGACAAGTGAGGGTTTGTGCTATGATGAGTGCTGTGAAAGGTGTAAGCCTGATGATTCACAGACCTGTACCCCTAGGGCAAATAATAGTAATTATTAATAAGAAAGAAAGAAAGAAAGAAAGAAAGAAAGAAAGAAAGAAAGAAAGAAAGAAAGAAAGGAAGGAAGGAAGGAAGGAAGAAAGAAAGAAAGAAAGAAAGAAAGAAAGAAAGAAAGAAAGAAAGAAAGAAAGAAAGAAAGAAAGTTGGCAAGTATTAATTCAGCAACAACAACAACAAAAAAAAAATGGCCAAGACATGAGTAACATTCACGAAACACTAATATAAACTTGAATATTAATTTAAACCAAACTCTTTAAGGGTAATTGGAAGATGAGAATAAGGAAAGTATTTGAGGATGTAAGGGATACTACACCTCGGTAAAGGAGGAGCTCCTACGGCTTCGCAGAGAAGGGATCCTCCTGGGGTCGGGCCCCTTCATCCCACCCCCAGGTCGATGCTTGTGGTATAAGAGATATCCATCAGGCCGGGGCAAGGGTCAGACGGAGATGGTAAGGGCTTGCAGGTCGCTTGACACTGACTAACGGGACCTTTCTTTCACACCATACCTGTTAGATGCCCAGACAGCGAACTCAAACCGGGAAGAATTACATTTTTCCTCTGAGGTAGTTCTACGGCTCTGAACTACATTTCCCAGGGGGCCATCGCGTCCAAGGCTACTTCCGGTAAAGTCCGCATTGGTTTATTGTCCAGGTTCGCAGATTTGGACACACACTTGTGCAGGAGCGGCGTGGAGGCCTCCGTGGAGTTTTGCGTTCTAAACGCGGCCTGGGACTAAGAGAGACCTTCTGCCCCGGATGCGAGCAGTTATGAGGGCGATGGTCTTTGCCGAGGCCAAGGCCTGTGAATTGAGATTGTCACAGGCTCTGGGCTCTGAAAGGCCGTCCAGGAACTGACTACATTTTCCAATGTCCACCATAGCCGAGGCAGCTTCCTGTCCGCCCACCGACGCTTTCAGGACGGTAGGAAGCATCGCTCCCCAGTGCCTGCGGAACATTCTTGTAGGGACCGCAGGGTCAGGTAAGAGAGTCTAAGACCCAGAGGCACAGTGACCCCTGAGGGGCCAAGGCCACTGGGAAGGGCAGTGGGCAGTGAGGGACTAATGTTTTCTGAGTCTCGGGCTTTGCCAGCAAGAGGGTGTGGGAAAGAAGGTTGTAGGGAGCTGTGTATGTGCATGTCCGCTCCCGCGCGATCACGGATGGGATCTGTGCGTGCTTGTGTGAAATTGTTCTGGGAGGGGGAAGTGGGGGTAATCGCTCAGGAGCTGTAGGGTTGGGGGTGTGTATGTGTGTGTGTTTGCATGCGCACGTTGGTGAGGGGAGCTGTACGTGATTGTAGTGACTATTTAGGTGTGACTGTGCATGTGTATGATTGTGAGTGCACCACTGTGTGCCTGACCGTGTGTGTAAATGTGATAGCAGCAGCTGCGGAGCCAGAAACAGAATATTGCGCTTAGTAATAATTACAGTTATTAAATGTAAATGTAAATGTAGTAAATGTAAATGTAGTAAATGTGTGGAGAGCAGTTTCTGTGGTGGACATTAGTTGGGTTGAGTAGGGTAATGTAGAATGTGGAGAGAGGAATAGGAGACAGTGTAGAGAACATATCGCAAGAATTTCTCTGTAAGTATGAGCAGAGAAATAGAACACCAGCTGGTGGGGGTGGGATGGGGAATAACAACATTGCAGTATTTTGGTGATAATGAGTCACAAGAGAGGGAAAAGTAGAAATACAGGTAAGAATGAATAAGCAAGGCTCATCTGTGTGGATGTAGTACAACTGCAAGAATAAAAGAGGGTAGTAGTGTTGCAGAGAATGAGCCATGAGCTCAAGTTTTCAAAAAACGAGGGGAAATATCCTGTAGATATCAGCAACAGTGAGGTGTGGTGAATTATAAATAATCTGATCGCATGAAATTCCAAGCTAGAGCTTTTTTGGAGGAGGAAGAGAGAAAAGTCTGTAAGTAAAAAAGAACAAGGAGGATGCCCCCCAGACCCAATGGCAAGAAGCTGTGGGGGGTAAGAGAAGGAGATATTGAAAAGGCTGCAGAGTCCTCTGGGGAGAACCAGGTTTCCCTTAGACCCAAAGGTGAAGGGAATATTCAAAGAAGTGGTTGGAGATAGAAGAAGGGTTTGTTATTAAGGAATTATGAATTCCAGAGGGCATACTAGACAGTGTCAAGATTTGGGGAGGGTTCAGAAGGGCATATATCCAACTGATTGGGAGTACAGTGTCTGAAAAGAGAAATTATCAGGGAATCTAAGCCTTCTTATGATGGACATAAACATGGACATAAGGGATATTGATGCTTATTCTGGTTGGATTCAAGACTGTTGGGGAGGAAGTAATAGGATAGAAAGGGGTAGATTTTTGAGTATCCATCAGAAAGAGAGAAGCCAGGGATAGAAGCTTTAAAGGTTGTTGGGGTAGGCAGAATAATGCCCCTGAAAAGATGTCCAGGTCCTAATCCATGGAACCTGTGAATATTTTGCTTTACAGGGCAAAAGGGACTTTGCAAACAAGATTAAGTTAAGGACCTTGAAATGGAGAAATTATCCTAGATATTCCAATTAGGCCCAATGGATTCTTTTTTTTTTTAAAGATTTTATTTATTTATGTGACAGAGAGATTACAAGTAGGCAGAGAGTCAGGTAGAGAGAGAGGAGGAGGCAGGCTCCCTGCTGAGCAGAGAGCCCGATGTGGGGCTCGATCCCAGGACCCTGAGATCATGACCTGAGCCGAAGGCAGAGGCTTTAACCCACTGAGCCACCCAGGCACCCCAAGGCCCAATGGATCTTAAAATCAATAAACCTTTCCCAAGGGTTTAGAGTCAGAGGGAGATAGAATCAAAGAAGAATGGTCAGAGATATGCAAAATTAATGGCTGAAGGAAGGGAGCCGATGTTGGTGGCCTCTAGACTGGAAAACATAAGGAAATAAATAATTCTCCTTTAGAGCCTATAGAAAGGAACACAGCCCTGCTGATGTCTTGATCTTAGCCCAGTAAGAAACATCTCAGACTTTTACCAAACTGCCTAAGTATAAGGTAATAAATTTGTATTGTTTTAAGCCACTCTGCTTATGCTAATTTGTTGTTCAGTAGTAGAAAACTCATATAGTGGTATAGTGTCTTAGCCTTTGTGTATGGAACTCAATCCCTATTGATAAAGTTGAGGAATTCAGGTAAGGCACATAGGCCCCCTCTTTGCTTATAATTTCCAGTTTTGCTGCATTATGGTATTTTTTAACATTGGAATTTAATGAATTTTTCTTTGTGATCTATTATATGGCCGTCAGTAGTACTTGTTTTCCACTTGATTTGTCTTTGATTGACAAAATGTATTAAAATATTCTGAGAATGAAGTTTTATCTTACATAACCTGTAGCTTTTGCTTTATTGAAGTTGCTGCTGTTATTGGATATATATTCTTCATCATCATTATTATTATATTTTTTAGAGAGGGGGAGGAGATGAGGCAGAAAGCAAATCTTAAGCAGACTCCATGCCCAGCGCAGAGCCTGATGCAGGACTTGATTTCACAACCCTGAGATCATGACCTGAGCCCAAATCGAGTTGGATGCTTAACCAACTGAGCCACCCAGTGTCCGTAGATATTCATAATTATTTTTATTGTGAATTATAGGCTTTGGCATTTTATTTAATTTATTTTTTTTTTAAAAAGATTTTATTTACTTATTTATTTGACACAGAGAGAGAGAGAGATCACAAGTAGGCAGAGAGGCAGGCAGAGAGAGAGGAGGAAGCAGGCTCTCTGCCGAGCAGAGAGCTGGATGTGGGCCTCGATCCCAGGACCCTGAGATCATGACCTGAGCTGAAGGCAGAGGCTTTAACCCACTGAGCCACCCAGGTGCCCGGCTTTGGCATTTTAGCATGCTCAAGATCATAGCCCCTGCTTATTTTTATAATAAACAAATTGCTTTTCTTTTTTTCTTTTTTTTTCTTTTTTCTTTTTTAAGTAGGCTCCATACCCAGCATAGAGCACAGTGGGGGTCTTGAACTCACAACAGTAAGGTCAAGACCTGAGCTGAGATCAAAAGTCGGATGCTTAACCAAACTGCCACCTAGGCAGGCGCCCCTGCTTATTTTTTTGTTTGCTTGCATTTGCCTTCTGTATATTTCCCCATAATTTGTAAAATGAACTTTTTTTGAAGTTTGTCAGATACACAGCCAAGTATATAAATGGTAATACAATCAAAAATTTCCTGAAATTTTCTCTATTCTCTCTTTCAAGATAGAAATATGTCCACTAGTAGTTTAGAAAGCACTCTTGTGAATAATATTCCCTAAGCTCTTGCAGCATAGAACTTTTTATATCCTTTATACTTGAAGGACAGCTTGGCTGCATATAAAATCTTCGATTATGTCATTTATTTTGGAGAGACTACCTCACTATTTGGGGCTCTGAATTTAGCAGTGGAGAAGTCTAACAACTGAATTTCCTTTTTCTCTTAGGTAACATATTTTTATCTTGATTTCCCATGGGTTTTAGCCTAATAATTTTATTAGGATATGTTTTGGTTCTGACAGTTCTGAATCATTTCTCCCTGCAATATGTTATGTCTTTTCATTATGTATATTCATGCTTTATCCAGGAAATTATTTTTTAATGTTAAAATGTAGTTTTTAAAATATGTTCTCTTCCTTGGTTTGGATTTCATCTGTAGGGGTCTGCTTATTTGCAAGTTGGATTATCTTTGACTTTCATTGTTTCCTTCCAACAATTGTCATCTCTTTCTTTGTTTTATTTTGTTCTGCTCACTAGTTTCTGTATTCTCTGTCCATGCACTTTCTGTGGTATTTGTCATACCTTGTGCTTGCTTGTTCTTCATTTCTAAAGTGATTTTGTCTACGTTCTTTTTCACTTTTGCATTCAACTCACTCTCACATGTAGTCTATTCATCACTTCCTCCCCATTCCTGAAATCATTGTAACATTTGTGCATGTAGTCTTGCCTCAGAGCTGTTATTATAATATAAATTATTTTTTTACTCATCCTGGAATGTTGGATAATAATTTTAATCTCCTCCAATGTCTTTTAGGCAGTTTTCTTTATTTATTTTTTTTTTTAAGATTTTATTTATTTATTTCACAGCGGGAGAGAGATCACAAGGAGGCAGAGAGGCAGGCAGAGAGAGAGAGGGGGAAGCAGGCTCCCTGCCAAGCAGGGAGCCCGATGCGGGCCTCGATCCCAGGACCCTGAGATCATGACCTGGGCCGAAAGCAGAGGCTTTAACCCACTGAGCCACCCAGGCGCCCAAGGCAGTTTTCTTTATACATAGGGGTATTTTGGCACTCTTTTCAAAGAGATCTAACAATATCTTGGGACACAATGCTTCCAATTTTGTTATTTTTTTTGGAAGGTGATAGGTTATCTCAGAAGAGCTGTCACTGGTGCTTTCCTTGTGAAAAGCTAGTTTTTAGGATCTTCTCCTCAAGAGTTCCCTCCTCTGTTACTACAACAGAAGACAATTTCTTTAAAATATGGTTCCTCTACAGAGAAAGGGGAATCCTCTTACACTGTTGGTGAGAATGCAAACTAGTGCAGCCATCGTGGAAAACAATATGGAGATTCCTCAAAAAGTTTAATAGAACTATCCTGTGACCCAGCAATTGCAATACTAGGTATTTACCCAAAGGATACAAAAATACAGATTCAAAGGAATACATGCACCCTGATGTTTTTAGCAGCATTATCAATAATAACTATGGAGAGAACCCAAATGTCCATCATCTGATGAATGGATAAAGAAGATGTGATGTGTGTGTGTGTGTGTTTGTGTGTATATGTGTGTACATATATACACACACGCACATATATATATACACACACATAATCGAATATTACTTAGCCACCATAAAGCATGAACTCTTCCATTTGCAACAACACGGATGGAGCTAGAGTGTATTATGCTAAGTGAAATAAGTCAGAGAAAGGCAGATACTATATGATTTCACTCATAGGTGGAATTTAATATTGGAAGGGGAAATGAAAAAAAGGAGAGAGTGAAACGAGCTATAAGAGACTCTTATTATAGAGAACAAACTAAGGGTTGGCAGAGGGAGGTGGGGGAGGGATGGGCTAGATGGGTGATGGGTATTAAGGAAGGCCCTTGTTATGATGAGCATTGGGTGTTATATGTAAGTGATAAATCACTGAATTCTATTCCAGAAACCAATATTGCACTGTATGTTAACTACCTAATATTTAAATAATAAACAAAATAAAATATGGCTTCTTTGAACAGCCAGGTTTTCTTTGTTGTTCAGAACATAACCTGGTTCAGAAGGACTCCTGCTATCAGTTCTGAGTTCCCCAGTGTCTTCTCTACTGCAATTAAAAAATATAGATGGGTTGCCTGGCTGACACAGTTGGAGGAGCATGTGACTCTTGATCTTGGGGTGTGATTTTGAGCCCCACATTGGGTAGAGGGTTCACTTTTTTAAAAAAATTTTCAAAAAGAGCAAATATAGCTAAGATCCTAACTTACTTGATGAAGCTGGTATTACCCCGATACCAAAACCAGACAAAGCATATCTCATAAGAATTTGAACACAATAATCCTCAACAAAATATTAGTAAACCAAATCCAGCAACATATAAAACGAATTATACAGTATGACCAAGTGGAATATATCCCAGGAATGCAAGATTGTCTGAACATCCAAAAATCAATTAATATATCACATGGTTATTTTAGTAGATACAGAAAAAGCATCTGACAAAAGCCAATACCTGTTCATTTAAAAAATACTCTATAATAAACTAGGAATGAAAGGGAATTTCTTTAACTTGGTATAGGGCACCTACAGAAATCCTATAGCTAATATATTTGATAGTGAATCTCTGAATGTTTTCCCCCTAAGATCAGGAATAAGATAAGAATGACTGCTTTTGCAACTTCTGTTCAGTATTGTATTGGAGATTTCACAGGGCAGTTAGGCAAGAAAGAAGAAATAAAAAACATCTATCTTGGAAGAGAGGTTAATCCACCTCTATCTACACATGACCTGATTTTTTTTTTCAATAATAGAAAATCCTAAGGAATCCACACACAAAAAATTATTAGCACTAATAAAGGAGTTTAGAAAAGTTTTAGGAGGATGCCTGGGTGGTTCAGTCAGTTAAGCGCCTGCCTTCAGCTGGGGCCCTGATCCCAGGGTGCTGGATTGAGTCCCACCCACATCAGCCTCCTTGCTCAGCAGGGAGCGTGCTTCTCCCTCTGCCTGCCATTCCCTCTGCTTGCGCTCATTCTCACTCTCTGACAAATAAATAAAATCTTTTTTAAAAAAAGAAAAGTTTTAGGATATAAGATGAATAGGGGCGCCTGGGTGGCTCAGTGGGTTAAGCCTCTGCCTTCGGCTCAGGTCATGATCTCAGGGTCCTGGGATCGAGCCTGGCATTGGGCTCTCCGCTCAGCAGAGGGCCTGCTTCCCTGTCTTTCTCTGCCTGTCTATCTGCCTGCTTGTGATCTCTCTCTCTGTCAAATAAATAAAAATAAAAATCTTTAAAAAAAAAAGATGAATAGATAAAAATCGAGTGTAGGGGTACCTGGGTGTCTGAGTTAAAGCGTCCAACTCTTGATTTTAGCTCAAGTCATAACCTCAGAGTTGTGAGATCAAGCCCTGTATCAGGCTTTCCACTGGGCATGGAGCCAGCTGAAGATTCACTCTCTGCCTCTTCCTCTGCCCCTCCCCCCATCAAATGTGTATTTACACACTTGCAATGAAGAATCCAAAAATGACATTTAGAAAACAATTCCTTTCACAATAGCATCAAAAAGCATAAAATATTTAGGAATGAATTTAATAAGTGAAGTGTAAAACTTGTACTCTGAAAACCATAAAACAAGTATTCAGACATAAAAACTTGTACACAAAGTTTCATAGCAGCATATTTATAATAGTCAAAAGGTGGAAACAACCCAAATGTCCATTAATGGGTAAATGGGTAAACAAAAATGTGGTCTAGTCATAACAGTGGAATATTATTCAGCTATAGAAAGGAATGAAATACTGATACATGCTACAACTTGGATGAACCTCGAAAGCATTATACTAAATGAGAGACAGTAGTCACAGTAAGTTCACATATTGTATGATTCCATTCATATGAAAGTCCAGAATAGGAAAATCTATAGAGACAGAAAGTGAATTAGTGGTTACTTAGGGCTGGGAAAAAGAGAGAGGGAGAATGAGTCACTTGGGTTTTGGTTTAGACCAGGATTTCTGTAGATTCACTTTGACCCTTTTTCAGGGAAGAAAATGGCATTCTTAGTCCATTTGAAAGTTCTGAGGGAAAACTTAACCTCTCATGATTCCTATGATTCCTTTCTTCTAGCTCTGCTTTCTCAGGACACTGCTTCACCAGGAGAAGAGTCTAGAAGACTGATTGATTCTTGGAATTTTAAGTCATGGCCCACGTGAGTTGGAATTGCCCCTCTCCAAAATTATAATCATTTATATCACATCATATGAATACTCTTATTTTTTATCCTTAAGCTGCTTACTTGAGTCACTATTCATTGTGGTAAGTGATAGCCATGAAACAGTCCACTGCCTTCCCTAGGTGTCCCTCTTCTCTCCAACACAGCATTCAGCACCTCCTGTGTCTTGATACTTTGGCAGAGCACTGAATGAGGAGAAATATTTTCCCTTAGAGGAAATAGTAGAGACTTTCTTTTCAAATCTGTGGCTTAACAAGGTGGAACTGAGTGGCTCAAAGGATACACTACATGAAAGCTTTTATTTACTCTGGTGCTTCAATTACTAAAGGTGAGAGTTGGCACTGGATGGTATTCGTTTTATTAGTTGGCATTTCATCATGCTTTTAAATAGAGGATTGATGGAAGGTTAAGTTCAGAAAGATCTGGGATCTTGCCAGAAAATCAATGAGAAATTAATATTATTAACAAGACGTGTGTTGATTGTCAGCTAGTTATCCTAGAGCCCAGAGATTTTATACAGTCCCACAGAAAATGGTATTCAATTAGGAAGTGTGTCTTCTAAGAATCCTTTCAACTTCAGCTAACAGAAAATTCAACTAAAAGTAGCCTAAGGGGGAAAGCGTTTATCACATAATAAATCTGGAGTTAGTCATGTAAGCCTCTTAATTCTGGGCTGCCATCCTGTTGCCTGGTACTTATCACTGGAAGGTCATAAGGATGTTGTAACTGAACAACAGAAGATTGTAAGAGCATATAGGCACTCAGCTTCAGTCACACTAATTTCTATGTCATTTCCCCCCATATGACAGGCAGCCAACTTCAGTTTTTGCTCAATGAGTATACTACTTCCTACAGTGCCCTTTTCTTTTCTTCCCCCTTGTATCTAAAAGATTTTTTAATTTCACCATTGATGCTTGCGTTGTTTGTTTCAGCAGTTGATGATGTTCAGTGATGTGGCTGTAGACTTCTCTCGGGAGGAGTGGGAGTACCTGGACTTGGAACAGAGACATTTGTACAGAGATGTGATGTTGGAGAACTATAGCAACATGATCTCACTGGGTAAGATTCAGAACCTGACCCCAGAAATTTCTGATTTCTACATTGTGAATTTTTTGAATTGACTTTCAAGGATCTAGGGGATTTTCTGATTTCTTTCTGGGAAAATGGTTTATGCTTTATAAATTTGGTAATAGTCATCAATAGGAACCTCCATCTTCTGCATCCTTTAGAAATACTTCACGCCGGGCGCCTGGGTGGATCAGTGGGTTAGAGCCTCTGCTTTCGGCTCAGGTCATGATCTCAGGGTCCTGGGATCGAGGCCCGCATCGGGCTCCCTGCTCAGCGGGGAGCCTGCTTCCCCCCCTTCTCTCTGCCTGCCTCTCTGCCTCCTTGTGATCTCTCTCCCTCTGTGAAATAAATAAATAAATAAATAAATAAAAAGAAATACTTCACGCCTTTTTCTTGCTCTTCCTATAATTGTCTCTCTTCTTTTATAACTGAGGGACTAGATGCAGATATTGAAATCTTTACCACATGCTCATTTCCTTTTTTCTTATCTCTGATTAGGACTTTGCATTTATCAGCCAGATGTGTTCTCTTTACTGGAGAAGGGGAAAGAGCCCTGGATGGTTTTTCAGGATGAGATAAGAGGACCTTGCCCAGGTGAGTGAGGGCTGAGCTGTCACAGGGACACCATCATTGTAGATAAGAGCCCAGATATTTAGTGAGGCAGCAGCATCTCTGAAATATTGGCCTTGAGTCTCCTCCTCGAGGGATAAAAACCTGTGGATAATGGTCTGAGACCTAGAGTCAAAAGTAACCTTTTCACCATGCATTTCCAAATGACCTTCCTCTTCACCTCCAAATACCACTCCAAATCCGTTCTCTTCAGTTTCTTTCCCTCATGTTATAAAAAGTTAAGTGTCATTCTTTTTTCTCTAGTAGTCAATTTATCAATGCTTTGACTCAGTTTCTCTCTTTTTCATTTAGATGTTTGTAAATAGATATGTGTAAATTTCTCCCCCCCCAAAATGTTTTGACCCTGTTTTTATTTTACCTACTATATCTTAAATTTTTCTTATTTTGCCTAAATTCTCCTTGCTTCTACATTTCCTGAACTCACTAATTCATTCTCTTAACAAACATTTATTGATTTTCCAATTTCATTTTGGGGTAAGAAGGGTTAACAAAGAGTATATAATCTATTAAGAAACTTGTATTCTCTTCTATGATTAGAACATGTCCATAAATTTCGGCAAAATAGGCCCTACATTAAGAGAAGGCCTGATAGGCTGCTTAGTTGAAAATGAGAATAATAGGTGAAAATGGCTTCTGGCTACAGTGAATAGTAAGAAGCAGAAGAGAGTTTAAGGCTAATGGAGGACAACAAAGAGAGTGCAATGGCATAGAAAACAAGTCCTGAGGCACCTGGGTGGCTCAGTCGTTAAGTGTCTGCCTTTGGCTCAGGTCATGATTTCAGGGTCCCAGGATCGAGCACCGCACTGGGCTCCCTGCTCAACCTGCTTCCCCCTCTCCCTCTGCCTGCCTCTCTGCCTACTTGTCATCTCTCTCTCTCTCTCTGTCAAATAAATAAATAAATAAATAATCTTAAAAAAAAAAAAAAAGACAAGTCCTGGATATCAAGAGGAAACAAGGTGCATATTTGACAAGTTGAGGCTAATTGATGAATTTTATATTATGGGCAGGACTCAGATTGAAATAACATATTCTTGGAGCTTCTTCTTTTTTTTTTTTTCCCCACAGTATTTGTTAGCTGTTTGTTTAGGAGGGTTTTTTTATTTGAAATATCAAGGAAAGAAAATAAATTTTGTTTTTGAAATAAAATGGAATCATGTTTTTAAATTCCAGAAGTTATATTTGTGTTTTAAAATCATTCTTTTTCTGAACTATCAGTATCTAAAACAACTTGAATGAATCTCCAGGATATTGTGCTGAATGAAAAATGCCAAAGGTCACATGCTAAATGAATCCATTTATAGAACATTTTAGAAATCACTGAACTATAGAGATTGAAAATATATTAGTGATTTTCAGGGGTAAGGGATGGGCAAAGGAGTGGTGGTCGTGATTATGGCTATAAAGAGGTAGCACAAGAGGTAGAATCTGTGTAGTAATTCTCTAGGTCTGTATCTTGATTGTGGCGGTGGTAATGGTAATGGTAATCCACATACGTGATGAAATGACATAACTATACATATCCATTGTGCCAATGTCAGTTTCGTGATTTTGACATTGTGCTTTAATTCTGTAAGATGTATTCATTGGGCAAAACTGGGTAAAGGGTGCTCTTTGCAACTTACTGTGAATCTATAATTACAGTTGACCCTTGAACAACTGCAGGGATTTAGGGATGCTGACCCTTGAACAGTCAAAGATTCATGTAGGGGCACCTGGGTGGCTCAGTTGGTTAAGTGTTTGACTCTTGGAGGCACCTGGGTGGCTCAGTCGCTAAGTGTCTGCCTTCAGCTCAGGTCATGATCCCTGGGTCCTGGGATGGAGCTCTGCATCAGGCTCCCTGCTCCCCGGGAAGCCTGCTTCTCCCTCTCCCACTCCCCCTGCTTGTGTTTCCTCTCTTGCTGTGTCTCTATCTGTCAAATAAATAAATAAAATCTTTATTTAAAAAAAAGTGTCTGACTCTTGGTTTTGACTCAGGCCATGATCTCGGGGTTATGAGATCAAGCCCCACTTCAGGCTCTACCCTCAGCAGGGAGTCTGCTTGAGATTCTTTTCCTCTCCCTCTCCCTCTGCTCTACCCCCTTCCCCACTCCCTTGAGCTCTCTCTCTCTCTGTAAAATAAATAAATAAATCCTTTAATGAAATTAATGTATAAATTTTGACTTCCCCAAAACTTAATTACTAGTAGCTTACGGTTCACTGGAAACCTTACTGAGAACATATATTAACACATACTTTATATGTTATATCTGTTATATAATGAATTCTTAAAGTAAGCTAGAGAAAAGAAAATGTTATTAAGAAAGTCATAAGAAAGAAACAATAAATTTACAGTACTGGAAAAAATCCATGTATAAGTGGACCTGTGTGGTTTAAACCTATGTTGTTCAAGGGTCAACTATATTTCAAAATAAAAGCTTTTGTAACATATTCTGTTCCTTAGGTCTATGCAATTTTATCTCATATTTTTGTTCCCTAAACACTACTATGTGCTTTTAAAATTTTGGTTAATTTTCACATACTATGAATGTTCTATCGTATATTAAGGTTGTTCTGCATTTCTTATTACTGAAGTTACAATTCTTGGTACACTTCAATTATTCATTGGGTTTTTTCCACATTAGATGGTGGTTGTGTCTCAGATAAGAAATTCCTTTGCCAAAGGATTTAAAGTTAGAATACTGTGTGCCCAATTAATTAATTGATTAGTCATTGAAAAAGTTATTTTATATCATACAAAATTATATGAATACCTTAAACTATTATTTATTTACAACCCATAACTGTTCCACTTGTATTTCAATACAGGGCCAGGGCATGCTCTCCCTAATTAGAGTTCTGCCTGTTCTTTCTCATATTAACCACACCAATATTTCATTCTCCTGATTTTTTGGTTTCTGTTTGAATGAGAATTTAGGTAGTCTTACTGTAGAATCTCTTACTATAGAATCCCCCAGTCTTTATAAGTGACTCTTTCTAAACTACTAAAATAATATTTGTAGCCTTCTTGAATGAGTGTTTTTTTAGAGCATTCACTTAGTTTTCATAAAAAACAACCTTTTTCTCATATTTCTTTATATAATGTTATTAATATATATAGTTAAAATGTCAAAAACAATTGGTATCAACAAGTTTGGAAATAAACAACGGATTCATAGTAAACACATGGGTATCTGAGAGGTAGCTATGACATGAGTATATTTGTATATTGTGGGAATTAATACTTACATTTTTGGAAGGATTGGAGGGCATTGGTTCATATGGAGATCATTTTTTGGCTTAATACTTTATACTTTTAGTGTGAATGGGCATTCACATAAAGGAAACACCAGTACACTAATACCTAGTTAGAGTGGCTGAAAGGATATTTATTTTCTTTAGGACTTTAGCTTTCTCTTGTTATGGTGCTAAAATTTTTACTTTACAACTTAACCAAGGTATAATTGAAGAATAATAAATTGCATATATTTGAAGTATACAGTTTGATCTGTTCTGACATTATGTTACATCCATGAAATAATCATTATAATCAAGAAACAGACACTTCAGTTATTGCGAGATTTTCCTCATGCCACTTTGTTATCCATCCCTTCTTCCACACCCATCTTCAAGCGGTCACTGACTTGCTTTCTGTAACTCTAGATGAGTTCTAGAATTTTACATAAATTGAGTTATCCAATGTACACTCTTTTTTCTTTTTCCTAGCATGATTTTGAAATTCATCTATGTTGTTGCCTGTATCAATAGTTTGTTTCTCTGTAGTATTCCATTTATGGCTATACTTTATTTATCCATTCACCTGTTCATGGAATTTGTTCTGAAAATTCTCAGCCATTTTCTTTTCAAATATTGCTGCTTCTCCCATTTGTCCTCTCTTTTTTCTTTAAGCGTCCACTTACATTTATGTTTAGTCTTCTAACTGAATCTTCTATGTCATGATGCTTCTCTTACGACTTTTCCAACCTTTTTCTCTTAGAATTTTTTTTTTGACCTGTATTGGTTTCTTATGCTTTACTAAAATGATGAATTTTGTGCTTAGCTTCTTGAGCATAGTTATTTTTAAACCCTGTCTCATAACGCCAGTATCTAGAGTACTTTTAGATATATTTCTACTATTGTTTCTGTAGTCTGTTTGCATTCACATTTTCTGGTTATTTATTTAATTTTGTGCCAGATAGTGTTTGCAAAATGGTAAAACTATTGCCTAGGATACCTTCCTTCATAGAAGATTGTTTGCTTCTATCACGTACCTGAAGGCATTAACATTTTGGTTGTTTTCTCAGTCCATCACCCTCCTGAGTCACTGAGATGGTTTGAAACTGAGCTATAGTTACTGTATAGGTCTACCTCTGTTTTACCCATATTCCTTGATTATAGCCCTTCCATTTTATCTAAACATGATGAATGTTTAGGACTCCCCTGTAGACAGACCCTGGATACTAATCTCTATCTCCTCAGCCCTAAGATAAGTTCTGTCAGTCTCTAAGCCAAATGTTAATACCAGTACAATATGAATAGTAAAACTTGGCTGAGCCTTTCAGTATATTCAAATAATAATAGTTGTAGTATTTTCTTGTTTTGATCACCTAAAATATTTTATCAGTAAGTTTGATATCCATACAGATTTGGTAGAGAATTTATAACATAACCACATGACAATTTCATCAGATCTGGCACATATCAAAAATGAGTCACAGAGTGGTCCTACTTATTCCTAGCTCATGCCAGACTCTTTGCCCTTGGCAACTTCTCAAACTATTTTCCTTTTTGAACTATCACCCATAATTATGTCCTTTAACCTAAATGCAACATACCTATGTTACTGAGTTCCTACTCTCTGTTAATTCTAGACTAGATTACTTCCCACATATTAGACTGATACTCTGTTTCCCAACATTACTGTTTTTAAGCTCAGAATTATATAAAACATTCATCATAGTATCTTCCATAGTACTTGAAAATTTGTAGATACTTTATAATATTTTCTGTGGCCTTGCATAGAAGGGAAAGGAAGAAGAGACCTAGGGAAGGGCTTGAAAGCATAAAGCAGAATGGATGAGGAATAGTATAAACTATTCTTAAGAAAACAAAAGCACCTTGATGGAGTCATGTGACAGAAAGATGTACATGGCTATACATTGTGGGAGAAATGAGCAGGGTGAAGTCTTTGTACAAAGGCAAATTGAAAAGTGATTAAGTAGGCATGATTGCATTTCTGAATATTTGTCTTTGAGTTAGTTTAGATATACTTTTGTTTCCTCCTATCTGTACAAAAAGTAATGTGGAAACAGTATATGTACTCATTTCAGTAAAGATGGAAGTGACGGTTATCATATGATTAAATGATCCCAACTGTGCTTCCCAGTACCTGGTTTTTGTAAGATCCTTTACTCTATCCTAAATTGCCCTCATTTCTTTTTCTTTTCTTTCTTTTTTTTCGGTCTTGTAATGTATTTTTTTACAGAATTATTTTTTTTAACGCCTAACACATATGCTAAGTGTTGACTTACCATACTGAGTGAAACAGTCTTATCTTTACACTGGCATCCCATGACTGGGTGGTACCTGAATAATCATGTTTTTAATTGAACTATTCAGATGAATTTGACTAAAACAAAGCTTTTATATATGCAATCATCCACCTCAACTTTTATTAGTTCTCTTAAATTTCTATTTATTTTTTTGTCCCTTTCTTATATTGCCCAGAATTTGAAAATTTCTTAAGTCATTCACTTGTGTGCCTTATGTATTTTAGGATTTATTTTTTATATCTACATTGGACATTTTTTGTTTGTGAACAGTAAAACTGTTCATTTCAAAAAAATGAATTTATTTTCTTATCTTTCAGACATGCAGTCCAGATGTCAGAGCAAGAAGTTATCACCAAAAAATGCCTGTTTTGAGAGAGAATTGACTCAATTGGAAACTTGTAAAAAACACAGCCTTGAATATTTATGTTTTAGGGATGACTGGGAAAGCAAAGATCAGTTTGAAATACAAAAGGAAAATCAGGAAGAACGTTTAAAGCAGGTTATACTCACTGATGAAAAAATGTCCACTTTTAACCTTCACACAGCTTTTAATGTACATCACAAACAGAATACAGGAAAGAAACTGAATGAATTTAAAGAACGTGGGAAAGCCTTTCCTTCTGGCTCAGACTGTACTCAACATCAGGTAATTCACACTAGGGAGAAATTTTGTGAAGATAAGGAATATGAAAAAACCTTTCTTTCTGACTCAGAACTTACTCAATATCAGACAATTCACGCTGCTAAGAAAACCTATGAATGTAAAGAATGTGGGAAGGCGTTTAGTTTGCGTTCAAGTCTTACTGGTCATAGAAGGATTCATACTGGTGAAAAACCTTTTAAATGTAAGGAATGTGGGAAGGCGTTCAGATTTCATTCACAACTTAGTGTCCATAAGCGTATTCATACTGGTGAGAAGTCTTATGAATGTAAGGAATGTGGGAAGGCCTTTAGTTGTGGCTCAGATCTTACACGGCATCAGAGAATTCATACTGGTGAAAAACCCTATGAATGTAATGAATGTAGGAAGGCCTTTAGTCAGCGATCACATCTTACTAAACATCAGAGAATTCACACTGGTGAAAAACCTTATGAATGTAAGGAGTGTGGAAAAGCTTTTACTCGTGGTTCACACCTAACTCAACATCAGAGGACTCATACTAGTGAGAAATCTCATGAATGTAAGGAATGTGGAAAAGCTTTTATTCGTGGTTCAAATCTTGCTCAACATCAAAATGTTCATGTTGGTAGGAAACCCTATGAATGTGAGAAATGTGGAAAAGCCTATATCTGGAGTTCACACCTTGCTCGACATCAACGAATTCATACTGGTAGGAAACCTTATGAATGTAAGCAATGTGGGAAAACATTTATTTGGGCCTCATATCTTGCTCAACATGAGAAAGTTCATAATGAGAGGAAACTCTATGAATGTAAGGAATGTAGAAAGACCTTCCTTCATGGCTCAGAGTTTAATCGACATCAAAAAATTCATACTGGTGAAAGAAATTATGAATGTAAGGAATGTGGAAAGACCTTTTTTCGTGGTTCAGAACTTAATCGACATCAGAAAATCCATACTGGAAAGAGACCATATGAATGTGAAGAATGTGGAAAAGCCTTTCTCTGGGGTTCACAACTTACTCGACATCAGAGAATACATACTGGTGAGGAACCTTATGTATGTAAAGAATGTGGGAAATCTTTTATCTGGGGTTCACAACTTACACGACATAAGAAAATTCATACTGATAAAGAATCCTATGAACATAAGGAAAGTAGCCAGATTTTTGGTCACCATCTATATTTTACTGAACAGAAAATTCACAATGGTGAGAATCTCTATCAATGGAAAGACTATGGGAACACCTTTAGTCAGGACTCAGACTTTGCTCAACACCAGGATATTTACACTTTTGAGAAATCCTATGAATATAAAAATTTTGAGACATCATTTTCTCCAAGCTCTCACTTTATTTCACTCTTATAAAATCTTATGATATAAAAATATAAGAAAGTCTTTATTAATGACTCATTAATTGATGTCTGTTAATTCCTTCTTTTGAGAAACCCCACAAGTGTAAGTAATATTGTAAAACTCTTTGTCAGAGTACACAACACACTCAACAGAGAATTCATAATGCAATCTGTATTAATACAGGAAAGCATTTACTGAATGGTTTTCCATTTGGAATATCAGAGTAAAACCCTATGAATAAGATGACACTTTGAATCTCTTCTGAATCATTTTTAAAGCATTCTCCACATCATTGATATTATTCTGCATAGAATTTAAATCTAACGCATGTAGGGCAACCTTCCACCACTATTTAAATCTTGTTACACTTCCACAAAATTATACCAAAGGTGAATTTCTGTTATGTAATTAATCTTGGAAAGCTTTGAGCTATGTCATACAACTTATTTGGTATGCCTTAGTTCCAGCACATCTTATCTGTATTTTTTGGAAAGTAACTCAAATCTGTGTCTGTTTGCTTACTTATTTGATTATAAGGGTTAAATGAGCTTGACTACTTAAATGACATCATGACCATCATTAATATTAGTATTAGACCATTTTTGTGAGAAAGAGCTTGACAGTACAATGAATATAAACAAATATGCCAATAAGATACATGTCTTATTGAACAGTAGGATAATTCTGAAGAAAAAACAGTAAAACAAGGGAAGAAAGCTTTGAATCAATATTCATTTGCTGCACCAAAAAATCCATACTATAAAGAAAGCCTTAAGGTTTTAATGAAAGTGGGGTTGTTGAGTGCTCAGCAATGTTTTTTGTTTTGTTTTTAAAGGCATTTGGAAGTGATTTGTCTCAATAAATTTCTAAAGCCAAATGTCCTATCCATTTTATCACCACAATTAAAATTTAAAAATTAGAAAATGGCCAAATGAATTCTGACCTCTTAGAAATTGATTACTACATATATAAATAATTATCAAAGTAATAAGCAAATCAAACGGAAACTACTATTTAGTTGTGAATGATAATGAAACTCCTATATATCAAATCCTATGAACATGACCATGGCAGTTCTCAATGGCAATTACTCTGTATATAAAACAATTAAGGGCAGTTTACTTCTTGTCACCACTTTATCTCCAGCACTAATGACAGTGCCTGTCATATTGTGGAGTCCAAATATTTGTCAAATAATGATTACTGAACTAAACAAGCTAGTGTCCCAATGGGCGTTTAAATTAATGTAAAGTTTCAATGAAAATAAAGCAAAAATCATGGAATAAAGAACAATACAAAGTAGATTTGTTTTGGGTTTTTTTTTAAGTCAAAATGTTTCTTTGAAGAAAACTATTAATACTAGGCTTTGGCAATGCCTTCATATTATGATAAGAAAGGAGAATTCTGATATATGTTTTAGTAGGTATTTTTCATGGTCATATAAATAGATATAAACCTTATCAGACGCAACTTTTAAATAGGTTTGTTTTCTAGGAAAACCCTTTAAATGATTAAATTTCAAGAGTAACTGAAAGGGGCCAAAAAATTTTAACAATTGGAAAAAATAATCTTTAAAATCACGTAGGAGCAGATAATAGTACAGGCTACCCCCTGAAGGAACAGAAAATCCTATGGAAAAATTGAGAGCAGATGCTAAATGACTAACATTATGATAATAAAATTAGATGTGGAGTAGCCCTTGAAAAACAAACCAGAATAATTTCACTCATGAACATACATAGAATAAAAACTAACACAGCAGTCATATGATATTAACCAAGAATGTTTAAACTCTGATATGGATGGGTGATAATTCTGTAGTTTACACATAACTTCAAGATATCAAGGATGAAGACGTACCTTATCAGTTCAGTACTTAATTTATTCTAAGAGTATTTTCTTGGTACCTTTTAGTATTATGTAAGTTAAAGAATGTTGAGCTTATATACATGTATTTAGCACATTTATAATTTGGTTCTTTAACAGTAGCTAAACAGTATTAGAGAATAAGTTCCCTCCAAAACTATTGTCCTCTGTGGAATTTCTCAACTCACATGGGAAAAATGAAATTTTTTGTTATATTATTTTGTTATAATAAACCAGCCATTTTCATTCATGCTGATTAGTTTTTTAAGGTGATGACTACATTGAGAAAAATAACTTTCTTGACATCCATATACAGATAAATATGGGGATTTCCTTTTTCCTTTCACCTTAACTTCTGTGTTGAGTTTAGTATCAGTGTGCATATCAGGAAATCCGATCTCCATTGTGAATTCCTGGATCTCCTGAATGCCTGGGGTACAGGCTTCTTGAACCCCTTTCCATTGGTATGTTTGTGAATTTTGATAGTGTCTTCTCTAGTCTACTTTAGAGATGACAGAATATTCCTTAGTTTTTCCCTAACCACCTTTCTTTGCAGGAACCATTCTGCTAGAATCATTTTGGGAAAGAATTTTTAAATAATTACTGTTAGCACAAGTGGATAAAGTCTATGGGAAAGAAAATTAGACTCATCCCTGGCAGTGTAACATGAGATGAACTCCCAACAAATCAAGGTATCTAAATGGGAAAAAAAAAGAAGAAGAAGAAGAAACCTTATAAGTACTACATGGATAAATTCCTTTATAGCCCCAGAATGAAGATATCAATAATTATGACTAAAAAATCCAGGAGAGGGGCACCTGGGTGGCTCAGTCATTAAGTGTCTGCCTTCAGCTCAGGTCATGATCCCAGGATCCTGGGATCGAGCTCTACATCAGGCTCCTGCTCAGCAGGAAGCCTGCTTCTCCCTCTCCCGATTCCCCTGGTTGTGTTCCCTCTCTTGCTGTCTCTCTCTCTGTGTCAAAGCTAAAAAAAAAAAAAAAAAAAAATCCAGGAGAAATAAAGAAGAAAAAAATTTTTATTTTATAAGACTAAATGTTAAAGGAGAATGACAAAATGAAGAAGATATTTGCAACTATATCACAGACTAATATTCTTAAATAGTCTAAAAATTGAGATAAGAATGCAAGTTACACACACTGAGATACCACTTCATCCCAATCAGATGGGCAAAAATAAAAAAGTGTATTAATATACTCCATTGGCAAGACTGGAAAAACAAGGACTCTCAAATTGCTGATGAAAATGGAAAATAGTACAATTCATATAGGAGTGAATCAAGTAATGTCCATGTGTAGTCTCATGCATTTACCATAAGACCAGAACCCTTGCTTCTATCCCAAATGTACACTGGTGAAATTACAAAATGTGGTACACACAAAGGAATTTTTTAAAAATACTATTTGTAAATGCAGCAAACTGGAAACAACCTAGATGTCCAGCAATAGACTGGCTGAATTAATTATATGAATGTACAGTGGAATATTGTGTACCTATGTTCTAGGGAGTGATCTTCAGGATATGTTAAAAGAAAAATAGGTAAGTTCAAAATGATATGTATATTATGCTAATATTTGTGAAAGAAGAGAGGAATACAATATATGCCTGTACTTTCAACAAGAAATCTCAAGATGAAACAACAGGAGAGGGCAAGGATGAAAGATAGTTATCTTTGGTTTTACCTTGATTTCTATTTTGACTTTAGACCCATGTAGATACGGGTCTACATACCATCTTTTATTTTAAAAATTAAGTCAGGGGCAATTGGCTCAGTTGGGTTAAGCATCCAGCTCTTGATTTCAGCTCAGGTCATGATCTCAGGGTCATGAGATCATGCCCCATGTCAGGCTCCACACTCAGTGGGGAGTCTGCTTGAGATTCTGTCTTGCCTCCTACCCCCCACCCCAGCTCATGGGCTCTCTCTCTCTTAAATATATATTTTTAATTAAGTCAAAGGAAAGTACCAAACCTATATATCAAAGCCAATGAATTTGATTCATCATGTTATAGCCTTTCCTAGTCTTGTTAATGGTCATATTGGTATTTTAGGTGAGTCCAAAATTAATTACATAACTTAATTTCATGAGGAATTATTTTTTCCAAAAGAAAACCATAAAGAAGTAAAATATCTTATAGTCTTTCATTTGAATTGAAAGTATGTATTTCCTACCTCTGTCCACCAAAGGATTTAAAAGTTTTCATGACGTAGAAGCAGTGAGCAACCCAAGTATCCAGACTGTAGTTTTCAAATTCTGTTTTCTATTAAAAAAAAAAAAAAGCAAGGGCTCCTTGAAGAAATGACATATAATAGGTCAAGGGTAGGAAATGTATATATGGTTATCATAAAACATCTTATTGTGCCTAAAAGGAATAAAACTATCAAGGACCAGAGGATTATCGACCAAAAGGAACTGACCAAAAATAGGATAATTTAAGCACCAAAAACTATTGCACTGGGTTGAAACCATGATTGTAGGTAAAACTTCCTAAATTCAAAATGAAAAAAAGTGATAGGTCCCTTTATGGGTTTTGCCAGAGTACTAGCTCATTCTGAAAAAAATTTTTTTAAGATTTTATTCATTTATTTGACACAGAGAGAGAGATTACAAGTAGGCAGAGAGGCAGGCAGAGAGAGGAGAAAGCAGGCTCCCTGCTCAGCAGATGTGGGGCTCAATCCCAGGACCCTGAGATCATGACCTGAGCCACAGGCAGAGGCTTTAACCCACTGAGCCACCCAGGCGCCCCTCATTCTGAAATTTCAGTAAGTAAAGGAACAGAGCCAAGTATTTATCATGGTTTTTCTGTATAGGCTGTAATCAAATAGAGGAGATTTTATTATAAAGTAATTAGCTAATATATTCAGAATGAATGACAGAAAGTTATATTTGGCATCCTTTAGTAAAATAATGGATTTAGCAACAATCCATAATAAATGGGTGATTGGGAATTTCAAAAGGTAACAGTCAGGTTGGTGACACCTGAACTAGTTGACCAATTTCAGCAACATTAAATTGGAACAATATGGTATTATTATGCCTCCTAATTTGAGGTCATAGGAAGTATAAAGTACTGCTTAAGATATATTTCCCAACATTGAACCTGAATTACTTTAGCCTCTTGATCTAATTGCCAGTTGAAAAGAAATAAAATGAATTTAAAAACCTGTTAAGTGGTATAGTGAAGATCACAATTGGCCAAATCAGAATGTGGAAAATTCTACAGGGCAAATGACCTAATTTCCCAATAAATGAGTGTCATGGTAAGGAGGGAGAAAATGGAGAATTTCCATAGTTCACACATAACAACTAGATTCAAAGTGTGGAACATTCTTGGGTTCAGCCTTGAACAGATAACTGAATAGATATTTTAAGGAAGTCATGAAAAATTGAACATGGATTGGTATTAGATACTAATTTTGTTACTGTGGTTGGATGTGGTAAAGAGAGTACAATTATTTCAACTGGATATCTTTATTTGCCAGGCATATTAAAGGGTTTGTGAGTGAAATGATAAGATTTGCATGTAGATATTCCAGAAAGAATTAGGGGATGTAGTAAAGGTAAAAGAAAAAGAAGAAGAAGGAGAAGAAGACCAAAGTATGAACAGTTGTCTATACTCTTCTCTTTTAGTGCATGTTTTAAATTGTTCATAATTTAAAAAAAACTTTTTAAATAACTATCCTCTCCCAAAAAGGAATATGCATAGTCATTGATAGTGGTGATTACTCTTCTCTAGTCATATTTCCACTCTAGTTAAATGACAGTATATATTTTATCTGTAATCACCATCAAAAGACCTTATATAAATCAGGATCAAGAAAGAGGGAGAGGGAAGAAGTATACACACACACACACACACACACACACTCATATACACAATCAGGGAAGAAAGAATGTAGAGCCACTGTAGTTCTTTTTATAAGTCTTGATACTGTAATCAGTATCTAATACTTCCTTCAGATATTTATTTCATGTTCTCTTTGTTAAAAGCATCTCAGATTGTATTCCCTCTCCTTTCTGTTCAACATTTTATTATGAAAATTTCAAACATACAGAAAAGCTGAAAGAATATTACATTAAATTCTGTATGCCCACTACCTAAACCTACTAGTAACATTTTACTGTATTTTCATCTGGGAGTTCTATTTGGGTTGATAAAACCTTCATTCCTGAAGGATCTGAGCTTTTATTCATCCCCTCTCTTTGGAGTTGCTATTGTAATCCATAAATTTTTGTTAGTGGGTAGAAAATCTGTGGATATCATTCTTTGACATATTTCCTTTCCTCTTTGTCAGTAGCATGAAGGGCCCCCAATGTCAAAATGGCAGGTTCAGTTACAAGGTCATGTCTTGAAAAAACAAATACTACCAACCAGTTAATGATGAATGATTCAACATGTGTGGTCATATATTGTCCTATGGTTAGCCATGCAGTCTCTCCTAGGAACCAGCAGCAAGGCAGAAGATGTTTAATAAGGTAAAAGTAGGCATGTGGAAGAGGTTTGTGTTTCAAAATTCTAGGATTCTTCTCTTGGTACTCCTATTAAGGAAAGAAAGAAAAATTTTTAAATGGACATTTACAGTAGCATTAAAAACTGGTAGTAATAAATATAACAAAAGATGTTTGGGGTGCCTGGGTGGCTTCCAGGTCATGATCTCACGGATAAAACTATTTGCATTAACTTTATTATCTATTTGCATTAGATAATTAACTATTGGCATTAACTTCCTTAATTCTGTTAACAGTCAACTTTAAAAGAGTGAACAATTGATTGCTTCTGACCAAGATGGAGAAATTGGCCAAATAACTAAAAAGTTGAGCAAAGTAGGTGATACCATGGTTTTCAAAACATTGAACATCTTGAAATGTCCAATTCCAATGAAGGATAGTGATCCCTGAGGATCATGAGTTTAGCCCTGATTGCTCAGCTTATGAATGGGAGGAGAAATATATCTTAAGCAGAGCCTAGTTGTTTCCTACTGTTGATGATGGAATGATGAGGCCAATGTGGTTGGTCTGAGTTTACACAACAGAGCACCAAGATGTCTTGAGATCAGCAGAGGATTTCCTTTAAGTTCAGTTAAATACTCATGAATACATTAATGTGAGGAAACTACCTGAAGCTGGGGGAAATCACCACCTGAAAGAATTGGAAGGAACAATTCTCAGAGCTCACAGAGGTCCAGATATAATTCCTGCTCCCAACAGCCAAAGTGGACAACATGACTTCACATAGTAAAGTAGCATACTCAGAAGATTTTACCTTAGTAGGGGAAAATTTGCCATAGAATAACCACTACTCTGATCCCACCTAACAAAGCTTAAAAGAAAACTCCAAAAGAATCAAACTTTCCAAATAACAATATTCCAAACAAAGATCAAGAATATTTTTAGGAATACAAAAATATGCAGCACCTAATGGCAAAATTAAATCTGGCATCCTGTAAAGAAGTATTGGGCATCTAACATCCATTAATGAGAAGACATCCCCAAAGAAAAAGAGAAGGGGATTTCCTCAACCAATAAAGAGTATCTGAAAAATCTACAGCTAACATCATACTTAATGCTGAAAGACCTAAGATCAGGAGCAAGAAAAAGATGTCTTGAGTTCTACTAAGTATTGTACTGGAGGCTCTAGCCAGGGCAATAAAAAGGGGGATAGGATGGAGGGGAAGACCTAAACTACTGGAAAGGAAGAAAGACCTAAAACTATTTTTATTAACAAATGAATATGTATGGCATCTACAAATAAGCTACTAGTATTAATAAGTGAGTTTAGTGAGGTTACAGGATAAAGATTAATATACATAAATCAAATTTTCTTTTTGTAATCAATGAACAATCTGAAACTTGAATTTTAAAAGTGCCAGTTATAACACCACAAAGAGCATGAAACACCAAGTGATAAATCTAGAAAAAGATGTATACCAGAAAAGCTAAAAAGCACAGCGATACACCATGTTTAGAGATTGGAATAGTCAATATTTTTATGATGTCAGTTCTTTCCAAATTGACCTGCAGATTTGATAAAGTACCAGCCAGAGTATCAAGAAGCATTTTGTTTTGTTTTATGAAAACTGATTCTAAAACATATATAGACATGAAAAGGATCTAGATTAGCAAAACAACCTTGGAAAAGAACAAAGTTGAAGGACATGGACTATCTAAGTTGGAGACTTATTATGAAGTTAAAGTAATGTGTGTTATTGCCATCAAGATAGACAAATAGGTCAATGGAACAGAATACAGTCCAGAAATAGACACATACATATAGAGAAAACTGATTTGTGACAAAGATGAAAGGCAGTTTCATAGGTTAAAGATAGTCTTTTCAACATATAGTGCTTGGATGAATTAGCTATGCATGTGCAAAAAAATAACTTTGACTTACATGTCACACCACATAAAAAATAAGTAAAAATATATCATAGGCCTAAATGTAAAGCCTAAAACCACAAAACTTCCAGAACGTTAGGTTAGGCAGAACTTTTTTTTTAAATATTCTACTGAAAGTGTGATCCTTAAAGAATAAGTTGATAATAATTCATGAAAATTAAAAACTCTTCAACAGACACCATTAAAATGAAAAGATTAGCCACCAACTGGGGGAAATAGTTTCCAATCATATCTGATAAAGGATTTAAATATAAAAAATTTTTAACTCAATAATAAAATACCACAATTTTAAAATGAGCAAAAGATTTGAACAGATATATAACTAAAGAACATATGCAGATGTCAAATAAGCATATGAAAAGATATTCAACATCATTAGTCATTACAGAAATGCAAAATTACAGAAAATAAGCTAATAGTATACACCTATTAGTATAGTTAGCATTTAATATGCTGACTATACCACATGTTGGCAAGGATGAGGAGGAGCTGAATCTCACATACTGCTAGTGGGAATTTAAATGGTAAAACAATTCTAATCTTCATTATTTCCCTTCTTCTGGCTTTAGGCTTTGTTGGTTCTTCTTTTTCTAGCTCCTTGTGGTGTAAGGTGGGGTTGTTTATTTGAGATTTTTTTTCTTACTTCTTGAGGTGGGCCTGTATTAATACTTCATTCTTAAGACCACTTTTATCATATCCCAAAGGTTTTGTGCCATTGTGTTTTCATTTTCATTTATTTCCATGTATTTTTTATTTCTCCTTTGATTTCCTGGTTGACCCATTCATTGTTTGGTAGCATGCTCTTTAACTTCCATGTATTTGTGGTCTTCCCCGATTTTTTCTTGTGGTTGATTTCAGGTTTCATAGCATTATGGTCAGAAAATATGCATGGTATGATCTCAATCTTTTTTTATTTGTTGAGGCCTAATTTGTAACCTAGTATGTTATCTATTCTGGAGAATGTCCCATGTGCACTCAAAAAGAATGTGTATTCTCTTACTTTAGGATGAAATGTTCTGAATATATCTGATAAGTCCATCTGGTCCAGTGTGTCATTCAAAGCCACTGTTTCCTTGTCAAATTTCTGCTTGGATGATCTCTCCATTGATGTAAATAGGGTGTTAAGTGGAGATGCTTTAGGGGTGTCCCTGGCATGTGCTGCACGCACTCTGTTGCTGTGTTTTGACTGCTCTGTCCTTCAGGCCAGCCATCTGCAGAGATTCTCCTTGCATACAGTGGAAAGTGTTTGGACCTTGTCCAGAGTGTAGCAGGTTTTAACTAGGTGTGCTCTGGTCTACCTGTTAAATGAGACCCGATGCTACTTCCACTAGAACTGAAACCTTGCACAACTCTGTGGTCAGGAGAAATGGTGTGGATGGGGGTTTCTGCTGGTGTTCTGGGGAAGGGACCTGTTGCACTGGGACTGAGGCATACTTGCCCAAGAAGGGCAGTACTGGCCAAGTGCAGGGACTTGGTGTAAGCATGTTAGTCAGCCAGTGTTGGCACTATGCTGTTTACTACAGGATGTTCTCTGCTTATGCTGGGCAATGGGGGAAAGAAATGGAGCTAGCCAGCTTCTTTGTCCCTGGAGAGGGGTCTCCATGCTTGCTGCTCTCAAAGAAGCACTCCCAGAAGAGTGAATAATCTCCTTGCTGTGCATCCCAGGTATTTTTCAGATCACACTGTCTGTCTCAGTGTTGTTTCCCTGCCTTCTCTCCAGGAGCAGCAGTACCCCCCTGGGTCTATCCCAGCCAAGCCTACTGACTTTGAAAATTCCAAACTTTAGGAACATGGTGTAGACAGGGGTTGTGTTGGTCTTTGGAGGGAGGGTCTTGCTGCACTGGTCAGATGCAGGTTTGATCAAGAAGGGAAGTTTCACCAGAGTGCAGGGGCAAGGGACTTGGAGCAAACAGGCTAGGCAGCCAGTGACAGGGCCAAGCTGCCCTGGTCAGGTGGCTCTCTGTGTTTTTGCTGAGGAGAAAGGAAGGGAAACGTCACCTGCCAGCTCTTTAGTCCCTGGAGAGGTGTCTGAGCGTGGAGCCTGCTTAAGATTCTCTTTCTCCCTCTGCCTCTCACAGATGCACTCCAAGAGCAAACAATTACCTCCCCACCCCCCAGGGTGCCTTAGACATGCCTCAGATCATACCATTTGCACCCATGTTGTTTGCCTGCCTTTTCTCCAGTAGGACAGTGCCCTCAGGTCTCTAACCCAGCCAAGCCCACTGACCTTTAAAACTCCAGGCTTCAAGCGCCACTGGTTTGAAGTCCACTTCAAAACTCACGAAAATCAGCCCCTCTCATTTTCCCAGCCAATAGCTTTGGAGAAGTGTTCTCCTTGTACATTCCCCTGTGTGCTCCTCTCTCCTTCACCTTTCTCTCTGACCAGGGGTCCCTCTCTGCAGCATCCATTATCCATTTCTCCCCCAAACCACATCTCTGCACTTCCTACCTTCCTCAATGTCATCTCTTCTCTCTTTTTTGGAATTTCTTCTGTCAGTCTTCAGGTAAATTTCCTAAGTATTGAGAATGATTTGATAGTTATCTAGTTGTGGTTGAAGGATGAGAGGAGCCTAGGGTCCTCCTACTATGCCACCATCTTATCTCCCTCTCCATTTTTGAATTTTCCTTGTGAAATTTTTGAATTCTTCTTTGACCCATTGGTTAAAATGATGTTGTTTAGTTTCCATATTTTTGTTAATTCCCCAAATTTCCTTCTATTATTCATTTCTAAATTAATTCCATTATGACTGGAGAATGTTCTTTGACATAAATCCGCTTATATTTACTAAAACTTGTTTTCTAACCTAAAATATGCTTTATCCTGGAGAAGATTCCATATACACTTGAGAAAAATGTGTATTTTGCTGTTGCTGGTTGGAGTTTTCTATATATGTCTCTTAAGCCTACTTGGTTTATGGTGGTGTTTAAATCTTCTGTTTCCTTCCTTGAAGATCTTCTGTTTAGTTGTTCTATCCATTACTGGAAGTGGACTTTTGATATCTCCAAGTATTATTGTCAAGTTATCTACATCTCCCTTGAATTCTGTCAGGTTTGGGGGTGGTTTTGTTTTTTGGGGGGGCTTTTTGGGGTGGTTCGTTTTGTTCTGTTTTTTGTTTTGAGAGAGAGAGAGCATGAGCAGGAGGGACAGGCAGAGGGAGAAAGAGAATCTTAAGCAGGCTCCATGCTCAGCGTGGAGTCTAACAGAGGGCTTGAACTCACAACCTGAACTTGAACTCACAAGATCATGACCTGAGCTGAAATCAATAGTCAGACACTTAACCAACTGAGCCACCCAGGAGCCCTTAATTCTGCCAGTTTTTGCTTCATATATTTTGGTATTTTGTCTTTAGTGTTCATCCATGTTGCAGCAGGCGTCAGAATTTCTTTCTTTTTTAAGTCCAAATAATATTCTTTTGTATGTATATACCACATTTTGTTTCTTCATTCATCTGCTGATGGACGTTTGGGTTGTTGGTTTTAGCTGCATATATTCCTTGTTTTTAAAGATTATTTATTTATTTATTTAAGAGAGGGGGAGAGAGTGTGCACACCAGAGGAGAGAGAGGCAGAGGGAGAGGGAGAAGCAGGCTCCCTGGATGGATGTAGGATTCCATCCCAGGACCTGGGGATCATGAGCTGAGCCAAAGGCAGATGCTTAACTGACTGAGCTACTGGGGTGCCACTTAGCTGTATATATTCTTATGATTCTTGTTTTCTTGGTGGAATAACCCTTTTTGATGATAAAATGTACCTCTTTGCCTGGGTGGCTCAGTCGGTTAAGCCACTGCCTTCAGCTCAGATCATGATCCCAGCGTCCTGGGATCTAGTCTCGCATTGGGTTCCTTGCTCAGTGGGGAGCCTGCTTCTCTCTCTGCCTCTGCCTGCCACTCTGCCAGCTTGTGCTCTCTCCCTCTCTCTCTGACAAATGAATAAATAAAATCTTTTTTTAAAAACTGTAACTCTTTGTCTCTGGTAATTTTCTCTGAATGTCTATTTGATCTGATCTATTTGAGCTGAATTTACCCACTCCATTTTGGTTATGGTTGCTGTTTGCCTGGCATATCTTTTTCTGTCCTTTTATTTTGATATTTGATATTTGAATCAAAAATGTATCTTTTTTAAGATTTTATTTATTTAATTCGACAGAGAGAGACACAGTGAGAGAGCAAACACAAGCAGAGGGAGTGGGAGAGGGAGAAACAGGCTTCCTGCCAAGCAGGGGGCCTGATGCGGGGCTCAAACCCTGGGATTACGGGGCTCAATCCCAGGACCCTGGGATGACGACCCAAGCCGAAGGCAGATGCTTAACAACTGAGCCACCCAGGTGTCCCTAAAATGTAGCTCTTATATGCAATATATAGTTGAGTCATACTTTTTACATTCTCTGCCAGTCTCCATCTTTATCTGGGAACCCATATGTACTCTTTCTTTCCCCAGGAAGAAGTAGGAAGCTATAATTTTTGCCCTACAAAATTGCAGCCCTCCATGCTGACCTACAAATAGAGGCTTGTGGCATTTATCATTTGAAACCATTGTCTCTATTCTCCCACAGGTGGATAGACTATGCCGGACCCGTCAGAGCTCTGACACTAAGTCAAATGCCAGTTTGTTGGGCAGCCATGGCAACATTGGGGTGCTGGGCACATAGATCAACTATTTTTTTCCCCATGGGGAAGCTGAGGGCTAGGATTTTTCATCTGTATGCTCTGTGCTGAATAGAGTTAAGGTCTACCAGCCCAACTCGCCATCTTCATTTCTACCCAGTGACTAGGTTTTACTGAACCTGTCAAAACTCCACAACTGGCACCAAAGTCAGTGTTTGAGCTTCTTCAGGAAATTTGAGGTACACGATGAGTAAACCATCCCCTTCTCTCCCCTGGGTGAAGCTGGAAGCCGGATGGTCTCTCACTGATCATATGGCATTACACCATATACCAGGACTCTGGTGGGACGGATCCCATGTCTCCCTGTGGGTTTTGTTGAGTCTGGCTTTGCATTCTCCCTGGGTGCAGAAGCCTTTCACTCAGCTCTGGATTTCTCACAAAGGGAATTTTTCCATGAATTGCTGAATCAGTGTGTTGATGGGAGGAAAAGGGTCCAGGACAGCCAACTCTACCATCTTGCTGACTTCTCATTTACATATATCTTATCCTGTTTTGTATTTGCCCACAGGTTACCGAGGTTGTTTTCTTTTAGTCTTTTTCTCCCTGTGCTTCATTTTTCCAGGTATGTTTTCAAGTTCATTGAATTTTTCCTTTCTCTATGTTTAATCTCCAATAAAATTTTCTTCTCAGATATTTTTCTTTTCTAGAAATTCCCTTTTGTATCCTCTATATCTGTCCTCATTAGGTTGTGGTTTAAAAAAATTCCTAAGCATACTGAGCATAACAGCTTTTGTAATTTTATACTGATACCATTTCTCTTGCCATTTCAGTTGACCAACTGATTTTGTTTTTCCTGGTTTTGTGTTACTTTCCCCCCCCCCCTTATTTATATAGATACTGGACATTGTGAAATTCACATTTTTGAATGGTGGCTATTGTTACATTTCTTTTAGAATGTTGAGCTTTGCTCTGTAGGCAACTAGGTTACTTGCTTGCTTCTTTTGAAACTTTAAAAAAGCAGTTTAGGACAGGTCTAAAGTGCTTTAGATAGTTGACCTCTGCTCCTATTGTGTGGCTCTTCTGGGCTACGTACTGAATGGTATGGGTGATTATCTGGGTCAAAATTAGACTATCTCTGCCCTGTGTCAGCTCTGGGCATTTTACAACTTGCAGCTCTCTGATTACACTTTGCCCCATCTTGTAGAGTCACACCCTACACATGTACTACTTAATATTAGGAAAGATTGAAGAGGACTTTCCCCACATTTCTGAAATTCTCTGCTTAGCTTCCTTCTCTCTGGAACCGCTCTGCAACTTCCAGACACATCAATCTCTTTGATCTCCATCTTCACAACACAGTCATACCAACATGCTCTGTTTGGGATAACTTTTCTCATTATTTAGAATGTCTCCATGTAGAAAGTTGATGTGATCATAGTGCTCGCTTAATTTGTATCTCTTTTGTTGGGGATAATAGTCCCTGTTTAAACTTGTTGTTCCATCATGGCTCCAAAGGAAGTCCTTATTTTTTGCTCCTGGTGATGGTATGAGGAATGAGCACTCTCATACATTAATGATGAGAATGTAAACTCTTTCAAAATTTGGCATAATCTATTAAAATTTAAAATGTACACATAATTTGACTTATTCTAATCTGTAGGAATATATTCTGTAGAAATAAAAACACAAATGTGCAAGAATAAGCATATAAGGACACTTATTGCAGTGCTGTGCAGCAACAGAGAAATAACGTGAACACGCAGTTTGGGGGGAATAAGAAGGATATATCATGGCATTGCTGTTACTATGTTCATGTTTTGTCCTGTATGCATTTTTTAGTCAGAAAAGCAAGCGTATAAGAGACATAACAACAAAATGCAATGAGCAGATGTCTTTTAAATCCAGACTCAAATAAACCAACATAATCATTCATATCTGATAACTAGATATTAAGTCCTTATCTGTTAGATATTAAGTCCTTATCTGTTCAAGATACATACTGAAATACGTAGAGGAGAAATGCTAAAATATACTGACTCGGCTTTAAAATATCCCAGCCAAAAATATCTGAAAGATTAACAAGAAAGGTAAAATAGGAGTGATTATTAAAAATATGTAATACTGTATGTTATCTATACTGGATTTAAAATTAAAAAATAAAAATATGTGACAGGTACATGGCATTTATTTTACTACCTTATTTTTGTTATGTTTGAAATGTTCTACAATAAAAAGTTAAAACAAAATAAAACAAGTTACAGTGGATAGTTATCCCATTAAAACATAACCACTTTTTTTAGACTCAAATGTGGACATTTGAGAACAGAAGGAGACATCATAAGATAAAAACCAAAGTTTTGACAGAAGATGGGTAGGAGATAGTGAATGTGATTCTTTTTAATTTGCACTATTTCTTTGATATGGGGTAAACTTTGTTATGTAACTTTGTAAGATGAATGTTATGACCTTTAAGAATTATATGCATGTAGGTGAAATAAAGCTTAATTTTGAATGGGTGTGATGGTATCAAAATAACTTAATGTAGCAACTAAAGCAGTATAGCAGTCACTTCTGTTTATCTTTATTAATTCTTTGATTAGTGTACAGTCCTATCCCTTCACCATTACCTCAATAGGGAAATTCTAAGTTTCAAAACAATTTATGAAATAAATATGAAGTACTGAGATCATTAATATTCATTTAAGTTTCACATTGAACAATCTCATAACACAGCATAAAGAATAAAAATCTAACTACATCAATCTAGATTGAGAGAATAGGGAAAGGGTTGTGAAAACTTGAGCTAGTGGGACTGTTCCTATATAGTGTACTGATTGTAGAACAGAAAAGTACTACACCACCCACCAAATTTAATTAACTGCCATAATGCCTTAAATTTCCTCTTATAATTATTCCTTTTGGTCAGCAATGGCTTTCTCAATGTGTGTTCACTACCCAAAGATAGTTAAGTATTTTGGAAGAAAAAGGATTCATGGTCAGGACTGGGAAACAATGGGTTAAACAATGGTAATAATTTTCTTTATTGCAGGTCTTCTCACAACCTTTTATTTTGGCTTGTTCAAGTGGAATTCATTGGCGAGTAAGGGAATTTGGTTATGTACTGCAGAATGCAAAAAGACAAGCCCCTCTTCTCCAATGGTATTTGGAGGTTATGTTTTTTGGTTGTTTTTTTTTTTAAGATTTTATTTATTTATTTGACAGAGACACAGAGAGAGGGAACACAAGCGGGGGGAGTTGGAGAGGGAGAAGCAGGCTTCCCACGGAGCAGGAAGGCGGATGTGGGGCTTGATCCCAAGACCCTGGGATCATGACCTGAGTCAAAGGCAGATGCTTAACCACTGAGCCATCCAGACGCCTCTGGAGGTTATGTTTTGAACATATTCTGGGAGATTTTGGTTCAAGGTATTTTCTGCTAATATGCAAATATGTTACATGCCAGATGTATATCAATGACTTACGATCAATGTAGCTAATAACGTTTTAGTTACATTTCATTATTTACATTTTCTTTAAATTCAGTGTGGTAATGCCATAGTTTGTCCAATCTGAGCAGGGAATGCATGACTGCATGAGCATCATGGTGGTTACTCTAATGATTCAGGGGAATTATAATGGTTCTCAATCATCTTTTTCTTTTCTTTCTTTCTTTTTTTTTTTCCACTTTTAAAAATGGTGAATTAGCATTTGGATCGTAAGTTTTTTAAGAGAGAGAAAGCATGTCCATGCAAGGCTCAATCTCATGACTCCAAGATCATGACCTGAGCTGAAATCAAGAGTCAGACACTCAACCGACTGAGCCACCCAGGAGCCCCGGATTATAATTTTGTACTATAAATGTAAAGCCAGTGTCTTTCAGAGTTGGGATAATGAGCAGTATTAAGTTGTGAAGACAATGGAGTGGGCCGTAGTGTTTATTACAGACACTGTAATAGAAAACAGCAGAGTGCATCACATGTAGAAAAGGTAAGTATTGTTTTGGGAACTTCTGTTTCAATTATTCTATCAGTGGTTTTTATTTTACTTTTATTATTTTATTATTTTATTATTTTTATTATTTATTGTTACTTTTTTTAAGATTTTATTTATTTATTTGACAGAGAGATAGAAAGCACAAGTAGGCAGAGGGAGAGGGAGAAGCAGGCTCCCTGGGAGCCTGATACAGGACTTGATCCCAGGACTATGGGATCATGACCTGAGCTGAAGGCAGTCACTTAACCAACTGAGCCACCCAGGCGCCCTACTTTATCTTCTTAATTGTTCTTTGTGTCCATTATGTACTAATGCATTGCATTATTTACATCATAGTATCTGTTTCTTGAAGTGTAGAAGGAAAACATAAATCCATACTTTATGTTTAAAATCATTGCATGCAGGGGCACCAGGGCTGCTCAGTGGGTGAGGTATCTGCCCTTCAGCTGAGATCATGACCTCAGGTCCTGGGATCAAGCCCCATGTCCAGCTCCCTGATCAGCAAGGACTATGCTTCTCTCTCTCCCTCTCCCCCTCCCCCTGCTCATGCTCTCTTTCTCTCTCAAATGAATAAATAAAATCATCTAAAAAATAAAATCATTGCATGCACAATCATATCTGCTAATTATTTACTTGTTTACTGGGTTTTAAATGTTTTATATTATTCTGAAATCTTTGAGAGAAATCAAGTAGATGGTTTAAATTGAATTAAAAAAAAAAAAACCTAATCAGGACATTTCAATGGGCTGAAAACATAATATCATTTTTCCCATCTAAAATAATGCAATGTAGACTCTGAAATTTGGGCATCTGAAAATTCACTATTCAATATACTATCAGGGATGGATTAGATACAGATAACGAGAAAAAAACTATAGTTAGTAAATTTTGATTTCTCATTTAAGACAGTAATAATTTACATAGTTTTTCTTCTTTTAGTAATTTTTTTCTTTTAATGGAGCTATTTGGCTATCGTTTTGTTGATATATTATTTTTCCCTTAAAGTAGTAATTAGAAGATGTGGAATAACAACTTCTGCTTTTGGAATTTGCTTCAGAAAAATCACCTCGCCTTGATTTTATAAAAAAACTTTATAAACCCGAAGGAATTTCTTCTATAATTTGTTTGCAGTATGAATTATCTGGTGCAGCAAAATTTATGAGCTCTAAAATGGACAGCTTCCTGCCCTTATTATATTCTAAAGCTTCTGTCATAGAATAAATTACCTGGTTTCAAAAAGGGATAGATGGTAAAAACAAAACAAAAGGGGGGGGTGCCTGGGTGGCTCAGTTGGTTAAGCATCTGCCTTTGGCTCAGGTCACGATCCCGGGGTTCTGGGATTGAGACCCTCATTGGGCTCCCCACTGAGCCACCCCCCCCAAACTCACCTGTGTACATGTGCTCTCTCTCTAATAAATAAAATCTAAAACAAAAATTAAAAAAAGAGATGGTAATAAAATCCTTACATCTTACTGTACTCAAAAATACCTTACCATTTGACTTCTCTAATAGCATATAATAATAGCAATAACAGATACTGAGTATCAGATACTTTCCAAAGGGAGTTGCATACAATTAATCTATAATTTAATCAATGTGCTATCATTACATTATTTTACACAAAGAAACTGAGGCACAGAGAGATTAAGTAACTTACCCAATTTCACAGGAAATGGTGAAATAGAAATGGTGTTCAATAAAGGATATACTTCAGCATTATATTCCAAGGTTATAGAGATTCTTAAAAATGTTTAATGGGTTCCAGAAGTTACTTCTGCATTCATTAATATAGGCTTTCTAAAAATTAATAGATTTTGAGCACAAGCAAAAGATGTCCTAAATTCATTATGAAGGCCTTTCTTCCTTTCTTTCTTTTCTTTTTCTTTCTTTCTTTCTTTCTTTCTTTCTTTCTTTCTTTCTTTCTTTCTTTCTTTCTTTCTTTTTCTTCCTTCCTTCCTTCCTTCCTTCCTTCCTTCCTTCCTTCCTTCCTTCCTTCCTTCCTTTTGGAAGCCTTTCTTATATTAAACCATATTCAAGGCTTTTTCAATTATGAAGCCTCATATGTTGAGTAAGTTGTGAATGACGTCTAAAGTCTTTACCACATTGAACACACACATAAGGTTTCTCACCAGTATGAATCCTTTGATGTAGAGTAAGTTCTGAGCCACGGCTAAAGGCCTTCCCACATTCCTTACATTCATAGGGTTTCTCACCAGAATGAGTTCTTAGATGTTCAGTAAGATGTGAGCCACGAATAAAGGCCTTCCCACATTGCTTACATTCATAGGGTTTTTCACCTCTATGAATTCTCTGGTGTTCACTAAGTTGTGAGCCATAAATAAAAGCCTTGTCACATTCCTTACATTTGTAGGGTTTCTCACCTGTATGAATTCTCTGGTGATATGTAAGTTGTGTGGCACGAAAAAAGGTCTTCCCACATTCCTTACATTCATAATGCTTCTCACCATGAATTTTCTCATGTTGAGTAAGATATGCATCACGAATAAAAGCCTTTCCACACTCCTTACATTCAAAGGGTTTCTCACCTGTATGAATTCTCTGATGTTCACTAAGTTGTTTGCCACAAATAAAGGCCTTCTCACATTCTTTACATTTGTAGGGTTTTTCACCTGTATGAATTCTCTGATGTTGAGTAAGATTAGAATTAGAAATAAAGGCTTTCCCACATTCTTTGCATTTATAGGGTCTCTCACCTGTATGAACTCTCAGATGGTAAGTTAGTTGTGAGCCACGAAAAAAGGCCTTCCCACATTCCTTACATTCATAGGGTTTTTCACCTGTATGGATTCTCTGATGTTCATTAAGTTGGGAGGCACATAAAAAGGCCTTCCCACATTCTTTACATCTGTAAGGCTTTTCACCAGTATGAACTCTTTGATGATAAGTAAGGTGTGAACCAAGAATAAAGGCCTTTCCACATTCCTTACACTCATATGGTTTCTCACCACTATGAATTCTCTGATGGTAAGTAAGCTGAGAGCCAAGAATAAAGGACTTCCCACATTCCTTACATTCATAGGGTTTTTCACCACTATGAATTCTCTGATGGAGAGTATACTGTGAACAGTAACTAAAGGCTTTTCCACATTTCTTACATTCATACGGTTTCTCTCCTGTATGAACTCTCTGATGTTCAGTGAGCTGTGAACCACGAATAAAAGCCTTCCCACATGCCTTACACTGGTAAGGTTTTTCATTAGTATGAATTTTCTGATGTTGAATCAAATCAGAACTCCGACCAAAAGCCTTCCCACATTCCATACACTCATAAGGCTTTTCACTATTCTGAATCCTCTGATGTTGAATATAGGTTGGCTTTTTGCTGAAGGTCTTCCTACGTTTCTTAACTTTGGAGTGTTTTTCTTTATTATGACTTTTCTCATGTTGAGTAAGGCATGGCAGGTAGTTGAAAGTTTGTTCACATTCCTTACATTTGTACAACTTTTTCTTGGCAGGATTTATCTGAAGAGTAGGTAACAGAGAATGGCTTGGAGTGGCTTTTTCACCACAGGTAATTTTCATGTGCATGTAAAGTCCTTCCTGACTTTTCTGTTGACCTTCAAACATTCCTCTGCCCTCCATTGTATCTCTAAAACCATTGTAATCAAAGTTATCAATGTAATCAAGGTTATGGCTGATAGGTTTCCTCATATTCTCCCATTGCAGTGATTCCATTTCATAAGCTCCCTTTTCTGGGGATGACTTTTTGGTCTCACAACTGGATTCCAAGTCTAGAAGATAACAAGAAAGCAAATTCCTGCTGCTTCTGTTTACAAGGAGAAATGAAATTTCTAAAGTAAAAATGGTAGATAAAGTAAAAATTCTTATAAGAACACAAAGGTTTAAACAGTGCTAAAATATTTTGTGCAATTAAAATAAAAGGTACAAGGAGAAAACACAGAATAAGGGGAGTTTATAGGAAGGAAAGTAATTACTGAAACAGTTTGAGAGGTACTTAAACTTTGGAGTGGATTAGAATCCAACCAAGGAAGCTTATAAAATAACAGCAAAAACCATCCCCTGGAAACATTCGATCAAATGTCTGGGTAGATATCCAATCTATCAATAAGTCCTATAACCTCTCCTATTAAAGTTTATCAAGCATCTGACCACATCCACTACTATCGTCCTAGGCCAAGCCACCTGTCTCTCACTGTGATGGATTCTTAACGGGTCTCTGTTCTTTGAACTTGGCTCCTACCATTTGTTCTTCACATAGAAGCCAGAAGAATTCTTTTAAAATGTAATTCATATCATATTACTCCCTTGCAAAAATCTTCTAAGAGTTTACCACCTCAGAATAATACCCAAAGTCCTTACTTATTATGGCCCACAAGACCTTACTCTACATGAGTTTGCCCCTTTCTGACGTTGTCTCTTACCACTCCTAATTATTCATTCTGTTCTCAGCACAATGGCTTCCTTGCTGTTCAGAAATGCCGAGCAATGCCTCTGTGTTTACCTTTTGGAATGCTCTTTCCCCAGATATCTGCTCTCTCACTTCAGTTTTCTGCTCAAATGTCACATTATCAAAACACCCAATATAGAATTGCACCTATGTTACATTTATCACTAATGGATACACTAGTTTTAAAGTTGGTGCCTTGTTTGTCTCTCCCAGGCTTATCAAAGCAATGACTTTGCTTCACTCTCTGTTTTTAGTGCCTAGAACCATTACGTGCACATTATTGACACTCGATATTTGCCAACAACTTGAAAAATGCAAATTTTCCTCCATTTATCAATTTCCCCAGATGCTTTTGGTATAGAAAAAAAAGTTTGAAAATAAACCTAAAACCTTTCAATGGTTTACCCCTTATGCTTCAAATTAAGTCCAAATTCCCGTTCACGGCCTAAAAGCCCCTGCGTGATCCATTCCTTGATTACCCTTCTGACCTCATTTTGAACCATTACTATCTACAGAAACAATGCTCTAACCTTACTGGCTTTATTTAAGTTCCTGGAACATACCAAATTCTTTCCCATTTCAGATTCTCACATGCTGTTCCAGACAGCTCTCATTTCTTCCAGAAATGCTCTCTGCATGGCCAACTCCTTTTTGTCAGAACTGTCCTAACTTAAGTGGCAGCTTCTCAGAAAGACTATCCCAGAAGACTCTACCTGGGTCCCTGCTTTATCTTAATCTCTACACCTGTACCTTATTCCTCATTCTCGTTTCAATTTGTCCAGTTCTAGAATTGTATTTCATTTGTTTATGTTGATCTTCCTACTCCTCAAGCTTCATAAGTGTAGGAAAAATATACCTGTTTATAGCTATCCTCCAGAACACGGAAAGCATACGCAGAATTTTCTTTTTCTCTTCATACTATTTTTTAGGTCTTTCTTCGCAGTACATTCCACTCAACGTCAAATGTTCTCATATTTCCCAGAAAAGCATCTCTATAATATTCTAGAAATAGTGACGAGTTTACACAGTAAGAAAATTTTAAGTCATTCTGAACAAAGACAAATAGGTATAACTTTTAGATATAGAAGAACACTATCCAATATGACTGGAACATGAGGTACAGTCTCTGATCACACTGCGCATAGGCTGTAGAATGTAACAGAGGATGATACTAAGGAAAAGAATCAACATAAATCAGCAAAATCAAGTTTAAACAGTCTTTAGAAATGAATCAGAGGGGTGCCTGGGTGACGCAGTTAGTTAAACATCTGACTTTTTTTTTTTTTAAAGATTTTATTTATTTATTTGGCAGACAGAGAGAGAGAGATAACAAGTAGGCTGAGAGACAGGCAGAGAGAGAGGAGGAAGCAGGCTCCCTGCTGAGCAGGGGACCTGATGTGGGCCTCCATCCCAGGACCCTGAGATCATGACCTGAGCCGAAGGCAGAGGATTTAACCCACTGAGCCACCCAGGCGCCCAACATCTGACTCTTGATTTCAGCTCAAGTCATGATCTCGGGGTTGTGAGATTGAGCCCCGCCTCGGGCGCCATGCTGGGCATGGACCCTGCTTAAGATTCTCTCTCTTCTCTCCCTCTTCCTCTGCCCCTCCCCCCTAAAATCTTTTTTTGAAAAGAAATGAGTCAGAAATCCAAGGAAAACATGCTTTTGCTAAAAAGCAGAAAGAAATTGTAAACAAAAACAAAAAAACCCCACACAGCTCAGTTTAGCATCAACTCATGTCAGCAAAATGTACTGGGATGAGAGTATCTGGTTTTTACTATGTTTTTGAAAGAGAAGCACAATATGGTTTATAAAACACTAGGAAAGAACCCAACTGGAATATGGTGATTAATGGAAATGGTATAAGGGATCAAAAAAATCCAGTTTAGACCCAAGTGCTCTCCAAGCTATAATAACATGATTAAATAGTTCTTTTCGTTGTCATTAAATAAATGGAAGAAAAAACGAGAAGACTGCATAGGAGGTGATTACAAAATGGAGTCTGAAAAGCAGAAGTCATTTTCGGAGACCTTTCATTCTTGTCCCCCTCAACTCCTCCTGAACTGATCTACTAAATTGCTCTTGAATCTGTTTCCTTTTCCACAATGCATCTACCAGCACTCTGAGGAAGCCTAGAGCACCTCGTTTGAAGCAGCATGATAACCTACTCAATCACGTCCTGAGACCCTTTCTTCTAATCTCCATCTGACAGTCAAGAGTGATACATGAAGTATGTACATTGCATTGTTTCACTGTCCTACTCAAGATTCTTTATTCGCTTGCAAATGCTTTGGGGACAAAATTCAAAGATAAGAAATACATGTTATATTATGATCAAATACACAAACATGAAACGAATAGGTCATGAAATTATCTTTGCTACATGGGATGTATTCTAATATTTTTTAAAATTTTCTCTTCTGTGTTATTTTCTTTAAGAAACAAAACAAAACCAAAAAATAAAAATAAATGCTGCTCATAACCCACCAAGTCATTTTTTTTAAAGATCTGTTTATTTATTTGAGAGATAGAGAGAATGCGTGCAAGTGGGAGGAGGGAAAGAGGAAGAAGGAAAGAATCCTCAAGCAGACTCCCCAATGATGTGGCTCCATCCCAGGATGTCAAGAACATGACCAGAGCCAAAATCAAGAGATACTTAACCAACTGAGACACCCAAACACCTCCACTGAGTCATTTTTATAACCCCTAAAAGGTTCTTTCTGGCCTAGACCCTGCCAGACTCTCCAAACTCACACCTGGCACCTGTCCTGCACTAGGCTCCAGCTATAACGGCCTTCTATGAATACCTCTATTACACCAAGCTCTACCCTCCTATGGCCTTCAGGACACTGTTGCCTCTGCCAGGAATGCTCTTCCCTCTACCCTCAGCCTCCCCCTCCCCACCTGCTTTACATCCTTTCAGGGCTCACCTGAAACTTCATGTCCCTTTGCTATTCCTGAAAAGCTCTCCCCAGTCCCAGACTCCAGCAGTGCTGCACCCATATTTCTCCCTAATATTAAGACAGCCACTCCACCCATTACAGCCTACAAGACAGGCCCCCAGAGCTTTGGACGTTGGTAAGACTGCCATACCCTGCTATGAATGCTGGCTTCTCCCGCGAAGGCTTGACTTCCACCAGCTCTTAGTCCAATGATGACACCACCCATAGGTTATAATAGGAAGAAGTACTCATCTTCCCCAGAGAAATTACTCCAGGACCAACCCTGTAATGCTTGATATCTCTGGGTATTCCAATACTCCTGAAAAGCCTTGGTTTCCTGCGTCCTTGTTCATCACTAGAACTCTCGTCTCATTCCGGGTCTAGACATCCTTTATTGTGACTCAGTGTTCTCTCACACTCTAACCAGCAGGCCTTTGGGAACACACAGTATACTTTCTGCAAATACTCTGTAACCTCGGCCTCCCTCCCTTCTATGTGTTCTCTTCACTTCTTGCTCTGACTGCAACCTTCAGCGCACTGCTTCCTCTGAAGCACTGTTCTCCTCCACCTCACTCCACCTACCTTCCCTCACAGTACACATAACGGACCCCGTTATTTCCAATTATGGCAAGACCTCCAAAATCTCAATTTCGAGTAACCACCCTTTCTGATGGCTACCACCCATATTTCCAGATCACTTACTCTTGTACCATCTCTCCAATACTTATTTCCATCTTAAAGACTCTCCCTTGAAATAAAAACAAAACAACCTCTCCTTTGATTCTTTGGTTCACCTTGCAGCTCCTTCATTTACTATACTCCTTCTGGTAAAACGTCTCAAAAGAAATGTCTATTTCCTGTCAAAACTCCCCCCCTTTCTCTCCCCACTCCTAACTTTTTTGCCATATTTCCTTCCAGGCTTTTTCCCTTGCACTTTTATGCAGCTGAAATAGTACTACATTTAAAAACTTGAATCACACTTCTTTGTCCTAATTATTATAGCACTATTATTAAAAACTTCTAATACATTTTAAAACTCTATTTGTACTTTTGAGAATTCCTCAAATGGGCCCTCAACACTGCCTGGTGAGTTAAATCACTGTCCCACAATAGTTCTTATCGTTGGCTTATTTCATCCCTATTCTCTTTTTAATCCTCTACAATCAGTTTGTTATTCCTCTCATTTCCAAGCCCACTCTGTCTGGGTCACCAGTACCCTTCATCTTGTCAAATCCATAGCCCCATCTCATCCTTCATCTTCCGTGACCTCACAGCAGCATTTCACAGTTAACCACTTCCTCCTTGTGTTTGTCATTGGCTTCCAGTTCTCTGCATTCCTGATTGCATCCTAGATCATAGGTTACTTAAGTTACTCCCGAATTTCCTTTGCTGGATCATTTTCCTTTTCCCAGCTAAACGCTGGAATGCCCCATGCTTTAGCCCCTGGACTTCACCTTGACTTCCATCTAGATCAATTCCCTCCATAATCTCATCTAACCCCATAATCCAGAAATTGACCTCATATTTATCCCTCAGTCCTAACTACCATCCCGCAGGCTTTTATTTTTTTTATTTTTTAAAAAAATTTTTTTATTTACTTGACAGAGAGAGATCACAAGTAGGCAGAGAGGCACGCAGAGAGAGAAGGAAGCAGGCTCCCCACTGAGCAGGGAGCCGGATGCGGGCCTCGATCCCAGGACCCTGGGATCATGACCTGAGCAGAAGGCAGAGGCTTTAACCCACTGAGCCACTCAGGCGCCCTCCCGCAGGCTTTTAAATGCTTATCTAACTTCTCTATTAAGAACATCTAATGGCCAGGGCGCCTGGGTGGCTCAGTGGGTTAAAGCCTCTGCTTTCGGCTCAGGTCATGATCT
>LNAC01000161.1:3002403-3228790 GCA_002007465.1 Ailurus styani
AAGATTTTATTTATTCATTTGACACAGAGAGAGAGATTACAAGTAGGCAGAGAGGCAGGCAGAGAGAGAGGAGAGAGGAGGAAGCAGGCTCCCTGCTGAGCAGAGAGCCCGATGTGGGCCTCGATCCCAGGACCCTGGGATCATGACCTGAGCCGAAGGCAGCGGCTTTAACCCACTGAGCCACCCAGGCGCCCAACACCTTGATTTTAGCCTTTTATAAAACCAATTTCAGACTTTGACCTCCAAAAATATAGATGATAAACTTGGGTTGTTTTAAGTCACTAACTTTGTGATATTTTTTAGAGCATCAACAGGAAACCATATAAGAGGCAAGATCTCTTCCTTCTCAGACTCAGTTCCCCACCCAATCTTAAAAGCCTCGCAGAAAATGTCATCACACAACGAGACTTGGAACATCCAGCAGAAATGCTATCACTTCCAAGTGGGAAACCTAGTTTTGTAGAGATCAGTTTGTTATGGGTCCCATGTAACTATCTCACCAAACCGTTATACTAATATTACTCTTAAGGGGAGACATTTCTGCTTCCTTAGGGCTCCTGGCAGAAGACTTTGCATGTAAAATATGTAGACTGAGCTGAAAAAAACACCTAACACTGATGAGGGTAAAAGCATTTAGAGAAGAACGGATCTCTTTGCTAGGATCAGTCACTGGAATGGGAAAAATTGGGGCGCAGTTCCCTTAGGGAACTAAGGAAGGCAGAATGTTTTGGGATAAATAAATCTGGTATTCATATCATACAACCAACAACTGCACTTGAAGGAGGAAAAATGAAATAATAACTCACATGGGGCATGTTTTTTAGAACAGTCAGGACTGACCGGTTTTCTGGGTTCTTCTTCTGGAGATGTGCAGAGCCCCGAGAAGGTAGGCCTGGAGAGGGAAAAAGAAGCCACGAGGTCAGGCTTGCCTCAAAGCCCACAAAATAAGCACCTTGGAACTACCTTTATTTCACCTCTTTGAGGGAGTTTGGAAAAATCTTAGCCTTCCTTCAAATCCAATGGAATACAGCTGTGGCAGAAGGAATTCAGGCCAGACTTTTCCTTAATTTCCATGATGCTGAACAGGACTTCAGAGGGTGCTAGTTTTCCAGGTTATCTCACATCTTTAGTATAGAGGCATACCAAGGAAGCCCTGGGGAGCACAGCTACCCCAGATATCACCACACACACACACACACACACACACAAGTATGAAGCGAGATGCTTTGCTCCCACAACTTAAGGGCTCAATCCCACAAGGCTGCTCCTAACTCCAGAAGCCAAACTGAAACCCCTGGCCAACCAGATATAAACTGGGGGCTCCCACAATCTCCTCCTAAGTTTTATACTTTAGTAAGATGGTCACATAACTCAGGAAAGTACACTACTTACACTTATGAATTTGTTATAAAGGATACAACTCTGGAACAGCCAAATGGAATATTGGCAGAGGGAATGCTTAGAGCTTTCCATGCCCTCTCTGGGAATGCACCCTCATAACAGCTCAGTGTGTTCACCACCCTGGAAGTTCACTGAATCTCTTAGTGCAAGAGTTTTTATGGCCCTTAACCTCCAGTGCCACCCACCCCTTTCCTGGAAGTCAGCAGATGGGTTGGAAAGTTCTAATCCTCTAATCACTTAGTCTTTCTGGTGAACCCAACCCCATTCTGAGACTATCTAGGGGCCCACCCCTAGCCACTTCATTAGCATAAATTCCGGATTTGTTATGAAAAATGAAAGACACTCCTACCACTCAGAAAGTTCCAAGGGTATTAGGAGCCCTGTGCCAAGAACTAGGGATAAAAACCAAATATATTATTACATCACAAATACTATTGCAAAATTTGAAATACCAGCAAACAAAAACCCAACAGCATGTTAAAAAAACAATCATAATTAAGTGGGACCTTCTCTGTAGTAAAAATATGGTTTGATACTACAATGTCCACTAATATAATCCATGATATTAATCATTCTATGGAAGAAAATTGTACTATCTTCATAAATGCCAAAAAAATTCATAAAATTCATCATCCATTCTGATAAGAACACAATAAGAAATAGGAACTGATGACTATTTTTTTTTTTTTACTGATGACTATTTTAATGATAGCTGGAAAAACTGACACAAATGAAGCCATTTTAAAATGAAGCCAGATGGACTGTGGACTCTGAGAATCAAACTGAGGGTTATGGAGGGGAGGGAGGAGGGGGGATGGGTGAGCCTAGTGGATGGGTGAGCCTGGTGGTGGGTATTAAGGAGGGTGCATATTGCATGGAGCACTGGGTGTGGTGCATAAACAATGAATCTTGGATCACTGAAAAAAGAAAAGAAAAGAAAAAAGAAAAAAAATATTTTTCTGATAATCTGAAAAAAAAAAAAAAAATGAAGCCACATGGACCACTCCAGAGAAACTGCCTTATGCCTCTCCATTTGAGCTGGGCCAAAACCTGCAGACTGAGCAAAACAGCAATTGTTTCAGGCAACTCCTTGAAATGTCAGCAGGAAAACAGATCCTAATCATAAGACTGATGGTTGTGGACTTTCTGAAGAAATAATCAGTAGTCAATCAGTGTATAACCAAGAGTACCTTAGCCTTTTTTCTCTTAACTCATGTAGGGAAAAAAAATCCTTGCTTTCACTCTACAAGTGGGACATTATTTGGTTTCTACCTGAGTCTGCGCTCCCTGAATTGAAATTTTTTAATCCTAATAAATGCTTGTTTGCCTCTCAGTGGAGCACTCTATTTCCAGGTTAAGAGTAGAAACAAGGCAAGAATACTTGCCTTGAACTACTCTCGCTATCATTTATCATTGTATTAGCTATATTAGCCAATATAAAAAGATGAGAGAAATTAATAAGACAACAAGAATAGGAAATAGGCAAAACTCACTCTGTGAGACATGACAGCATGCCTAAAAACTCCATGAATGAAATGAAAGGGAAAAAAAGCAACAACAAATAAAAAGACAACTTAGTAAATTAGCAGGATATAAAATTGGCATGAAACGAAATGACCTTTATATAAAAAACAATAATCACACAGAAAATATAATAAACAAAAGCCACAAAAAGGATGAAATACTTAGGCCCAAGCTTGACAAGAAATGCATAAAACCTGCAAGAAGGAAAACTTGAAATACCCTTGAAAGACCTAAAAATAGATTTGAACAAATGGTTTGAACAGCATTTCTCAATGTCTTTTTCCATCACTGCCCCTCTGAAGAGCCATTTTAGACGCTTTTTTCCTAAGTGTCCCCTCCACCACGAAATTTTAATAGGACATATATGCTGTAATATACATACTTATATAAGTACATAATATAAACAATGTAATCAAATTTTTAACATATCATTCAAAACCATTCTTTTCCAGAAAAAAGTCAAACAACTGAAAAATTAATTTCTTAAAAATTATTTTTAGTGAACTTAACTTTTACTAGATAGAAGAAACCTTTAACTAGTTGCTTGACCTTCATTCCCATATTGTCAACATTTTAACTTCTCAGCACTTGATATAATTGATGGGTTTCACAACATTAAACTTTATCTAAGATCTATGATCCTGAAAAACAGCCATGAAGTGAGCTGTTGGATGCCACTGACTAATCTGGGCTAAATGCATGATAACTTCACCTGACCAAACTTTAGTCAGACTTCTCTCCTTCTCCCAGCCCCTTGAACTTTGCCCTACCCTGTGTTCTGAGCTAGCACAGGATGCCCACAACCCTCTTAACAATGACTCAAGCTACTCCCCAGCTGATTGCAGAGAACACAACGTATACAACTGACCACCCACTCATCCCTTGCTGCCACAGCTGCCATATCCACTTCCTTCTGGCTTTGTTTACCCTCCTTATAAAAGAAAATTATTTTCTGCCTGAACTTTTGAATGCCTGCAGATCTTATGGTTGGAATGTGCTCCCAATTACCAGTCTTCCTTCCCTCACTGCAGTGATCCTTTGAATAAAGTCCTTCCTTAGCTAAATCCAAATGTGTCTCTTATGTGACATGTTGAATAACTTTATAGAATAATAACACATTCTTTTTATTTTATCCTCAAATCCCAAGTCAAACACAGAAGCATGATCAAAGGCAGGCAATGGGCCAATGCAAGACCACCTCTTGTGATACAACTTCAAGATTGAGCAATCATTTGAAAGAAAGTCTCCATTTACAGCCACCTATTTGCCACAGTTTGGGAGCACTGATCTTTTTGGGTACCATTTACCTTGCATACATATATATTCTATGACCTCAGTGTCAGTGCTGTTCATATGATACCAAAGAAATCCCAGTGAGAGAGTAAATAATGAGAAATAAGATTCTGTTGGCTAAACTGCATTTTGGAGAGCCACAAAACATTACTGAATCTAAGATTTCCTCACTCCACCCCTGCCCAACACCAGTTTTCATCCCCTGGGAGGCAGTATCACCCTTATTGAGAACACAGGGGCTAAAATGATATATTATAAAGAGGTTAATTCTCTGAACATGGATAGGATATTTGATATATAAACTATAAATTAAATATGCTCCAAATAAAAATACTAAAAAGTATGGTGATAGACACATTAAATTTAAATTCATTAAAAAAGAAAATAAAAAAGCAAGAATAGCCAGAAAATGCCTAGAAAAAGAAGAGAAAGATTTTAAAGATACTATAAAGTCTCTATCACTAAAATACTAGCTACTAGCACCTGAATAGACATTCAGATTAATGGAACTATAGAACCTCTGATCTCTAGGGAAAGACAGATTATTTGATGTTACTGAAAAAAGACCCATGTTTTACACCACATACCAGGATTAACTCCAAATGTTTAAGAGATCTAAATATTAAAAACTGAAATCATAAAAATACCAGTCCTAGTTCATTTGGGCTGCTATAACAAAATACCACAGACCAGGCAGCTTAGAAACAACAGAAATTTATTTCTCACAGCTCTGGAGACTGGAAGTCCAAGATCAGGGAGTCAGCTTGGCCAAATGAGGGCCCTCTTCTTGGGTCACACAGACTTATTGTATCCTCACTGAGCTTCTTTTATAAAGGCACTAATCTCATTCATGAAGAATTTACTCTCATGATCTCATTACCTCCCAAAGGTTCCACTTCCAAATACTATCATTTTGGGCATTAGGATTTCAACATAAGAGTTTTTTGGGAGAGTCAAACATTCAGCCCACAGGCATGCTAAAAAAAAAAAAAATGCTTGAGTTCCTTTTGGGTTGAGAGGAGAAACGCCTTTCTATTTCTTACAGTCAAATGAATACATTTTACTATATTTAAAAATTGGCTAGAGAAGAGAATACAAACACAAATAACAAATTGGGAGAAGATATCTACAACCTAAAAAAAAAAAAAGAAAAAAAAAAGAAAAAAAGAAAGTGACTCTTCCTAAGACCAAAAGAGCTCCACTTTAAAAATCAAGAGAAAGATTACAAATCAATATTAAAAAGGACAAAACAGGGGTGCCTGGGTGACTCAGTCGGTTAAGCGTCTGCCTTCAGCTCAGGTCATGATCCCAGAGTCCTGGGATAGAGCCCTGCATCGGGTTCCCTGCTCAGCAAGGAGTCTGCTTCGCCCTCTCCCACTCCCACTGCTTGTATTCCCTCTCTTGCTGTGTCTCTCTCTGTCAAGTAAATAAATTAAATTAAATTAAATCAAATCAAATCAAATTTTAAAAAGCAAACAAGCAGGAGTCAGGTGGTACTCAAACAGACTCACTTACTTTTGGGACTCTTTTTTTTTTTTTTTAAGATTTTATTTATTTATTTGACACAGAGATAGAGATCACAAGTAGGCAGAGAGGCAGACAGAGAGAGCGGGGGAAGCAGGCTTTCCACTGAGCAGGGAGCCCAATGTAGGCCTCGATCCCAGGACCCTGAGATCATGACCTGAGCTGAAGGCAGAGGCATTAACCCACTGAGCCACCCAGGCATCCTACTTTTGGGACTTTTTTGGAGGTTGTAGAACACCAACTCATTTCTCTGAAAACTAATACATAAAGGGAAAGAATCAAATAGATTTTTGTCTATGTGAACTGAATTTTAAGATAACCAAATAGCTGACAAAGAAAAGTACTTATTTATAGAACCCCAACTAAGAAATGAAGAAGGAAGTGAGAGAATTTTTAAAAATCACTAAAAGTAGGCAGATAGCCTCTGCTTTGCTGTCTTGCCCACCACCCCCTTGTGGTATATTCAATAAACTTCCCTCTCCTTTATAAATAAATAAATAATCATTATACATAATCCTTAATGGAATAACAGATTTCACCATCAATCATAAGTGGATAACCTTTAGATCAGTGGGGTTTTTTTTAAGATTTTATTTATTTATTTGACACAGAGAGAGAGAGGTCAGATCACAAGCAGGTGGAGAGACAGGCAGAGAGAGGAGGAAGCAGGCTCCCCGCTGAGCAGGGAGCCTGATGCGGGCCTCGATTCCAGGACCATGAGATCATGACCTGAGCCGAAGGCATAGGCTTTAACCCACTGAGCCACCCAGGCGCCCCATACTGTTTTTAAAGTTGGGATAACATCATGGTGATTATCTAAAAATGATATTGGTTTTGGTTATATATGCATACATATGGATAAAATCATGTAATTCTTGAAACGCTACAGAAAAAAAGGAGAAAGGATAGATATAAGGGTATTTGCAAATGTTTTAAATTATAGCTGGGTGTTGAGCACATTGGGGTTCATACCATTTTCTTCTACGCTCGAAAATTTCCATAATCAAGTTAAAATAAAAATCTTCGCATTTCCTCCAGAGGATCTAGTTCTCTCTCACAAAAATCAGGCCAGAAAGGGCTGATCTGTCATTAGGTGTAAAGGAGAGGAGTAGTGTGGTTGGAGAATGGAGTTAGCTTTGTGAGCTCATCCCTGCAGCGTCATCATTTATGGGGATAGCTATGCCTAACGACCAGTCACTGAGAGGCTGGTTCCTCCTTAAGATGTTTGTTGCTGGAGGTAGCAACACCTTGAGAAGTAAGAAACTTGAGGGAAGAAAGAAAACGACAACTTATTTTAGACAAGCTTTTTAGACGTGCAAGGTTATTTTTCCTTTCCTTTCCTCCGTGGCTCTGTTAGAAAAAGAATGGAGAAAACAATCATAGGGTAACAAGCCTTTTTTCAGAGCCAACAAAACAATTTAGGATCATCTCCCACAACTTCAATCCAGAGAAAGGGATTCGTTTTCCCCCATAGGACTCTCCATGTAGAATGGGGCACCCTATTACGGTGATCTCCCTTCTTAGGGGACTTCCAAGTGTAAATCCTCATTATAAGGGCAGTTTCAAAATAGGCATGTTCTCTCTACACAGTAAAGTGAAGGAATTACAGCAGCGGGAACCGCGCGACTCTCAACGGACTGTGTCCCTGTCACACAGGAGGGTAAAGTACACAGGTGCGAAGAATCCCAGCCGCCAAAAGCATCAGAAGGTGGCAGGGGAGCCCATCCTGCCGCCACAGAAGCGGACACACACACACATCCCACGCGGTGGAGCGTTAAGGGTAACATATTCCTGACCCCCTCCTCCCGGAACCAAAGTCACGGTGCTGAGTTTGCCAGCCGAGAGGGGCGCCAAGTGCACGCCACTATCACCGGCGCGGAGGAACAAAACTAATAACGCCACGCCCCTGGCGCTCGGGACCGAAGTGACGGTGCCGATATTGCAGGCGGAGGGCACAGGCACCCCGCAACTGCAAGGCCGACTTCCGTAAGGAATTAACCTGGAGCGCTACGGCTTTAAGAGAAACGTAGTCCAGAGCCGGGGTCGTCCCGGTTCCTGTCAGCACCGAGCCCCAGTCGGCATACCGGTATTCCCACCACCACACGGGAACTTTTCTCTGCGTGCGCCAAACCAAATGCAGCGTGCGAGCCCCAGTGAGGTGGTCCACTCACCTGGCCGCTGCAGACTGGATCCTTGCATCAAGACGTAACGGAATAAGTGTACGAAATGGCGCAGGGACGCGGTGGCCTCTGGGAAATGTAGTCAAAAATGTGACCCCAACTCGATCCCACAGAATGCAGAGGCAGTGGCAACAACACTCTGCGGCCGGGGATCAAGTCCCACATCAGGCTCCACAATTAGCAGGGAGTCTGCCTGGCACTCTCTCTCCCTCTCCCCTGCTGGCATGTACACACTCTCTCTGTCATTCATAAATAAATAAATAGATAAATAAATAAATAAATCCTTTTTTTTTTAAGTAAAGAGTAGTAAAGATAAGACAGCTGGTATCTCCAAAACAACAAACTAAAGCCACAGCAACTAAGTGAGATTTTCAACATACTGAAAGAAAAATGTTAAACTGGAATTCTATACTAGGTAAAAACCACCTTCAAAGAAATAGAGTGGGCACTTATTATCGAAATGAGTATGCTTGGCTGACTGTAATTTCACAATACTGATTGAAATTCTCAGTCTCCATCCTTAATCAAAAGAATCACAGTAAAAAAGATAAAGACCTTTTGCACTTTCTATGATACAAGTAGATGCTAGCATTTGTGGAGGTTGTGCCAGAGAGCTAAAATGGTCATCATCCTGCCCCAGCAATAACAAGGGAGCTCCACCACCATGTTGGAGGGAATCTGCTGAGACTATGTGGTTTGAGCAGAACACTCTGCCCCAGGAATAACCTGTTTTCTTCCCAGCTGGTGGGCAACCTCAGATGCTGTATGTGCATGGAGACTGTCTACCACCCTGAATCTGCAGTAATAAGGAACTTGATTGACTGATTTTTTGAGAGATAGAGCACACATACCAGCAGGGAGGAGGGGGTTGCAGGTAGGATGGTTGTGGTGGGAGGGGAAGAGGCAGAGGGAGAATCTTAAGCAACCTCCATGGTCAGCACACAGCCATACCTAGGGCTGGATCTCATGAGATCATGACAGCTGAAATCAAGAGACAGATGCTTAACCGACTGAGCCACCCAGGCGCCCCAAGGAACTTGATTTAAATGGAAATCAAAGGGGCCTACAGGTGGCTCAGTTGGTTAAGTGTCTGCCTTCAGCTCAGGTCATGCTCCTAGGGACTTGGGATCAAGTCCCACATTATGCTCCTGCCTCAGCAGGGAGCCTGCTTCTCCCTCTCCCTCTGTCCCTCCTCCCCATGCTGTCTCTCTCTCTCTCAAGTAAACAAAATCTTCAAAAAAAAAATAAATGGGAATCAGAGACTCGTAAAATAAAACCCAAAGTACCCACAAGTACAAAAATATATATATATACCAAGAACCAGAAAAAATCTCAAAGCAATTGATAAAACACTGTCAAAAGACACCCAATGGAAGATGACACAGATATTGGAATTACCCTACCTGGATTTTAAACTACCAAAGCTCATCTAAGATGAATAGTCTGATAACTAGTAATGAAATCCATAATTTACAATCTTCAGAAGAAGAAATCTCTAGGCCTGTATCAAGGTTCTCCAGAGAAACAGAACCCATAGGATACAAAAGGACATTCATTATGAGGAATTGGCTTATGTGATTTTGGAGGCTGAGAAATCCCATGATTTTCCATCTGCAAGCTAGAGACCCAGGAAACCCAGTGGTGTAATTCACTCTGAGTCTGAAGGACTGAGAATCAGAGGAGCCAATTATGTAAATCCCATTCTGAGAGCAGAAGAATAGGCAAGATGTCCCGGCTCAGGGAATATGGCAGAAAACAAAGGGTGAATTCCTCCTTTGTCCACATTTTTGTTCTAGTCAGGCCCTCAATAGATTAGATGATGTCTAATCTATTACACACTGGACCCAAACCTACTTTACTGAGTCCATTGATTCAGACGCTCCTCTCATCCAGAAACACCCTCAGAGACACATCTAGAAATAATGTTTAACCGGGTATCTGGGCATTCCCTAATCCAGTCAAGCTGACACTGAAATTAAACTATCACCTCTTGTCAACTTGGCACTCATACTGCTCTCTTTAACCCATACTTAATCTCTAAATAAAAACACTAACAAGGTCATAATTTCACCTACTATGATACAACCACCCTTTCTACAACCAAAAACTCACTAACCCTTTCCCCAGAGGAGGATGCATATTTGGGGGTGATCTTTACTCTTTTCCAAGATACCCTGTAACTTAAATACTATCATGAAAAATTAATAATACTTAAACACTATGGTTAAAGCCAATGCTTGAATACTATGATGTAAAGCTACATAAGGGAATAAGGGAAGAATACAAGGCTAAGCACACACACGTTCATAACAAAACAAGGAATACTTACGACAATTACATTCCTCATTTCTGTAACTGGTCACATCACCATGGTTTTTTACCTGGTGGAGTGACATAAACTTTCATTCCTCAAGGGTCTGGATCATCAGTAGTCCTGACTGGAACAGGTTGTTGTTTGCCACTGACTTTAGTCACAGGGCCATGGTAATACTAATAGATGCCCTAAGGGACCTTCTGTATTCCAGACATACTCTTCCTTACCTTCCTTACCTCCACTGTGGAGGAGTAGTCTAATTTCTCCTTAGTAGTCAGGAGTAATGGCCCCAGCCAACGCTGTAACTCTATTCTTTGCCTATTGATTCAGAGGTATTAGAAAGCCAAAGTGGCTGGGTGGCAGTGTTAACTTCTAGTTCACTGGAATTATTGTTGTGCCTCCTGATGGAAGCAGTCCCCATTCTTGGGGGGTCCCCATTCTCTAGGCCAGCAGGGCATCCAGTCATGGGAACAGGAAGCAAAAATTTTGCTAGTGGGTCACTGAGGGGTAATAGTGTGAGTGATATTATTCCCATTTCCATCTGTAAAGGAAAACCTACAGTCTTCCCCTACTGTGTTTTTCTTCTCTTTTTGTCTCCTTTACTACTCACACAGAACACTCACTTCTGACACTTCAGATCACCATGGGTGGGCCTTTCCCCCCAAATAATTCTCTGCAACACCAACTGGATATACTACAATTTAACTCAATTCTAACCCTATCTGCCTGGAGATCGTGTCAGATACCACCAGCTGGAGGTTCAGTCCCACAATACTGCTCACCTCTTCAGATGCCAATTGCAAGTAGTAGGTGTCCAAGTTACCCACAACTTCTGTCCAATTTGGCTACAAATTGAAGGTTCCTAATGACCTTCTCCTCTGTTTAAATTAATTTGCTAGAGTAGCTCATGGAACCAAAGGAAATACATTTACCAGTTTATTAAAGGATATGATAAAGGATATAGATGAAAAGCCAGAAGAAGAGGACATGTAGGATAAAGTCTTAAAGCACCCCAAGCACAAGAACTTGTCACCATGGAGTTGGGGTGCATCACCCCTTTGGTGGGGATATGTTTGCAACCTAGAAGCCCTCTGAACCCTACAGTTTGGGTATTTTTATGGAGGCTTCATCATTTAGACATAATGGATCATTAACCCCACTTCTAGCCCTCTCCACTTCGCAAGGGAAAAGGGGTAGGGTTGAAAATTCCAAGCTTCTAATCATGGTTTGGTCTTTTCGGAGACCCACCCCCATCTGGAAGCCATCCAGTAGCCCACCCAGAGTTGCCTCATTAGAACAAAAGACACCCCTATCACCCAGGTTTCACCCAGAAATCACAAAGGTTTCAAGAGCCCTATGTCAGCAACCATGTCAAAGACCAAATATTAGAACAAGAGATGCTCATAGTGTTATTACTTAGGAAATTACAAGTTTTAGAAGCTCTGTGCCAGGAATCAGGAGCAAAGACCAATATATATATTTTCTATCTCACACCACTCCTTGACCCCCATATCCATGAATCCTGAATATTAGAGAAACAACCATGTGTGAGATGCTGATTCAGAGCATATACGGAGTTCCAGAGAATGCTGTCCCAGGCTGAAAGGTTTTGACACCCAGGTGGTGCTATAGCTGTGTCTTCAAAGTGTCATTCCATCATTCGACCAAGCCAACTGCTCAGATTGATGGGAAACATAATATGACCAGTGAATTCCATCAGCATGGACCCACTGCTGCACTTATTTTGCTGTGTAGTGAGTTCCCTGATCAGAAGTCATGCCATGAGAAATACCATGACACTAGATAAGGCATTCTGTAAGTCCATGGATGGTAGTTTTATCAGAAGCTTTGCATGTAGGGAAAGTAAACCCACATCCAGAGTAAGTTTCTATTCTAGTAAGGTCAAAACACTGCCTCTTCCTTGATGGTCCAATGTAATCAACCTGCTTCCAAGTAGCTGGCTGAACACTCCAGGGAATGGTACTATACTGGGGAGCTCAGTGTTTGTTGTTGGCAGATTGAGCACTCAACAATGGCCATAGCCAGGTCGCCCTTGGTGAGTGGAAGTCCATGTTGCTGATTACATACATGAGCTCCACCCCTGCCACCATGAGCACTTTGTTCATAAGCCCATTGGACAATGACAGGGGTGGCTGGGGGGAAAAGCTGTTTGCTATAGGCCACTCCATTTACCTGATTATTAAAATCCTCCTTTGCTGAGGTCACTCATTTAAATGGGACACAGGTATCTTCGAATTTTTTGCCCTATCTCTTCCCCAAATTTCCAATCACTATAATGCCATACACTGAATCCATTCTCACACTTGTTCCCAGATTTGTCTGTGTATGTTAGGAAACTCAAGTAGTTCTTTTGGACTATAACACTCCTCCTCATGGGTCACACTTTGCACTGCACTTCTAGGACTGCACTTCTGCTGGGACTTGAATCTAGTGATTGGTCTGCAAACAAAAGAGGATGGGGGCTTCAGTTGCCTTACATGGCCACTGCCTCAAAGGGAGGTCATTATAGTTTCTTCAGGCAATGAGTAGTTAATTCCATAACATGGGAATTTAAAGGCTGATGCCACTGTGGGTGGGGATGCCACTGTCACTAGGAGTGGAAAGTCCACTTCCGCTGATGAGGTTGCTTCCACTGGTAAAGACGACTCAGAATTTAGGAGCTCAATACCCCAGCTACATCAGAGCCTTCCCACTTGTCCCCATACCATCTTATAGGATCCCATTCTTTCCCAATCAATGCCCTCACTTTAATAGCATTTTAATACCACTTAACTATTCAGCTAAGAATTTTCCAAATATCTGTTTAAAAATTCCATTGTTAAGTCATTTCTCTCTTCTTGCATTTTAATCAGCCAGAAAGAGCCAAGGAGCCAAGCCACACCTTCAATTTCATTACTCAGAAATTCTACTTCCCACAAAAGAGACAGAACATCATTTTGTCAAGTTCTTTGTCACTTTATAAAAAGAAATGCCTTTCCTCCAGTTTCTAAGACCTCATTGGTACTGCCTTTACCACCCATATTTCTACAAACATTCTGTCAATAATGTATTCTCTAAGACTGAAGTTTTCTTTTCAGCTTTCTCTTTTCTGAGTATCACCAAAATCGCCATTAATGTCCTTATTTTTCGCATGCATCTAAAAACTCTCCCAGTCCTTAGCTATTATTCAATTCCAAAGCCACTTCCACATTTTTAGATATTTGTTACATTTGTTACATTAACGCCCCCACTTCCGGTACCAATTTCTGTCTTACTGATTTGGGGCTGACTTGGGGCTGCTATAATGCAGTACAATAGATTGGGTGGTTTATAAACAAATTTCTCCCAATCCTTGAGGCTGGAAGTCTGACATCAGTGTGCCAGCATGGTCAGTTTCTGGCAAGAATCCTCTTTCAAAATAAAGACTGCCATTTTCTTGTATCCTCACATAACAGAAAAGTGTAAAAGAGCTCTCTGGGATCCCTTTAATAAGGAGACTAATCTCAATCAGGAGGGATCCACCATCACCACTTAATTACCCTCCAAAAGGCTCCACTTCCGGTCACCACATTAGGGCTTAGGATGTCAACACATGCATTTTGAGGAGACACAAGTCAGTCCATTTCCAGGCCCAAATGGTTTCAATGGATAATTCTACCAAACATTTAAATAATAATTAATGATTCTACACTACCTCTTCCAGAAATTGAAAGGAGGCAATGCTTCGAAACCCATTTTATGAAGCTACCATCACCATGTTAGCAAAATGAGGGAAAGACAGTTAATAAAAGAAAACTACAGACCAATATACCAGTATTCCTCATGAACAGTGATGCAAAAATCCTCAAAAAAAAAAAAAAATCCTCGGGCGCCTGGGTGGCTCAGTGGGTTAAACCCTCTGCTTTCGGCTCAGGTCATGATCTCAGGGTCCTGGGATCAAGGCCCACATCGGGCTCCCTGCTCGGCGGGGAGCCTGCTTCCCCCTCTCTCTCTCTCTGCCTGCCTCTCTGCCTCCTTGTGATCTCTCTCCCACTGTGAAATAAATAAATAAAATCTTTTAAAAAAAAAAAAAAGGCCACTGCCCTTTAAAAAAAAAAATCCTCGATAAAATATTAGCACATCATAGCAATCACAGCAAATCCAGCAACATATTTATGTACTACTATAAAGTATGCACTACAAACAAATGGAAGTTATTCCAGTGATGTAAGGCTTGGCCAGTATTTGGAAATTCATGAAGATAATCCATCATAACAGAGGAAAAGAGAAAAATCACATTTTACTCATTATATCAACTCATCCATATTTCAAGTAGAATTTCAAGGAAATATAGAGGGTTCCATGGCAGTGTTTCCAGATAGCAAAGGGTTTTCAAAATTGTAAATGGGACTGAGAGGGAAAAAAAAATCAAATATATGGTGCTGTGCTAAAAATGCAGCCTCAGAATAATGATGAACCTAACTTATCCTTTCTGTGAAATAGCAGGGATTCTAAGAATTTCAAAGTCATTTTTCCATAGCAGCCTCACAGGGAGCCCAACAGAGATGAGCCTGTTGATCTTTTGTCTGATAAATTCATTTAAAATAAATGAAATTTATTTTATTTCTAATAATATTCATTTAAAATTCATTTAAAATACAGTTAAGACAACTATTCTACTTGAAGCATTGCAAGCTTGAACTTAATGGGATGGAAACAGTAAAAAGTGAAAGGGACTTGGGATCCCAAAACATCTATGGGCTAAAAACAGTCTGAGAAAACTACTCAGCTGTAAACACCGGCTAGCTTTCATGAAGGGGACTGGGAGCGGGGAGAGGTGGGTGGAAGCATGACTCAAGGTAGAACTAAGACCTCAGTATGCAAACATGCTAGTTGGGAGCAGAAAGACACTTAAATTGGGCTCTGTATTATGTAATAATGCAACCCACTGAATATCACAGTAGAGAAAGTCTGTGAGAAATAGAATATATTATATTCTTTTTTTAAAACTAAATCTTCAAAACCTCATGTGTATTTTACACTTACCATCACTTTAATTCAAACTAGCCACAATTCAAGTGCTCAATTTTGGGTGCTCTATTAGACACTGAAGGTCAAGTCCATTAATTTCCACATTTGGTTGTAGTAATTGCTTTTTAAACCCATTCTTTAAACATATGAAGTACTATGGACAGGCATGATAACAGAGGTAGCAATAGGTGAACTAGATAAAATCTGGACCCTCGATTTTTATTTCCCAAAGATGGTATAGCATATTTAATATACCGATGTGCAGAGCTTTGACAACATCCACAAATTCTGATATGTAGTCATTAAAAAAAAATCATTTACTTCGATTGGGTTATAATTCCATAGCTAATTTTACCTTTAAAATAATATTATGGGAAAACTGAAATACATAAAAGTAGAGAAAATAGCAAAAACAAAATAAACAAAAACCATGTACCCAAGACTCATCTTACCATCACTCTGACAAACAAGTTATCCATTATTTTTCTTTTGCATGAGCATTTTTTAAAAGTTCCAGACATCATTATCATCTTGTGTATAAACTTACCCCTAACATTTTTACATAACCACAATGCTATTATGACACCTAACAAAAACATAATTTTAAATGTTATCTAATACTGTTAATACTCCCATTTCCCCTATTGTCATAAAAATGTCCTTTTTACATGTTTGTTCAACTCATGAATCTAATTCATTACATTTGATTGGTATACATTTCTTCAGACTCTTTTAATATCTAAGAGTTCCAACTCCCTTTTTTTTTTTTAATTTTATTTATTTATTTATTTATTTCACAGAGGGAGAGAGATCACAAGGAGGCAGAGAGGCAGGCAGAGAGAGAGAAGGAAGCAGGCTCCCCGCCAAGCAGGGAGCCCGATGCGGGCCTCGATCCCAGGACCCTGAGATCATGACCTGAGCCGAAAGCAGAGGCTTTAACCCACTGAGCCACCCAGGCGCCCTCCAACTCCCTTTTTTAATGCCATTTTATTGTTTGAGAAGCCAGGTCATTCCTCTTGTAGAATTACCCACATTTTAGACTAGTTTAATTGCTTCTTCTTGTGTCATGTTCTTCTGTTCCCTGAATTTTCTCTAAAGTAGGAGTTAGATCTTGGTGCTTAGATTCAGGCTCAGTATTTTTGGGCAAGATGTGTATGCCTTATTGTAACTCGCTGGGGGCACAAAGTGTTTTATCCTATTTTTCAAGAGATTAAAATCAATCAGTGGGTACCTACTGGTCTTAACCTCTACTGAGAATTGTGCCTAGATCCATTATTTCATTATGTGCTACAAAACTCTAATAAAGAATTTTAGCTCAAATTCTAGTTGCCCTAAAATACAGTTCAATAGGAAATGCAGGCTAAATGACTTTTAATTATCATTTTTGGGATGAGTTATTGCCCTAGCAACCTCCACAGGTATATTATACAGATGGGAAGAATAGACATGATATAATAGGTAAGATCAAAAGCTCTTCTATATTTACTCCTTTAAGGGTCTCTTTCTAGAACAAATTTCCTGAAGTTTAGCATGGCTTTTAATGCTGAGGAAAGGCTCTTACAAATTCATGAAATTAATATATCCTTTCCTTCAAATAAAACCTCTTAGCTTAGTTCTAAGCATGAAGCAAAAGGGATTCCTATATTCAATAACTTCCCCTAGAATTTATTTTCTAATGCCCCTTAATACAAAATTCACAGTGGAAGGCTTTCCTATAATTATTTAGTTACATTATGAATTCGCTGATGGTAAGTAAGATGGGAATGTTGTCTAAATGCCTTTTTACATTCCTTACATTTGTATGGTTTTTCACCAGAATGAATTCTCTGATGTTGAATAAGTGATGAATGAAGTCTAAAGGCCTTTCCACATTCCTTACAGTCATAGGGTTTCTCACCAGTATGAATACTCTGATGTTGAGTAAGTTGTGACAGCAGTCTAAAAGTCTTCTCACATTCCTTACATTTATAAGGTTTCTCACCAAAATGAATACTCTGATGTTGAGTAAGTTGTGAAAACAGTCTAAAGGTCTTCCCACATTCCTTACAATCATAGGGTTTCTCTCCAATATGAATACCCTGATGTGAAATAAGTTCTGAGTAACGACGAAAGAACTTCTGACATTCCTTACATTCATAAGGTTTCTCACCAGTATGAATTCTCTGATGGAGAGTCAGATGATAGCCACGACTAAAGGTCTTCCCACATTCTTTACAATCATAGGGTTTCTCACCAGTATGAATTCTCTGATGGAGAGTGAGTTGTTGCCGCACTCTAAAGGCCTTTCCACATTCCTTACATTCATAGGGTTTCTCACCAGTATGAAGTTTGTGATGTACTCTAAGGCCTGTACTACACAAAAAAGCCTGCCCACAGTCCTTACACTCGTAGCACTTCTCAGCAATATTAAGTCTCTGATGTCGTGTGAGGTGTGCATACTGCCTAAAGGTCTTCCCACATTCCTTACATTCATAGGGTTTCTCACCAGTATGAATCCTTTGATGGAGATTAAGTTGTCCTCGCACTCTAAAGGCCTTCCCACATTCCTTACATTCATAGGGCTTCTCACCAATATGAGTTCTCTGATGTACTCGAAGATCTGCACCACATGTAAAGATTTTTCCACATTTTTTACATTCGAGGAGCTTGTCAGAAGTATGAATTCTCTGATGTCGACTAAGGTGGGCACACTGTCTAAAGGCTTTTCCACATTCTTTACATTCATAGGGTTTTTCACCAGTGTGAATTCTCTGATGGAAAGTAAGTTGTTGGCGCACTCTAAAGGCCTTCCCACAGTCCCCACATTCGTAGGGTTTCTCTCTATTATGAATTCTCTGATACAGAGTAAGAGATGTGAGTTTTCTGTAAGTGGGCATTTTTTTCACTTGCCTGAAATATCCTTCTTGAGGATCTTCTTGTCCCTCAAACTTTTTATATTTATAATCTTTTCTGATAAAGGAGCCTTCAAGGCCACAACTTCTAATTCTTCCCATTATCTCCCACGGAGATAAATTCATTTCATAAATATCCTTTTCTTGAAATAACTTTTTAGCGTCGTATCTGGATTCTAAATCTGAAAGAAAACAAGATAAATACATGCTGTCTTCTTATTCTAGAAAAAGTAAATCAGCAAATAAAAACTTGATAATAGAAAAAAACAGAAAATAAAGCTCATCTGAAGTAAAGGAGCTAAAAACCTCTAAAGTAATCATGTATTTGGATACAGATCAAAGTTTGAGAATCTTTACTTAAATTTTTATTTATTTATTTTTTAAAAGATTTTATTTATTTATTTGAGAGACAGAGAGAGAGAGAGAGAGAGGGCACAAGCCAGAGGAGATGCATAGGGAGAGGGAGAAGCAGGCTCCCCACTGAGCAGAGCCCAATGAAGGACTTGATCCCAGGACCCTGGGATCATAACCTCAGCCAAAGGCAGAAAACCAACTGACTGAGCCACCCAGGCACCCCCTTAAATTTTTAAATGAATACTCACTTAATGTACAAACATCTTACCATGAATAACATGGCTTTTGTTTACCATATCATCTCGTCATTGTCTCCTTTGTTCCCTATACTCCTAACCCACTAGCCTCCTTTCAGCTCCTAGAATATGTCACAATCTTTCTACTTCTTAGAGCTTTTCATTGGCTACTAAATCTCCCAGAACTGCGAACTTGCATTCTCTACATAGTTGGGTTCCTTTTTTTTTTTTTTTTGAAGTTGGGTTCCTTTCATCCGTTAGGTACCACGTTAAAAATCAGACCCATGCTGATTCCACCTAATTTATATCATTTACTTTCTATCCCAGTAATTTGTTCCTTGTTTCTTAACACTTTTTCAATTTTGTTGTTACATACATAAAGTTTCCTACTTTTTTATACTCTTTATTTTCTTATCACAAAGTGGAACAAATTATAAAAACTCATCCTATAGGGGAACCAGTCTGGCTCAGTTGGTGGAGCATATGGCTCTTGATCTCGAAGCTGTAAGTTTGAGCCTCACATTGGGTATAGAGATTACTTAAAAATAAAATCTTTAAAAAAAGTAAAACAACTCAGGATGATCAGGGCTCAGTCAGTTAAGCGTCTGCCTTTGGCTCAGTTGTGATCCCAGGGTCCTGGGATCATGTCCCTCATTGGCCTCCTTGCTCAGCAGGGAGCCTGCTTCTCCCTCTGCCTACCTCTCTCTCTGACAAATAAAAATAAACATCTTAAAAAAAAATCTTAAAAAAATAAAATAAATAATTTATTCTATAAAACTTGAAGGTTTTCATTAAAAAACAAAACATCCCCACCAATGTGGATATAATGAACCTGACACTCTCATACATGCCCCACCACTTAGAAGACATGCCAAATCAAGACCGTGCATTTTGAATATTCTCACCTAGGAGACTACAGCATGAACGCTGAGATGTAATCTTATGATTTATATAAACAAATAGTCAGCCATATTTGTTCTCAAATTTGTTTATGCCAGTTCTTATCCTTACAAGCAACTAAGACAAATCATTTCTATAAAAACAAAGCTGAATACTTTAGGATCTTGTTCTACTTTAAATAAACTGAAACTAGAAATAATAGCCTTCACAATGTATGTATGAGCTAATCAAGAAAGAATTGGCTGGACCTAAAATGAAACAAAAGGCTGAACTAAACATCAAAAGATTGGCCTATGGTAAGAAATGTTAATGTTACAACTTTTAAAATATATGTAAAATATTTAATCATTTAAAAGTAACAAACCAAACACTAGTTTGGATTCTACTAATCAAGAACTTTAGTAAATAATGCCAATGTGAAAGCAAAATATTAGCCCCTCTTAGATCAATATAAAAGGAGAAATGTTATTTCCATTTGCAGGGTATCAGCTTTAATTAAAAAGAAAATGAGAAGCATACTACCTGGTCATAAAATTAACTTGTTTCCTAAGGTACGATGTCTTTAATCACCTTTTTTCTTTTGTTGATACAAGAGGATATGGGATATATAATTATGACAGAGGCAGTTTTAGTCACATTAACACCAGGGCTAATGTATTAAGAAATCTATAAATATTAAAACCCTATGACCATGGAGTTGTACTTCTCAGAATCAATGCTAACCAAATATTGAATAATCCATAGTGAATTCCAATAAAATACTAAATAATCCTCACATTCTCCTGATAATCTTACTTTTTTTTTTAAAAAGATTTTGTTTATTTATTTGATGGAGAGAGAGAAATCACAAGTAGGCAGAGAGGCAGGCAGAGAGAGAGAGAGAGAGGAGGAGGCAGGCTCCCTGCTGAGCAGGGAGCCCGATGTGGGCCTCAATCCCAGGATCCTGAGATCATGACCTGAGCCGAAGGCAGAGGCTTTAACCCACTGAGCCACCCAGGCGCCCAATAATCTTACTCTTTATTTCAACAAGAAATCAGAAGGAATTGAAAGAAAAACATGTATTCTTCCCTTCACATTATTCAACCAACCTGTGTTCACATCCTTGTCATGGGTTTTCTTCATAAATTGGCTCCTACTCCTTCCCAACTACTGAAGGCCATTCCTTACAAAATTATCCTATCTCTCTACTCCATCAATTTCCCGCTCTTTGAAATTATCCCCTTCAACATATAAATATGTTCTAATACCTCACATCTTAAATGACATTTCCTATATCCCATGTGTGTGCTTTTATGGCAGAATTTCTCCAAGACTTGCATATACTTACATTCACTGCTCTCTCACCTCTCATTTTCTTATTATCTCCCAGTAACTTTAAAATAAAACTTTACTACAGAGTATCTCTAACACACACAAAAGTAGAACAGTATAATGAATATCTGTACATCTATGACCCAGCCTCAGCTACCACCAACCCATTTCCAATCCAGGCCCATGCACACCCAATCCACTTTCCTCACATTATTTGAAGCAAATCCCATATACAATTTTTTTCCACTTAAAGAATTTATCTCTAATCATATACCATTATCCAAACCTTAAAAAGTGAACAGTAATTCTTTAAGATTATAAAAAAATCAGTGTTCACACTTCCAATCACCTCAAACATAAAATTTTAAATAATTTAAAAATAACAAATTGATTTAAAAAAATCCATACAGTACAACTGGTTGACAGGTCTTTTACATCTGTTAATCTAAAGGTTTTCCTGCTTTCTTCCAATTTCCCTTGTAATTTATTTGTTGAAGAAACTGTTTTTTGACCCTGCATCATTGCCCATTTCTTAATTTTGCTGACTATAATGCCAAGGTGCAGTAGAACATGTTCCTCTATCTTCTTCCCATAAATTGGTAGTTGCCTTTAGAAACTTCATTAATTTAGAACCTTAGGACCAATTTTATTGGCAAAGTTATTTCATAGGTCATACTGTATCATTAGAAGAAATATGTCTAATTATTTCCATTTCTGTGATGTTATCAGTATTAATGTTTAATGCCCAGATCCAACTATTCATTATGGGTTCCAAAATGGTAACATTCTAATTGTCATCTTTTATTTATTAAGAAGAAGTTCTTATAAGAAAGGGTAAATACTTCTTTTCCTTTATATTTCCCAAATAAGTTAAATCTCTAGTAGTTTCCAATGGTGAACAATTTGCTATTAGTATCACTAAGAATTTGTGGAATTAAGGATACTTTATATGTTACATTACATTGCAGTTATGTATATAGTCAAATGGTTCCATCTTTGACCAGCTGGAGCCTCTTACAACTGATTCCTCTTCTCTGACCAGCCTATCTAAAGTTACCCCTTTCCACCATCATAATTCTCCATATTCTTACACTACTTAGATTTCTTCATAACTTAATCACTTCATGATATTTGGTAATCCATATGTTTATCTGTGTATTGTATGACTTCCCATCCAAGTACTAACCAGGCCCGACCCTGTATGACTTCCCTACTACAATGTAAATTTCATGAAATTTCATGAAAAGAGCGCAATGGAGAAATATATACACAAAAGATAAACCAGAAACAAATTAGATCCAAAATACAGGTAAAATGGTTGCCATTATGAAGTCCCCCCCCACTGAAATGATAGGGAAATATGAGAGTGAAGAAACAAGTAGTAAGTGGAAATATAGATGAAATTTCCTTGCTGCCTCATGCTGAGATCTAAGTTTTCTTCCTAGGCTTCAGGTCTTCTCTTGATTATCAACATCTATGGGGTGTGTCTCCTTCCCAACCAACAGCCTGTGCCATGCCATAATCACATATCTCTGCCTGATCAGCACTTACTCACCTAGGCTCCTTCTTCTTCTCTCATCCCGTACAACCATCCAGGGTTCTTTCCCTTGCTCTAGTAGGGTAATCACATCTGGCTTAGAAATGGAACATCCTGCTTGAGAAAACATAATGGTACATAAAAAAGAAGTATTAACTTGATTGTGACTTCAAAAGAAAGAAGAGTAATGGGATTGAAAAACATTCATGTTAGTGTTACTTCAAGATCACAAAGAGTAACGAGAACAGAGAAGTAGGAACACTGTCTTATTCTAGTTTAAACTCATACAGAGTCTCTCTCTTGAGAGGAAGTAATGATTTTCGGGTTTTTTTTTTTTGAGGAAGTAATGATTTGAGAACATTGGCTTCAAATCCTGCCTCTGCCACCTGCGTCGCTATGGTCTCAGTTTTCTCAGTTGTAAAAAGGAGGTATTATGTCTACTCACTGGACTGTTGTGAGGTTTGATTTTATAAATGTGAAGTGCTTGGATGAGTGCTTAGTACATAGTAAACACTATACATACTTATTAGATACTTTTATTAGGTACTTTGCTAAGAGGAAAACAATTAGCTTCTTACCAGGATATACATCTAATATTAAATGCAAAATTCATATATTTTAAACTTTTAATCACAAATCAATTAAAAGGTAGTTATGTATGCTATGGTAAATTCAATGTGTCCACTTGAGTTTTAACAAACTGCTGATTGAACCCAGCAACATATACGTTGTATAACCTTTTCAAATAGGTATGTGGAGCCAGAATCTCTAGTCTTCCTACTCATATTGCAAGTGAACTAACAGATAATAGACCATCTATAGCAATAAGAAACCAGATTTCTTTGACAATGGTTTTGTTGTGTCTGAGAATTTATACCTAGCTGTCACTGAAGAGGAGCAATTACAGAAAAGACACAGAAAAACATAAAGGTCACTGGATTATGGGGGAAGTTAAAGGTGCTGTTTAATTGCTTAATAGCAATAGGTGCCTATTCCCAACTACAAAGAAGATATTCAGCTATTTTCTAGAAAGACAGCCATGAAATTCAGTCCTGTGAATTTCCAAATTATATGACACAGATAAGCTTACCCACTGACACCAAGTTGCTATAGTTCTCTAATATCACGTCTCTGTACAAATTCCTCTGATATGAGTTCAGGCATTCCCACTCTTCCTGAGAAAAGTCTACAGCCACATCTCTGAACATCACCAAATGCTGAAATGACAAACCCATGTATTATTTCTAAAATTATTTATTTCTCTAAAGGGCCAATATTTAAGCTTTGCATGCCACATATGGTCTGTTTCATATCCTTTCCCTTCTTTTTAAAAACAATTCTTTCAAAACATAATTAGCTCAAAGGCTGGAAAAAACAGGCCAAAGGTCGAATCTGGCTCAGAAGCTATAGTTTGCAAACGACTGCTAAAGAAAAAACTTCCTATGTTCTATGGGATACCTAATTTTACTTATTTCTAGGTATGTCCACATAGTTAATCAGGATTTCACAAGTAACTGAAATAGTGTTCATAAGAACACTGCTTGCATTGGGCCTACATGGGCCTAAAAACTTTCTCAATAAATGTGTTTTATTCTAACCTCTTTCCCTTGAAGGTTTAGGGAAAAAAAAAAAAAACGATGGATATCTTTTCCTCCAAATGAACTATTAAATCTATATTTTTAAAAAGCAGAGTTTGCGGCAGGGAGCCTGCTTCCTCCTTTCTCCTTTCTCTCTGCCTGCCTCTCTGCCTACTTGTAATCTCTCTCTGTGTGTCAAATAAATAAATAAAATCTTTAAAATAAATAAATAAGTAAATAAATAAATAAATAAATAAATAAAAAGCAGAGTTTGCATAATATTAAAAAATTTCTTCCAGACCTGACTTCATCACTATATCATTAGCATTTTTCTTTGTTATAACAAATACTTTACTGAATATTTTTAATTTACTAAAAAATAGTCCATTTGTGTTAGACTTAAGAATGATTATGTTAAGGTATTTCTATATTTTTAAAGATATTAAGTTATATTTAGAATTTAGGTTACACAAAATCTCTGAAGCTGCAATGTCCAATATGCTAGTTTAGACATGTAATTATTGAGCACTTAAATTGTGGCTAGTACAAATTTAGATGTGCTGTAATTAAAAAATACATACCAGATATAAAAAACTTCAGAAAGAAAAAAAAACGTAAAACATCGTAAAAATTTCCATAATGATTACACTTTGAAACAATAATGTTTTGGCACCATATATATATAAATTCTGGCTATAATGACTTAAATAAAACATTAAAATTAACTGCATGTGTTATTTTTTACTTTCTTTAACGTGACTACAAAAAAGTTCAAAATTATATATGTGCCTCGAATATTATTCTATACTTTTTATGAGACTGACATGCTGCCTACTGCCCATAAGAAGGTACTAATTCTATATTTTAAATATGCCACTACTAGAATATTTTAAATTACACAGGTCGCTCACATTATAATTCTTTTGGACAATGCTGCTCTAGTGTTCTCTACTACTAAGAGTCTCAGATCAAACAATTCCCTCTAGGGACTTCACTTCTATTTTATCTCTGCTCTAGACAAAGACTGAACACATAGTTAATACACTGAATAACTTGTACAATAGACACACGGACATGGGTGGAAAAGAGTGAGGCAGATGGGAGGGGCCTCGGCTGCCTGGTTCCATCCCTTACCAGAACGGGAAAGACTGGGAAGAAGCTGTTGGATAGGGCTGTTAGGAACTTTCGGGATATCTAATGAGAATTTTCACATAACCTGAAAAAAATTACAACACTTCAAATAGAAACACCAACTTACATGAGCCATGATTTTAGATTGCAAGAATTGGTCAGTTTTCCTCAAAGATCATTTATTGGAGAAGCAGAGTCCACAGAAGCTAGAGCTGGGGGAAGAAGGTGAAGCCGTTAAGAGTAAAATTGCCTCAGAACTCCCCAATTTTATTTTTTATTTTTTTAATAAAGATTTATTTATTTATTTGACAGAGAGAAAGATCACAAGTAGGCAGAGAGGCAGGCAGAGAGAGAGGGGGAAGCAAGCTCTCTACTGAGCAGACAGCCCAATGCAGGGCTCGATCCCAAGACCCTGAGATCATGACCAGAGCCGAAGGCAGAGGTTTAACCCACTGAGCCACCCAGGCACCCCGAACTCCCCAATTTTAAGACGTCACACTACTTCTCCCTTCTTATACTCCTCCCTGCTCCAACACAGAGACAGTGAGAGGTAGGAGGTAGTTTAGAAAAATATATGTCCTCTTCAAAACCACAGGAAAATCAGTTGCACAAGGACAGAAACAGAGCACAGACTTGCATGGAAGCTCATGTCCAGACACTTTAGCAGGAGGGTTTCCAGTCAGTCCCGTACCCCAGCAAGGCTAATCTGGACCTGAGCATGGGCTGCCCAGGCCTGTCCTGAGCAGATCCATCTCCCTCCATTCCCACCTTCCCAGCTGAGAAGTGGTTGTTATGTCATCTGAACCAGAACGTCTAAGACTCAGGAATGTGGCTGGCCTCCCTAAATGTGGAAACAGAAAATACTATGGACGAGAATTTCCCAAACTTTGCTAGACACTGGAATTGCCTGCAGATCTTTAAAATATAGTGATGATCTTTAAATATACTGCAGATCTTTAAAATATACTGATCCCATTCCCCAAACATTTTTATTTCATTAGTACAGACTGTGTGACCTGGGAATCAGGATTTTTAAATCCCCCTAATATTTTATAAAATTTCTGACAGGTCATCATAACTGGCAACAAAGTTTGGTGATTAAACTTTGTGTACATCAGAATCACCTGGAGGGCTTATTAAAACACACTTTGCAGGGCCTCACTCTTAGAGTCTGGCATTTAGTAGAGGTGTGGGGTTGACCTTGAGAATTTGCAGTTCTAAGAAGTTCCCAAGTAATACTGATGTTGCTGGTCCAAATGACACAATTTGAGAACTACTTGCATAACCCATGCTAGCAGCCTTTATCATGACAAAACTATACTTGCACACTGGAATACCTCCTTGGGGGAAGGGTGAACCACCATTCCCAGACCCTCAGAGCTTACCAGTCACCATTTGCCTGTTCAGAATCATCAATACTGCCTCCACAATCTCATTTATCAACCCATCTCTCTTGGTACCTGGGCTGGGAAAACTGAATTTGTAAAACCTGGGTAGGACTAATTCTCTAGAAAGCAGAAATAATTTATTAGTTAAAACTCACTAGTAACTAAGAAAATGCATATTAAAGGCACTGGATTGGCAGATTTGAAAAACTGATGATACTTATTACTAAGGTTGAAGGGACATGGACACTCATGGTATGATGTAGAAAGAATGAAAAAATGTGTGGAAAGTGTTTATAATGGGACAAAAAAAAGCTAGAAAGAACCTAAATATCCTTTAGCAGGTTAAATAAATTACCGTGTGTTCACACAATGGCACTAAAAATCCACTAAAAATGGGGATGCCTGGCTGGCTCAGTTGGAAAGCATGACTCATAACCTCAGGGTCATGAGTTCGAGCCTCATGTTGAGTGTAGAGGTTACTAAAGAAATAAACAAACATTAAAAAAACTTTTTAGTTAAAAAAAAAACACTAAAAATGAAGGTAAATTCTATTTGATGTCATGGAAAGATCACTACGAACTGCCGAGAGAAGGTAGGTTAGGAAACAGTTTTGTACTGTGACTATATATTTGACAGAAAAACTACATACATACACATACACGTATACACAGGTTCATATAACAGTCTGTGAATGGAGTCAGAATAAAATTTTATTGTGTTACCTCTACTTCATGATATCCCAGGCAATCCTTATATTGTTCTCCAAAAGTTTTTATCACATACCTGGACATAAACTTAAAACAGTTCTGCAAGGAATATTATATTACAAAAAGCCCTCAAATCTCCATCCTTGCTATTCTTTTCCCTAGCTTCCAAATCTAAAAACCTACCTCTTTCAGCTATTTTTTTTGATATTTAAACTCCATACATTTCACATGCTAATATTTTTACTTCTGAATTTCAGTTTTAGTTATTCTTTGCTGAGGTTAAAATAATTTTGCTTTTTATAAGCTTAGTTTTCTAGGAAATTATCATTAATTCATTTCTCAAACTCTCACCCAAATAAAGGATCAGGAGGATGAATGAAGTTTTTAGTGGTCATATTGTAAGAATATGGTCATTTCATATTGTAAGAATCCTTCAGAAATTCAGCCAAACACTTCAGAGGGTCACCAGTAACCCCCCTGGTAAAAGTCAATGCCATATTCCTACGTGCTCCTCTGTATGAAATCCTACATGACCATGAAGTGAAAAGTTGGGTAAGTAATAGCACATAGAAAGCCTGTCAAAGGAATTGCTCAGGCAGCGTGAACATTACTGCCCAATAGCTGATTTCTTATATGATTTGTAAAACATTCATAAAATGGAATACTAAAGTTATCATTAAATACTAAGTTCTAGAAAACAGTTAAGAAATAGAAAGTATTCAAGATACACTGAAAGAAAAAAATCAGTTTATAAAACAATATGTAATATGATCAGTTATTTTAAATCATTAATGTGAAACAGACATCAGTAGAGGAGAAAAAATTTCCACATTGCAATTCTGACATTTTAAAATTAATTTTAAATTATAATTAAGTCTCAATTTATTATTTTTTTTAAAGATTTTATTTATTTATTTGACACAGAGAGAGAGATTACAAGTAGGCAGAGAGACAGGCAGAGAGAGAGGAGGAAGCAGGCTCCCCGCGGAGCAGAAAGCCAGATGCGGGCCTCGATCCCAGGACCCTGAGATCATGACCTGAGCCGAAGGCAGAGGCTTTAACCCACTGAGCCACCCAGGCGCCCTTAAGTCTCAATTTAAATGCCATTTCTGTCACAAGAATTATAATTACTTGGAAGATTTCTCAAAAAGAAGGGGAATGCTGGGATTTTACCTTTCTCCATACACCCATGATTATAAAATCCATAAGGGTACTAAATGTCTCTTAAACTGATAACTAGAGGTCTTGATTTCTTTTAAATTTTCATTTAGGGTTAACCCATCATTCAGAAATAAAACTGTACACAAAAATACATATGCTTATAGAAATATTTTGAAAACATATGCTACTAATATTAACAGTGATTATTTCTGGATATTGAGACCATGGATAATTTTAATTTCTTCTCTTTTAGGTCCCTTAGTTACTTATCATTTCATAAGCCTTCATTAACTTCATCAGAAATATTGTTTTAAAAAGCCATTCCCATTAAAAAGAATTTTTTAATGAGTTGGAAGAATGGGGAACCTTGTAGTCATTAAGAAAATTGTGATTAAATAGGCCTACGTAAGTGGTAACAACAAGGAAATCAATGTGACTGAAAAAATAATTCCTACCAATTCTTGAATATTGCAGCTCACCAATACCTGAGATCCTTCTATGAAGGATCACAATGCTTTCCCAAAGTGATTACAAGACAGAAAAACAAATGCTTATTTCACAGCAGCTGAGCTTAACCCTCCTGGGCTCCAATAAATAGACCAGTTACTAAATCCTTGCAAAGTATCTTATAAACTGCGTTCAAGATACATATGTAACTTAACAATTTCTCAAAGATTTTTACTCATAAAGATATTTCTCAATATTATATATAAATATATTTTCCTGATGACTAAATTACTAATAAACGTAATTTTTAATATTGCCTAACATTCCACCATAGGGATGGAGTGTGAGTTACTTAATCATTTCCATATTGCTGGATACTACTTTTATAAAAGGTTATCCCAAAAGTCATTCCTAGTTATCTCAGACTATTATTCTACACTAGTAAGAATCAATCTTGTTGGGGCTTATATGACTTTGATGATATCATGAAATGATAGACTTCCTCCCCACCAAATTACCTGCTGACAAATATATACAACAATCCTGTATATAATTAGATTTTTGTCATCCTAAAAACCTATAAACAGAGTCCAAAGACTTCATATTAAGAATCCCTCTTTTGTGGGGCACCTGAGCGACTCAGTAGGTTAAGCATCTGATTTCAGCTCATGTCATGGTCTCAGGGTCCTGGGATATTGCTCCTCCCACCCTCCCCAGTCCTCCCATGGCTCCAGGCTCACTGGGGAGTCCACTTCTCCCTCTGTACACCCACCCCCACCCCAACCACTCGAGCACGTTCTCTCTAATAAATAAAACCTTTTTTTAGAAAAAGAATCCCTCTTTTGATCCATTCAAATGTCTGATTCATTTTCCTGCTTGCAAGCATCCATCCTAATTAATCTCACATTTTCGTTACTCTTGAGAATACAGAAAGCTGATAGGGAATGACTAAGAATCATCATTTAAAACCGATAACTAATATTAGTTAAGTACTCTTCTATTGTGCTAGGTACTCCTCTAAAAGCTTTAGAGACATTAATTCAGGCAATCTTTAAAACCACCCTGTGAGGTATATATTACTGTAATTCTTAATTTACAGATGAAGAAATTGGGACTAGAAATATTGCTCAAACTCTCACATTTAAGTAGCAGGCAGGATTCAAATTCCTTAATCTAGGTTCAAAATTCTTAAACACCTTATATACCTCAGTCTATTGGAAATGTACCGCAAACAAATTAATGCTACAAACTTTCAGTCATGAGTAAGTTCTGAAGGCTTAAGTACAGCACGGTTACTGTATTATACATTTGAAATTTGATAAGAGAGTAGATCTTAAGTTTTCTCACCACACACAAAACTATGAGGTGATGGACGTTAATTAGTCTGATTGTGATAATCATTCCATTCCACAATGTATACATATACTGAAGCATCGTGTTGTACACCTTAAATATATACCATTTTGTATTCGTCAAAAATAAGCAAAAAAAAAAAAAAAAAGCAAAACAAACCCAAGCTACCAAACCTCTAACCACACCTGCCTGGTAGCAAGAATTTCCAATCATGGAGTCCCTTGGAAAAAAATCCCCATCCCTATTCTGGAATCATTGAGGGTATCTAAACAAACCCTAAACTACTCCTTAAGAAACCACAGTCGAAAACAAAGCACGAACATCGACTTCCAAAAGGGGTATTTCCATAATCAGAATCCTTAAGAAAAAGTGCTCACACAGCAACTGAATATATAGCGTACGGTTAACTAACAGTAAAGCTGCATTAAATGGACATTAGAGAGTGTTACTTATTAATTAGGTCCCCTGCCGTTAACTACGTAGGGAAATCTTAAGGCCCAAATCGATGAATAGACCATTCTTAAGCAGCACTTTCCAGGGGAAGAAAATCAAAAAGCCTAGTGTTATGAAAATCAAATGCATTTCAAGGAAACAAAGAAACAGCACAAACTCACACAGAACCTGGTTTTCCGAGCCGCCGCAGCGATTCGTTTCACTTCAAAGGCCTTCTCTGGAGACTGGCAGGGCTGAGGAAGCAGATGGTGCTCATTACACCCCAGGCTTTTCTCGATCGGTTAGAAACCACCCTTCATGCCCTGTGACCCTCCCCAAGCACCAGAGGCATGCACAAACGGAAACGAGAGGCAAATGAGGAAAGGTTTGCGGTCACCCGTGTCCAGGTTCGCAGCTCTGGGTACGCTGTAGTTCGGACATCGCTACTGCTCACCCCGTGGGACGGCCCACCGCGTCGTCTTCTGTCCAGCGGGTCCTCCGGACCTCAGAGGTCAGCCGTGAATCTAGCTCCAGCGTTTTCAGGGGACTTTTATTCTGGGGCTCCCCCTCCGACTGCCCTCTACGGCCGGGTCTAGGTGGTTGAGAAGACCGAGGTGCGTAGGGCCACAGGGTCTCGCATTGCAGAATAGGCCGCGCCCACCCCGGCGCCGTTACTGCCGCTCGAGTTTAAACCCACCCGGTCCCGGTCTTCTCACTCAGGAGGAATCGCCTAGTAGTAGGCCGAGGCCCCAGGCCCCACCCCCGGTCCGGTCCGCAGAATCTGCTTCTCCCGTACTTCAGAAAAACAGCGGCCACAGCGAACCCCGGCTCCGCGCACTACGGCCGAGACAGTCTACGAAGACCACCCAGCCCTCAAGTCTCTGGGCTTCCAAGAGCTCCTGTCGCGGCACGAGTGCGCAGGCGCGCAGAGGGCGGGGGCAAGTGCCTCGGAGCTTCAGAAGGGCTGGCGGGGAAGAAAGGGGTCAGGTCCTGGGCTGGCCAACCGAGTAGAGAAGGAGAGTTCCGGCAGGGCCAGGGTTCCTCAAAGCCTTTAAAGGTGACCCTGTGAGTGACCGGTGCTACCGAGGATAATCCGAGCCTGCACCCTTGTTGGAACAGTAGTCCAAAATCACAGAAGCCGTGTATTCTGGCTTTCTTCTTTTGGCTCTTGGCTCCGCCCCCCGCTTGAGCCGCGAACACCGCCCTCGAGCGCCGAGCGTTGAGGCTCCGGGGATTTGCCGTTTCTGTCCAGAGTACGCAGGCGCGGGAGTAGGTTGTGGGGCGGGGCGAACCCTCGGCTATACTGAGGCTGGGGAGGCTCTTGGAGCGACAACCGTCGGGTGCTGGGGGTAGGGCGAAGGGTAAGGGGCGCCGTGTAAGAGAGGTGGGAGCCTGCGCCCGGCTTGGGGCTATCCAGATCTTTATTTAGGCCTGAAGCGATGACCCTAACTGATAACCAGTGCCCAGCTCATGGTTCACGTGGCGTTTCCTGAGGTACTGGCGTGGTGCCTCGAGTGCCTGAATGTGGGATCGAAGACTGGGTTTATTTTTTTCCCTGCTTGGAGCTGTTTTCCCGCATATGTGCCTTCTTCGGATGCACTGAGAAGGACTGGGAAGGCACCACAGAGAACACTGTGCGTGATTATGCCTGACTGTGATGCCAGGTTTAGGGATCTCTGAAGTCTCTGTGGTTTGTGGCATTAAAAAAAAATGAAAACGGAGTAAATCGGAAAATCTAATTGGCTGTATTTAACTATAAGTCAGTTAGGCAGCATCCCTACTAATAGACATCCCCAGGAGTTTTACAGAATGGAAAATTTTAGAGGCGCGCAGGGGGCAGGAGCAAGTGCCTCGGAACTTCAGGAAGGACTGGCACTTCAGGAAGGACTGGCGGGGAAGAAAGGGGCCAGGTCCTCGGCTGGCCAACCGAGTGGAGAAGCAGAGTTCTGGCAAGGAAATTATTAGCAAAATAAAAGAAAGGTTACTTTCAGGTCAGGTCATCTTTATGAGGGAAGGGACTAGGCAGGAGTCTTATTTTACAGATTACCTTTCTAACGCTGATCTGGAAATTTCAGATAGACTGTTCAAAGGTCACATATCTGGAAGTGGTTGAAACTGCAATTGCTAATTAAAATTGTTAATCTTGGTTTGCTCTCTGCGGGTAAGTGACTCCATTTGGGGCCTGTTTCTTTTACAACTGTGAAGTGCCTCAGTGTGTGTGTATCATTGAAGGTGGCCATTCTGTGAAGGAAGGAAACCAGAGTATGTCATCCCAATATACACCTTTTTGACATAAGAATTATTTTGAACTGGAGGCAATTTATAAGCATGAAAGTCAGGAAAGCTCTCTCTGCCCTCCCCCATTTCTGTCTAAAGGCAGGGTATACATTCTCCTTTATTTGAGACAACTCTAGACTCTTAGCCCATAGATGGCACCAAAGGAATCTGCAAATAAACTTTACTCCATTAGTTTCCTTTCACAGATTGCCACCCTTGGGAGCCTAAAACTTCTTAATTTATCCTTTCATTTCTCTACAAACTTACTATTTGTTGAATGCTAAGCCACCACTTTTGAGTTACTCTTATTTTCCCCCATATGACATGTGCACAGCTGTTAATAAATTGTTTGTCTCCTGTTAATCTGTCTTTTTTGTTAACGAGCCCCAGCTGAAAACCCAAAATGGGTAGAGGTAAAAAATTTTTCTCGCCTGTGGACCTACTGTGTGTTATTTCTGGCATGATTTGATAGGCCTGCACTTCTGCTTCTTACTTTCCATGGACATTATGTTTGTGGGTGTAGGGGAGCAGAATTTGTCACCTAAAATATGTCTCTTTAGCATGAGGATTATTTTAGGCTGATTATTTTTAAGAAACTGCAAACATAGGAGAAGCTCTGAAACTGGGTAGAGTTACTTTTTTAAGAAACATTCACATTTGGGGCCCCTGAGTGGCTCAGTCATTAAGTATCTGCCTTCAGCTCAGGTCGTGATCCTGGAGTCCCCGGATCGAGTCCCACATCAAGCTCTCTGCCGAGCAGGGAGTCTGCTTCTCCTTCTGACCCTCACCCCACTTGTGCTCTATCTCAAAAAAGAAAGGGAGGGACAGACTGAGGGAGGGAGGGAGGCAGGAAGGAAGGAACCATTATATTTATAAGGGAAATCTCCATTTCTAAGGGTATCTCCCTTACTGTACCAAGAAGAGGGTACCTAAATCTCTAGAATGTTATCAGTGGAGACCGCATTGACTTAAATCTACATAACCTTATCCTTGTTTATTATGCTTTTCCTGGTAACCTCCCATAACTTACCCTCTACCCCCAGCATCTTCTTTTGTCTTTAGCTGAAGGTGGTAATTAAGGTGATGGCTTTGGCCATTTGGGGGAGTCACTCAGTTTTCCTAGGTCTCTCCCTTGTATACAGGAAGTATACATGTTATTAAACTTTTGTTTATCTCCTGTTTATCTGTCTCGCGTCAATTTAATTCTGAGACCAGCCAGAAGAATCTTGTAGAGCAAAGAAAAGTTTTTCCTCCCCAGCATGGATCACTATGTTACCAGGTGTTGGGATTCTGATGGTCGGAATCTTGACCATTAAGTGTGCCCTCAAGAATGTGGTGCTGTTGGGCGCCTGGGTGGCTCAGTGGGTTAAAGCCTCCGCTTTCAGCTCAGGTCATGATCTCAGGGTCCTGGGATTGAGGCCCGCATCGGGCTCCCTGCTCAGCGGGGAGCCTGCTTCCCCCTCTCTCTGCCTGCCTCTCTGCCTACTTGTGATCTCTCTCTCTCTCTCTCTCTGTGTCAAATAAATAAATAAAATCTTAAAAAAAAAAAAAGAATGTGGTGCTGTGGCGTTTAAGTGAGTAAAATAATTAGAGGCAAAAATATATAGGAAAGGAGGATGTAAGATTATCATTATTTCTGAGTGATAAGATTGTAGGAGTATATAATCAGGAAGTTGAAATTAATAGGACTTCATAAAACATAACGGCACTTTATTTTCTCTTATAGCTTCACTTGCAATAAGTTTTAAGGTTTTAAGTTTTAGTTTTTGGGTGTTTTGTTGTTTTGTTCTGTTTTTTGTTTGTTTTTATGTATACCTAGGTGAAATCTTGGATGAATTCAATGATATTTTCAATCAGTCTTGGATAATACAAGTTTTTTGAACACGTTTAGCTAAAAGATCAGTTTCATTTTAGTAGTTAAAAATGTATTTAGTAATAAAAATGTCCAGTGTAATAATATTTCATTTAAAGTAAAAAAACTTCCATCTTTTTCTTTCTCCTAGACTACATCCAAATATGGTTATATTTCAATTACTCATTAAATCAATAGGTAGTATTTATATAAAAATGTAAACTATTTTTATTCAAAACCAAGTAGATTTTCTAGATACTTTTTCTTTATTAAGGATTTAATTTTCTTTGTACCTGTTCTTAATTTTTAGAGATGTTCCACAGATAAATGTTTCATATTTATGTTAAATGTCCACAGATGATTTTTTTCAATTGTTCAAATATCCATTAGAATCTCTCAGTCTACTGGGCACCCGGGTGGCTCAGTCAGTTAAGCAGCTGCCTTTGGCTCAGGTCATGATCTCAGGGTCGTAGGATCAAGCCCCGCATCAGGCTCCCTGCTCAGCAGGGAGTCTGCTTGTCTCTCTCCTTCTGACTCTCCTCTTTGCTTGTGCTCTCTCTCTCTGTCTCAAATAAATAAAATCTTTTAAAAAAAAAATCAGTCTACCATTCTGGGGCTTCAACTGGACTCTACAGTTGTCCTAAAACTTACTTCCATTGTTTTCCTGAATTGGATTACTGTTTCCTGGAATTAAGTTAATTTTTCATTTTCATTAAAGTTTTTTCTCCAACAGCTTCCTTTAGATGCTATTTATATCCCCAGTGTACTGAAATTTCATGACTTATGGCATGGACCTTTAAACATTTTTTATGCTAAATATAGGTGAGATTTTTAGTCTGTAGGCTCCAGATCTGAAATTTTTTCTTATATTTTTGTTTTTTTGCAGTCTTCTCTATTTCAGATTTTTTATTCCTGGAATTTGTAGTTGCTGGAAGGACTGTTCCTGAGTTGTACCTAATTTTTCCTTCTTCATAGCTTTCTGTTCTTATTTATGAATGCAATATAATTTTCAATCTCTCAGGTAATTATTGTTTTTCAAGGTTTTCATGTCCATTTTTGTCTCTTATGTCCAAATCAAATTTCTTTTCAAAAAAGCTTGAATTGCTTTTCTTCCTTTTACATGGGATACCTTCCTGAAATGTGTGGTAACCCTTGCCTCCAGTCAAGAGGTAAAATTTCTCAATTGGCAGACATGAGAGCCAGCTTTTTCACCAGAAGACTTCCAGGGAGCTCTCTTCTCTGCTTTTTGGTTTAGAGCAGAAAATAGGTCCAGTCTCCTGAGTTACTGGTGTTTGGGGATAGGATAAGGAAGGTCCTGAAAGGCCCACAGTTCTGGATATGGTTTTTCACTCAGACTGCCTAGGCCTCTATCCTGTCTTCATTTGTACAGTTGCACATCCTTCCTGGGTCAGTGTACCCAGAGATCAAATCCCCTATGCAGTGTATTTGATTACATAAGAGAGGAAAAGTAAAGAGGGAGAACAACCAGTTTGTGCACAAATTTTCAACCAATCTGTTTCCAGGTCCATACCTCTCCAGGTTTATCATCTTTAGAGAATACAGAACTCAGCAACCAACAGGTTCTAGTTGACATTTATAGAACATTTGACCCAACAGCAGCAGAAAACATATTCTTTTCAAATGTTCACAGAGCATATAATGAGATATACCAAATGCATGGGCATAAAATAAACTCATAATATTTAAAAGAACTGAAATCATGTGGAGGATATTCTCTGGCCACAATGGAATCAGACTAGAAATCAATAACAGAAAACAGGAAAGTCTCCAAACACTGAGAAACTAAACAACAAACTAAAAACTCTTCTGAATATACTGTGGGTCAAGAGGAAACCTTAAAGGAAATTAGAAAATTACATTAAGTTGAATGAAAATATAAAATATCAAAAATTCATGGGACACAGCTAAAACAGTACTATGGAGAACTTTTTTGGCACTAAAGGAATACATTAGGAAAGAAGGGGAATCTGAAATCAATAATCTAATAAGCTCCCACCTCAAGAACCTAGGGAAAAAAGAACAATATACACACAAAGCAAGCAGAAGGAAGAAAATTTAAAAATGAACTTTGACCTAATTCTCACACCTTATATGAAGATCAAATCAAAATGGATCACACACTTAAACATCAAAACTATAAAACTTATAGGAAGAAACATAGGAGAAAATCTTTAAGATTGAGGTAAGTGAAGTTCTTAGACCTACTACCAAAAGCATAATCCATACAAGGAAAAACTGAAAAATTGGACTTCATTAAAAGTAAAGTCTTTGTTCTGTGAAAGTCCAACATTAAGAGGATAAACAGACAAGGTATAGTCTAGAAGAAAATATTTGTAAACCATGTATCCAACAGAGGGCTAGTATGTAGACTGGATATGTTAATTAGCTTGATTGTAGTGACATTCACAATGTATGCATATATCAAACCATCAAGTTATGTTCCTTATATACAATTTTAATTTTCAGTTATACCTCAATAAAAATTAGGGGTGGATAGAATGAAAAGTGCTAAAATAACTTTCATTGGAGTGTCAAAACTGAAAAAAAAAATGAATGGAGAAAAGGTAGTATCTAAAGAGATAATGGATGCAAAGTTTCCAGAATTGAAGAAAACAGAGCCCACAAATCCAAGAAGTACAATATATCCCAGGTGGGACTAATGAAACAAAAAGAGGTCCGTGCTTAAACATACTATAAAAAACAAACAACACAACACAACCTGAGAATACAAAAGATTAAATTAAAAGTACCTAAACTAGGGATCCCTGGCTGGCTTTGTCAGTTAAGTGGCTGACTCTTGATTTTAGCTCGGGTCATGGTGCAGGGTCCTGGGATTGAGCCCCACGTTGGGCTCTGTTCTCAATCCTCCTCAAGCAGAGGATTCTCTCTCCCTTTCTCTCTGGCCCTCCCCCTTCTTGCACATGCACGCGCTCTCTCTCAAATAAATAAATGAATCTTTAAAAAAAAGGTGGGGGGCACCTGGGTGACTGGGTGCCAGTTAAATGACTCTTGATTTTGGCTCAGGTCATGATCTCAGGGTTGTGGGATGAAGCCTTGCCTCAGGCTACCCCCTCAGTGTGGAGTCTGCTAGAGATTCTCTCCCCCACAGTCTGCACCCCCCCCACAGCTTGTGGTGTGTACTCTCTCTCAAATAAATAAATAAATAAATAAAATCTTTAAAGTGTACAGTTCAGGGGTGCCTGGGTGGCTCAGTGGGTTAAAGCCTCTGCCTTCAGCTCAGGTCATGATCCCTGGGTCCTGGGATTGAGCCTTACTTTGGGAGAAGTAGGGAGAAGAGCCTGCTTCTCCCTCTCCCTCTTTCCCTGCTTGTGATCTCTCTCTGTCAAATAAATAAATCAAATCTAAGAAAGAAAGAAAGAAAGAAAGAAAGGGAAAGAAAGAAAGAGAAAGAAGAGAAAGAAAAGAAAAGAAAGAAAGAAAAGAAAGAAAGAAACCCTAAACTTATTAGTACTACTCATTTTCCCCCAAATCCATCTTCCCTAGGCAACCACTGTTTTACTTTCTGTCTGTATGGACTTACCAATTTGGTAATTCCATATAAACTGAGTTATGTAATAGGTGGTCTTTTGTCACCGTCTTTTTCACTTAGCATAATGTTTTCATCTATGTTGTAACATGTATCAGGACTTCATTCCTTTTTATTCCCAATTAGTAGTCCACTGTATGTATATACTACATTTTATCCATTCATCTAGTAATGAGCAAGTGTTTGAGCTATTTCTACTTTTGGCTATTACAAATAATGCTGCTGTGAACATTCATTTTCAATTTTTTGCATAGACCTATGTTTTTATTTCTTTTGAGTATCTACTTAGAGTTCAATCAATGGGTTATGTGGTAACTCTATGTTTGACCTTTTGAGGAACTGGCAAACTGTTTTCCAGAACAGCTACACTTTTTTACATTTCCACCAGTAATGTATGAGGGTTCCAGTTTCCCCACATCCTCACCAATACTTGTCTTTTTCATTATAGAATTCTTATTGTGTGTCAAGCGGTATCTCATTGAGGTTTGACTGTATCTCCCTGATGGCTAATGATGTTCATGTACTGATTGGCCAGTTATATACCTTTTGAGGAAATAACTCATCAGCTCCTTTGCCTGTTTTTATTATTGGATTATTTATCTTTTTATTGAATTGTAACAGTTCTTTATGTATTCCAGATAAAAATTTCTTATCAGATGATTTACAAAATTTCTATTTGGTGGGTTGCCTTTCTACTTTCTTCATGATAACCTTCAAGCAGAAAGGTTTTTAATTTTGATTATGTTCAATAATGCATAATGGAGTTACCTTAGTCTTTGGGGGCTGCTATAACAAAATATCATAAACTGAGTGCTTATAAACAATAGAATTTTACTGCTCACAGTACTGAAAGCTGGAAGTCCAAGATCAGGGTGCCAATACGGTCAGGTTCTGATGAAGGTCCTCTTCTAGGTTCGTGCTGTGAACTTCTTGCTGTGTCCTCACATGGTGGAGGGGTTCCCGGCCTAAGGCTGGATTGGTAAATTCAAACCAAAAAGAGCAAGGATTTTATAAGCTCTACAAAAGTCTTATGGAGAAAAGAACAAACTAAACCAAAAGTTAGCAGATGGAAATAAGAAAGATTAGAGTGAAAAAAATTAAATAGAGACCAGAAAAACAATAGAAAAGATCAACAAAACTAAAAGCTGATTAAAAAACAAAAAGCAAAAACCTTTTTGACAAACCTTTAGCCAGACTAAAAAAGAAGACTGAAAATTATAAAAGACGACACATTATAGCTGATGACACAGAAATATAAAGGATTGTAACAGACTACTGTGAACAATTATATGCCAATAAATGGAATAGAAGGCATATTCTTCAACATAATGAAGGCCACATATGACAAGTTCAAGCTAATATAATCAATGATGAAAAGCTAAAAGGTTTTCCTCCAATATTAGGAACAAGACAAGGATGCCCACTCTTGCTACTTCTATTTAACGTTGTAATGGGAGTCCTAGCCAGAGCAATTAGGCACAAAATGAAGTAAAGAGCATCCAAATCTGAAAGGGAGTGATAAAATTATCTTTCTTTGCAGACAACACAATATTATATATTGAAAACCCTACAGATGCCACCAAAAACCTGTTAGAAATAATGAACAAATTCAGTAAAGTTGCAGGATACGAATCAACATATAAAAATTAGTTTCTAATACACTAACAATGAACTACTAGAAAAAGAAATTAAGAAAACAATCACATTTACAATAATCCCCAAAGCATTATTACCTTCTAACATACTAGAAAATTTACTTAATATGTTTGCTTCTCGTTTTGTTTTTCCTCCAAAGAGAACATAGATATCATATGGGTTGGAATTATCTGTGACTTTCTCTCTTGATTCTGATACATGGAACAGTGCCTAACATATAACAAGTTCTCAATAAGTATGTTAAGTGAATCATTGACTGAATCAACCGCTGGTTACACAGGTAGCTTATCCTATTCACAGCTGAACTTCATGTTTTCCCAAGATTTTAAAAAATTCATACATATAAACCAGGTTAGGAGAGGCCTAATTTTGATGCTCTTACACCTTTACTCTCTTCAGTTACCACCTCACCATTCCCATGTTTCCCTTTATCCTGGGCTATTCAAAATTTGTTCTAGGAGTCCCTTGGGCTGGGACCTCAGACCCTCAATGCAGGGAGGCAGGCTGGTTGTTTCTATGGCTGAAGCAGCACTGCCACTAGAGGGTATCCATTGGGCCTGGTCAAGTGGGAAGAAGCACACATTAGAGCCAGAGGGAAGCCCCAAGAGGAGAGTGTGGGAAGGTGGAGGGATGTACACAGGGGTGGCCAAAAATCAGACACAGGCTGGGGAGCCAAGCTTGCAGATGTGATGGTTGAGGAGCTGAAACTGACTTCAGAAACAGCAATTAGGCCAGTGGAGAGAGGAGCGCTGGTATCATTAGTTGGAAAGAGGGTCTGTGGAAAGGAAATAGGGAATCCACACACACAGGTGTAGGTGACTCCATTCTGTATAACTTAGGATACAAGAGAAGGATTGAAGTGCGGGGAGCAACAAGGAAGATGGAACTGGAATCGCAGTTTTGACTGACACATTGGGATGCAGAGGACCTCCTTCCTCCCCATTCAGAGGGCACCCCCAGATAGGCTTAAACATGAAGGGCAGAAGACACACAGTAGCACTTGTAAGATAGGGTGAGTCAGGAGTTGAGCTTCTCATTTTATACTCCATACCTGGTGTGGGGAAGGAATCAGGGATGGAAGGGTTTGGGGGCCAAGCAGGCAGGGCCAGCGATGTCACAATGTCTGAACAATGGGATGGGAGCAGGGGTCAGCAAGATCAAAGGGCTGAGGGCAATAAGTGTGATAAGGTGCCTGGCAGGGGCTCTGACAATAAGGAAAAGATGGGGTCTTGTGAGCTACCTTCTTCTGGGACAAACTACCCATAGAGGTAGCCAGCCACTCTAGCAGATTCCAGGATGGCCAGTGAGCCTGCTTCTTCTGTGGATCAGTGCTGAAGGCTAGAGGGGAAGCTGAAAGAGGAAGAGTCCTTGCAGCAGGCAAGGGAAAGAAAAGGGATGGCTGTGAAGCACTGCAGTCTGAGATGGCCTCAGCCTTAGTCCCCAGCTCATCATTGATGCAATGACACCCTGCCTCCTTCTCCAAGGCCCCCAGTGGGGGGACGGGTTTTCCAGATTCAGAGACTCCCCTCATTTTATGTGGCATTAGGGGAATTTTGCCTTTATTGGGTATGGAGCTGTGGGTTCTACAATTTCTGGAATTTTGTTTCTGCCCCAAGGTAATGCCTGAAACCTTTACCCTCTAGATCTTCCTCTGTGCTAGCACTAAAGCTGAAGAACCACCAATAGCCCTCCTTAGTCACTCTGTGTGGGCTTGACAGGCAGCTGAGTGAGATGGGGCTGGACAGTGGCAGGAAATCTCAAGGAGAGCTCTATGTATTTGTGATAGCCTTTTGTTTGGCACTTGAATTCCTAAAAGGGATATTGGATTTATTAAGGGAGCTGTTTTCTGAGTTCTTGGAAGAGAGGTTTCTCTTCAACAGCCTGGGCCTGGGCTTGAAGGAAGAGAGGCCTACATTGACCACCAGGGATCTACATGTGGAGCATATACTTCCAGTGCTATGGGGCCCCCGTCTCTGATTCTCTGTGTCTATAGGGTATTCCTCCGGTTTCTCTAGTCCTTCCCTGACTCTCTCTGAAGTCCCTCGACACAGTCTCCTTTGCAGAAGAGTCTTGAGAATGACTGGATGGTTCAGGTGGCATCAAGGTGACTACTGTCAACCAGAACATCAACCAGAAAGTCAGTTTGCTCTTTACAGTAACTGAGCAGCAGGACATCTTAGTTTTGAGCAGCCCACACCCACCTCCTCTGTTTTGGATGTCAGGACACTGAGGTAAAGACCCCAGAAAGGAACACAGAGTCTGTAACATCAGATGGGATGTATCCTGGCAACACTGCCCTAAAATTTGTTCTTGGGCAGGGTAGACAGGTGAACACTGCCCCAAGGTACTCAGGTGGGCAAGGCCCTATGCAAGACCTGTCCCCAATGGGAGGAGGGGTGGCAAGGACAGAAGTCTGCCTGGGCAACTTCTAGAATAGTGGATCTTCAGGGTAGAGAGAACAGTCTAGGAGAGTTATGTCATAGCTTCCCACTCAACCAGCAAAAAAAACAAAAAATCCAAAACAAACAAAGAGCTGGCTCTATTTGACCTGTTGCTAAAGATGCATATTTGACGTGCGTGTGGGAGACAGAAAGGGTGATCAAAGTGCTTAGAAGAAAAGAGTGCACATGCCAAGAATGCTTAAGGAAATTAAACCCCCCAAGGCAGGGCTCAACTTCCCCATCCCCTTTGACCTTTCTGGACCCACCTCCTGCTGCTGGATGAAGGGAGAGGAGCTTATGGGGAGATACAGTGGCTCCTCAATTCTGGTTCCTGCACCCTAGGAAGATTGGGCAGGACAGGGATTCTTGAACCAGCAGAGCAGGAACCTCTGAGTTGGGTTCAGGATCTTTAGCACTGGCCAGACATCACACCTTTGTGGTCAGTCATCATATGCCCATCTGTCCTTTCCCCTGTGGACACTGGAGGAGAGAGCTGCTCAGAACAGAAGCAAGGGTGCCACCAGATCCTGTTTCTGCATGGGGGCCATGGTGACAGGCTGTGACAGATATATTTACACCGTGACCCAGCAATCCCACCAGTAAGTATTTACTAAGGAGGAACAAAAATATAGGATCATACAAAACCTGTATGTGAATGATTTTAGCTTTATTCATTCATATCTCTTAGATAAAAGACTATTCAGATTAAAATTTTGTCTTGAGTTTGTGTGTGTGTGTGTGTGTGTGTGTGCCTATTAGTTTACCATTTCAGGTAAAATGTAGAAACCTTTTACCCTTCACTCTTTATACTTGGCATATGTTTTACATCTGTATGCATTAAACACTTCCCCCACCCTCAACAGTAGTATAATTTTGGTTTTCAAAGCCATATTGTCATTTAAAGAATTTAAGAGGAGAAAAACAGGCCTAACATATTTAGGCACACATTTACTATTTCTGTTGCTCTTCCTTTATTCTTGAAGTTCCAAGCTTTCTTCTTGCATCATTTGCCTTTAGCCTGAAAAAGTTCCTTTCACATATTTTTAGAGTAGATGACTGGTAATGAATTTTCTTAGTTTTCCTTCATCTGCATCTTTATTTATAAATAAATGTTTTAAATTTTTAATATTTATTTTTAATATTTTCAAAATATTATATTATATATTATAGAGTATATTATATATTAACCTATATACATTAATAATTATATATTATATAGTAATTTATATATTAATTTTATATATTATATATTTTATGTATAAAATACAATATATAAAATGTATTATAATATGTAATATATTATAATATATAATATTAAAATATTTAACAATAAAATTTTAAATATTTATACATATATATTTATATTAATCTGTCTTTATTTTCCTTTCATTCATTAAAGATATTTTTGCTGGGCATAGAATTCTAAGGTTGACAATTCTTTTGTTTCAGAACATTAGTGATGTTTTCCACTTCTGGCTTCTGTGGTTTCTGATGAGTAACCCACACTTGTTCAAACTGTAAATTCTCCCTCTCTGTAGATATACATACTTTTTCCCTTCTGAGTGCCTTCAAAAATTTTCTTCATCTTTGGTTTTCAGCAGTTTGAATATGATGCCTCAGGGTGAGATTTTTCTGAGCTTCTTAAATCTTTTACCAAATTTGGGGATTTTCAGTTATTTTTCCTTAAATATTTTTTTCTTCACTAAACTGTCCCCCCTCTTTCCAGAACTCCAATGAAGTGAATCTTAAAATTTCTAATATCGTCCTACAGTTTTGGAAACTTTGGTGTACATGTATACATGTAAACATTTTATTCTGGAACAGTTTTAATTCTAAAGAACTATTGTAAAAATTGTACAGAGAATTCCTATACATACCTAGTTTGTATGTATAGGAATTTGTACACACACAGTTTCCCCTATTATAAATTGTTGGGCCGACAGGTCCTGGGAACTGAGGAAGCCACAAAATGGTGGCCGACCCGCCATCTTATCGCCCCACCTGGGGAGCTTCTCCGGGGACCTCCCGCCCTCATCAGCTTCCGCATCTGAAAAGACCACCAAAACCAGAACTTAGGTGGGAAATCGAGGGCTAAACTCCACCCAGTCTCCTACCAATTATGGTCATGTTCCCCCTTTCCAACCAAACTCAATAAAAACCCGTGCACAGGGCGCCTGGGTGGCTCAGTGGGTTAAAGCCTCTGCTTTCGGCTCAGGTCATGATCTCAGGGTCCTGAGATCGAGGCCCGCATCGGGCTCCCTGCTCAGCGGGGAGCCTGCTTCCCCCTCTCTCTCTGCCTGCCTCTGCCTCCTTGTGATCTCTCTCCCTCTGTGAAATAAATAAATAAAATCTTAAAAAAAAAAAAAAAAAAACCCGTGCACATCCTCTCCAGGCACGACTTCCCCAACTCCTTTCTCTTGAAGTCGCTGAACCTCGCCTGAGGGCGCCTCTATTAAAGCTCCCCTGGAGGGCACCTGGGTGGCTCAGTGGGTTAAAGCCTCTGCCTTCCGCTCAGGTCATGAACTCAGGGTCCTGGGATCGAGGCCCGAATCGCGTTTTCTGCTCAGCGGGGAGCCTGCTTCCTCCTCTCTCTCTGCCTGCCTCTAGGCCTACTTGTAATCTCTCTCTGTCAAATAAATAAATAAAAAATCTTAAAAAAAAAAATAAAGCTCCCCTCGTGCCTGTTCCGTCTGGTGTCTCGCTTAATCCACCATTACTGGGAGGGCTACCGGGAAACCTTACATAAATATATTAGTATGGTACATTTATCATAATTAATGAAACATATTGATATTTTATTATTAGCTAAAATTATTAGCAGACTTTATAAATATTTCCCCAGTTTTCTTACTTTTTTGTGTTCCAGAATTCCACCCATGAAACCACATTACATTTAGTAGTTATGTACCCTTAGGTTCCTCTTGGTTGTGACTCCTCTTGTTTTTGATGACCTAGAAACTTTTGAGGATTACTGGTCAGATATTTTGTAGAACGTTTCTACTGGAATTTATCTTAGGCTTTTCTCCTAATGGAAGGAAGACTGCAGAAGTAATGTACCGTTCTCTTCACACTGTATCAAGAGTATATTCTACATATAACAAATATGATGTTGACCTTGATCACCTGGCTTGCATTATTGTTTACAAATTTTCTCCACTAAACCCTACTCATTGTGGAAGCACTGATTCTACAAGAACCACTGCATTCCCTGCCAGATATCCTGGACTTCCTCCTTCCAGTCCAAGTGCGGCTAAAGACTCTGCCCCAGGAAGGCATCTAGCCTGTCTGCAGGGGTCTCATCCACATCCTGGGAAGGTTCCAACTCAGCAGGACTAGAGTACCTCTAGAATAAATCTTCTCTGCTTCTGCTGAGAAGAGGGCATTGTTTAGGGCTTTCTCCAAAAGACCAGAAGACTGGAGGGAGGGAAGTAGAGCATGTAAAGGTACAGAGAGATTTATCCTCCTCCCCGCAGGATAAAGGACTGGGGCACCTTCCCTGCAGCACATTGCTCCCATGCCCTGAACCCCCTCGTGCTCAGTAGTCAGCCTCCTGACAAATCCTCCCTGCTCTCTTGACATTTGGAAATTGAAATTCAGTTTGTAGAGGTGGATTTTTCTCCTTCTGTTTAAGGCTGCCAAGAATAATGACAGGGAGATGGAGGTCTCCTGTGGTCTCAGACTCTCAGCCTAGGAATTTTCAAATGTCCTGGAACTGGCCTCTCCCCTTTCTCCACTTCCTACTACATAGTGAGGAGACCTTGATCCCTCCAGGAGATAGATAACATCTGCTCCGAGGATGAGGAGGTGCTTCCTGCCTGGAGTGAAGGGATGGAGAGGCTTGGGTTGAGCTTGAGGGCCTCAAGCAAACAATCAATCAAACAATTCAAACTAAATCAAACAATTGATTGAACAATTAGTTATCAAACTAAATCAAACAATTTAGTTTTTAAAAACAAGGTACCTACAACTTTCATTGCTTGTTTTGTTCCTTATTATACAAGTAATCCATGCTCATCGTAGAAAAATTAGAGTGCAGATGTACAGAATGAAGAAAATAAGAACCATTCATATAATCCCATCATTAGGGGACCCTGAACTTTTATATTTGGGTGTATGTGAATCCTCCCTACCCCAATATCCCATAGCAAAGAGGGAGAAGACTTACATGTGAGTCCTTAAAAAGTCTTTCATGCGAGGGCGCCTGGGTGGCTCAGTGGGTTAAAGCCACTGCCTTCGGCTCAGGTCATGATCCCAGGGTCCTGGGATTGAGGCCCACATCGGGCTCTCTGCTCAGCAGGGAGCCTGCTTCCTCCTCTCTCTCTGCCTGCCTCTCTGCCTACTTGTGATCTCTCTCTCTGTCAAATGAATAAATAAAATCTTAAAAAAAAAAAAGTCTTTCATGCGAGAGGGTACAGTTATCTGAAGGACTTTATTTTTAAGAAAACAGGGCAGTTTGGAGAAGATTCATTGGCCTTTATAGGATCTCCATGAATTTGAGCTTTGGAGGCCAAAAGAGGTCACTCTGTGAAATCAGTCAAACAAGTGGCAGAGAAACTTAATTCAGATTTAGCAGTTATTCCTGGGAAGATGACTGTACACTTGCACAGACTGGATAACATTCCAAACAAGTATTTTAACCATTACTTAAATGGGAAATCCTATATTGACATTGTGGAGATAAAAAATATACACCTACAGGGGCATCTGGCTGGCTCGGTTGGGGGAGCACATGACTCTTGATCTTGGGGTCGTGAGTTTGAGCCCCACATTGGGTATAGGCATTACTTAAAATACATAACTATAGGATAAACAGAAAAATGTAATAATGTCACATGTATGCATCACTGTAGTTTGTCAATAATGTTCAGATTCTACTTCTTATTCTCCTTAGATTAGAATAGAAGATGGTCCTGGAAAATTGGCTTAGAAACCTCAAAAATAGATTTGGGGATGAGAAAAACACTCCTGTTAGAGATACTTGTATAGAGTTTATGGCGTGAAGTTGGAGAAGATGAAAATGTATATATTACTCATCCAATTTAAATACATAATTCATCTGGGCTCCTGGGTGGCTCAGCTGGTTAAGCAACAACCTTCAGCTCATGTCATGATCGAGTCCTGGGATCCAGTCCTGCATGGGCCTCCCTGCTCAGTGGGGAGTCTGCTTCTCCCTCTGACCCTCCCCTTTATCATGCTCTCTCTTTCTCTCTCTCTCAAATAAATAAGTAAAAAAAAAAAAACTTAAAAAAATTAAAAAGACTTAAAAAACCAAATACATAATTCATCTAAACTAATACATATTAAAAGTACATATTTCATTTTCCTGAAAGTTTATACAATCACGACAATCCCACAAAACTTTCATGGCTCACTGTGAAATATTACTGCATTGGAAAAAGTGCCTTAGATTTGGGGTCACCTTATGTTTGGACATTTATGGTGTCCATATTTATAATTTTTAATTATAGTCTCCTGTACATAATCTTCAGAAACATCCTTTTAAAAATTAATATATTTTAGGGGCACTTTGGTGGCAAAGTCGGTTAAGTATCTGACTCTGGATCTCAGCTCAGGTCTTGATCTCAGGGTCATGACTTCAAGTCCCATATTGGCCCAGTGTGGAACCATAATAATGTTCCATATTTAAAATACAGAAATATAAATAACAGTATATTTTTAAATAATATAGAATATATTTTTAAAAAATAATATATTTAGGTATATTGCCGTGCTGATATATTGATACATATTTCACCTAGATCATGTTTTTTAGGATCTGTACAGCAGAGTATTGTTTGTACTAAAAATTATGACACACTTGTCTTTTTTTTCTTTTTCTTTGCCTTTTTTTTTTAAGCCACAGGCCTTGGAAAGCATTAATATAGTCTAACAGGCCTGAGAGGTTTAGCGCTTGCCTAGCTCCGCAGCATCATCTCTCAAAACTATCCCTTTCTGCAAGAAACGCACTAGGTTTCCTCACAGGCTGCCCCCAACTCCTGCCTAGTCAGTGGTTTTCCTACTCAGCGTGGCTTCCCCTTCAGAAAATCCTCTCTGGCCCTTCAGGTGGCTGCACCTGCATCTCCCCTCTTGTAACTTTCTCCTGCTCCTTTCCCTGCAAGCCAGTAAGTCCAAGGTGTAGACAGTATGTATGTCTCATTTACCACTGTATTCTCCGTGACTACTGCACGGCCTGGTACCTAGTAGGTGCTCATTAAATGTCTGTTGCCTGAATGTGAGCAGTGGGGCCTGAGAAATTACCCTAACATTGGGAAACAGGTCTGATGTTCACTACCCAAACAGCCATGCTTTTCTTCTGTTGGACATGAACAGTCACACAAACATTGTATCAGACAAGGTGACTCTGAGACCATGACAACATGAAGTAAAACAAGGTCCCCATGTAGCCCACTGAATAACAAACAGCCCCCTCTCTCAGGTGACAAATGGGTTTATTTTTGTTTGCATTTTAATAAAGATATAGAAATAAAATTCATATTTGACACCAATATTAAAACTGATCATAAATGATAAATTGAACCATGGGGTTTCTATAAATATACATTTTTTTTGATGGAAAATGGGCTTTTCGTGCTACTTATTGATGACAATGGTAATAGCCATTTCCATTTTACAATTATTTCCTCTGTGCCTATTCCTTGTTTCATGCTTTACACAGATTCTCTCTTTCAGCCCTCACAGCTCTATGAGGTGGATCCTACTGAAATCTCCACTGCAGACAAAGACAGGGGAGAAGACTCATTTATTCTGGATTATTTTGGCAGGAAGAGTACTTTTGGTTAGGGGTGTGAGGAAAGGTAGAAGAGGTGTGGAGAAGAGGGCAAGGTGAACATGGTATGTCCCTACAGAGCTCCATGGTTGTAATTTAACCTTAGAGCAGAGAGGGTCAGACCCAGAAGCCTATGGATTTGATGTCACATGGACATACAGGCTTAGCCACTGATGTATGGCCAAGAGCTTTGGAGAGAAAGCCTTGGGTATATCCTGGCACAAAGCCCTCTACTGCCTGGTATCTTGAGTACTAGTGACTTGAAGGCAAGAGGAGACAATGTTCTTAGCTGTACACAGAGACAGAGCAGAACACAGGAGAGGTGCCCCTGAGTCCACAGGACCCAGAGATCATCCAGGACCCAGAGAGGCCTGGGAAGAAGGAGAATGTCCTCCTCCAAGAACTGATAGGGATGTGGGCATCTGGAAGTCTGGGCGTCTGTTAAGGGGATTTCTAATCTCACCTGCTGGGAAGACCTAGCACACCAGGCCATCTTCCTGGCCTCTCTCCCAACCTTTCTACAGCTTTCCAAAACTTTCTCTTCCAAACTTCTTTGTGACATTTTGTAAATTTACCTTTTCCTCCACTAAGGGTTAATCTTAGAGATCGGAGAGAGAGAGAGAGAAAAGAAAGAAAAATAAAAACCCACTATTTCCAATTCGTAGACTTGTAGAGTGAAGATAGCCCAATGTTGGCTGTGATCCCAGGACTCTGGGATCATGACCTAAGCAGAAGGCAAACACTTCACTGACTAAACCACCCAGGTGCCCCTCATGGTCACCCTTTAACATAACTTAAACTTATACTCACCATCCCAATTCAGCAAATAAGGTAGGTTTATGTTTACTCCTGTCCCTTGTGCATAATAAAGTCCCTATTTGTAACCTACATGACATGATAAATACATAATCTAGAGGCATGACAAACATACCTGAAATTCTGGACCATTTTTGGCAAATCTATTATCTGTAGCCCCATAATTTTACCACCCCTCTCCAACAAGGAGGAAAATGATGGGGATGACTTCAACATGGAAGACACTTGTCAGTTAAGTGATAAGCTATAGAACCTTCTGAGCAGGGATGCTGAAGTTTTCCAAAGTTTATCAGGCTTCTCAGATGGGATTTAGATGATATTTTCCACCACTGAGTGTTATCTCTTCCTTGAGATGTGATAGACAAGAGAGAAGAATCATTTTATTATAAAAGGTGTGGGTCTACTCTTGTACTGTAATGTGAATTAATCAGCTTTCATGTAAGCAGAATGCCTATATCAGTTAGGATTCAGTGTAGGAAAATAGAAATCCTTCTAAGTATCCTAGGTGTTTCAAGCAGAAAGAGATTTAATATAGGGCATTAGATGCTTCCAAAATCTTTGGAATGGCTGAAGGGACAAATCTGCTTCTCCCTCTCCCTCTGCCCCTTCCCCTTGGTCATGCTCTCTCAAATGGATAAATAAAATCTTAAAAAAAAAAAGAAATAAAATATATCCAGCACCACATCTACATATAGAGGAGATAGTGGGAAATAAACCCTATAATCCAAACAGAGGCAACTACCATAAAGACTTGGGACCCTACCATAAAGGGTTTATGGGAAGTGGTACAATGTTATCTACTCACCAGCAACAAGCAAGGGTAGCCATCGCTATAATGTATTCACTCATATCGCCTGAAGACCTCATAGTTGAGGGCTAAAAGAAGTAGAATAGGGACTGCTAGAAGAATCCTTTGGGCCTTAACCCAAATCAGAGCAACATCCCTAGTCCAAAACTACTCTGTTTAGATGATCTGCGTATACCATTGATCCTTGCACAATATGGAGGGGGTAGGGGTGGGGTTTAAGGGTGCTGACCCCCCGCAGAGTTGAAAATCTGCCTGAAACTTGATTCCCAAAAAACTTAACTACTAATAGCCTTTTGTCACTGGAAGCTTTACCAATAACATAAACAGTCAAATAACACATATTTTGTATATTTATTATATACTGTGTTCTTAAAGTAAGCTAGAGAAAAGAAAATGTTATTAAGACAATCATAAGGAAAATACATTCACAGTACTGTACTGTATTTATTTTTTTAAAAATCCACCTATAAGTGGACCATACAGTTCAAGCATGTTGTGTTCACGGGTCAACTGTACTGTCTACTGTTCCTGCTAGGTCTCTCTCACGTGGTTCTGTTCCCTTGCATGATTTATCTGTAACAGCTTGCTGGTCATTGACCCCCCCCCAAAGTTTTTTTTTTTAAGATTTTATTTCTTTATTTGAGAGAGCATGTGCAGGGGAGAGAGAGAAGCGGACTCCCCACTTGAGCAGGGATCCTGATGTGGGGCTCAATCCCAGGACCCTGGGATCATGAGCCAAAGGCAGATGTTTAACCTACTCAGTCACCCGGGCAACCCCTTAAGTTATTTGTGAAGGTAGAAACATAAGATAGGCACGCCCACCGGCAGTATGGGCTCTCATGCATCTTGTCAGGCATTAGCCAGCTCAACTCAAACAAAATTTGAGGTTCTTTAATTGATTTAGGTTGTGAGTCCTTAATTTCCCACATCTAGTAAACTTGAAAAGAAAGAAAAATAGAACCTTGCCCCAGAAAAATCAAATGAGAATTGCTGGGAATGGATCCTGATCACTGGGATTTTTTAAGTTTCTTAATGATTTTAAGATGTAGCTAGAATTGAGAACGACTGGATTTGGGAGTTGGGCAGAGCACAGGGGCCGAGCTGTAAATGAGGAACCTGTTTAGACTTACACTACATTAGTCGACTTACATTATGTCTAACCATGGTCTTTAGTCATGGTCCCTGGTACCAGGTCCCTGGTACATGGATCCACCACAAGCTAAAGACAAGAATTTATAGTTGTTGTTTTTTTTTTACCTTTTAAAATAGAAAAAATGCAAATATTCACAAAAATAGAGGCAAAAGATTAATTAATCAACATGTATTCATTATCTAGATTTAAGTTATCAATATTTTGCCAAATTTGCCTTAAGAAATATTATAAAAAACTAGGAAATAAGGAAATATTACTGTGTCATCCTGTATGACTCTTCAAAGTCATAGCAGAGGATGGTCTAAATGTCCACTTAGGGTCTAATAAGCCATTCTCGAGAAGAGTTTTCTAAACTCAGCACCATTCACATTTTGGGCCAGATAATTCTTTGTTGTGGAAGGTTGTCCTCTGTACTATAGAATGGCTGCAAGCATCCCTGGCTTCTACCACCATGTTCCAGTAGCATTCTGCCCATTCTCTAACAGCCCCACCCCGCCCCCGCCCCAAGGATCGTGACAACTAAAATTGTCTCCAGACATTGCCAAATGTCTCCTGGGGATTAAAACTGCACCAGTTTGATATCCCTCTGCTCTACCGGAATGCACATTTGATTGGCTTTTTACTACTAATTAGGATCTGGACAGTATAGATAGATATTAACTTGCAGACAATTGATGCATTTCATATATTTGTCTATTACAGATGCATCTTGATTCTCTGCAGAAAAGATAACCTTAAAGGTTTGGTTTGCTTGCCCTGAAGGACATTAAATAGTTTTGTATCTAATTTTGCAATCTTATTCCAAGACTCTTTTTTCCACTGAGTTGGCTCTAGCGGAGCCATAATTGCTCCATCATGCAGGACAAAAGGAAAATGCTAATAAGCCTCTCTGATTTGAAAGAATAACCTCACAAGTTTAAAGAAATCCAAAGACATCAGGGGCACCTGGGTGGCTCAGTTAGTTGAGCGTCTAACTCTTAATTTAGACTCAGGTCATGATCTCAGGGTTGTGAGAGCGGGCCTGGTGTTGGGCTCTGGACTCAGTGTGAAGCCTGTCCGGGATTCTCTCTCTCTCCCTCTCCTTCTGCTTCTCCTCCTATCCGCCCCCCCCATCTCTAAAATAAATAAATAAATCATTAAAAATAAAAAGGAAATCCAAAGACATCAATTACAGCATTTTTTACTACAGCATGTTATCTATTGCTGCATAACTAATTACTTTCAAACTAAACAGCTTATAACAAACATTTAGCATCTCACACAATTTCTGAAAGTCAAGGATCTGGGAACTGTTGGCTGGAGTACTGAGTCTCTCATGCCATTGCAGTTAATCTACTGCCAAGGGCTGCAGTCATCTCAAGGTCCCCCCCCCGCCATCTCAAGGTTTGACCAGGGTTTCAGGATCTTATCCTGAGATGACCCACTTGAATAGTGGAAGGCATCAGTTTCTCCCTAGCTGTTGGCAGATCTCAGTTCCTTGCTACATGGGCCTCTACTATCTCAGCGTCCTCATGACATAATAACTAACTTCTCCAAGAGTAAATTATGTGAGAGACAGAAAGAGAGAGAGGGAGAGCGAGTGCACATACTCGAAGACAGAAGCTGAGTGTCATTTATAACTTAACAGAGATTTACCATCATTTCTACTGTATTTTATTAGACTCACAGACCAGCCCTGGTCCAGTGTGTAAGGGATTACACAAGGGTGTTAACCCCAAGAGGTAGGAATCATTCGTAGTCATTTTGGAGGTCAGCTGTTATATCAGTTAGTATGATGACCAAACGGAATTATGGTTTTTTAAAAAGCTACCTTCATAAGACATGGTAACCATTCCTAGAGATGTTCCAATGCCTATGATGTACAGGGCACAGCTTTAGGTGGTATGAAATGAACGCCATCAGTATGATGGAGGCAGGCTAGGTCTGAGGACTAGGAGGAAAGGACCAGCCAAGAAGATCCAACACCCAGGGGGTGTTGATGCCAGCATCAGCCAAGGTTTGTTTGACGCTATGTCCTTGAACATATTTGGGATCTGACTCTCCTTGGATATTATCAGCTGTTTGGGGCCTAGGACGAAACTCAGAGAATGATTAACTTTCTTGATTACCCCTTGAAGTGGGAACATGGCTTCTCTGGCTTATTCAGAGGCAAAGTATAGAACACAAGTGAATGGTGCCTAACAGAAACTCTGCCTACAGTTCCTACAGACTCTGCCTGAGACCTTGCCCATGAGACAAGCTAGAAGTGCTCTAAGGTCCTTGCTATAGCACCCAACAATGAGGAATAAGGGACAATGTACAAATATCTCACCTTCAGCAGCCCTTGAATAGGACAATTTGTGTCTACACTATCTTCCAGAGTTCCCCACAGGAGTGAGCCCCCAGGGCAGCTCTTTCTCCCCACGGTCCTGTCCGTATTCTTTAATAAAATCACCTTTTTGCACCAAAGATGTCTAAAAATTCTTTCTTGGCTGTTGGCTTCGAACGCTAACATCTTTCCTATGTCAGTCAGCATCTGAGGCAAGCCACCCTTAGAAAGAAAACCACAGGCCTAAAATGGTGTCACTTATCCAAGCCACCAAACCAGGGCTTAAAAATACTGAACGTAACTGTAGTTTTAACCTCTCCTAGAAATGTAAGTCTTGGGGCACCTGGGTGGCTCAGTAAGTTAAGCATCTGCCTACAGCTCAGGTGGTGATCCCAGGGTCCTGGGATCAAGACCCACTCAGGCTTGTTGAGCTCCCCACTCAGCAGGGAGTCTGCTTCTCCCTCTCCCTCTGCTACACCCCCCGCTTGTACTCTCTCTCTCAAATAATTAAAAAAAATTTTTTTAAATCTTAACGACAACAAAAAAAGCAAAGAATTATGTCTTAACCAGTCAATCAGGAATTTTCTGATTAGCACCAATGAGATAAACTGTTACTTGGGGCCTCTCCGTTCCCCCAAAATGAGATTATGTTAGTTAGGGATTAGGTCATCAGGGACCACAGTGAGAAATTAACACAAACTATCTTGTTTCTTCCAGCATGTTTGTTCAGCTTCAGGAGTCCTTGAGAACTGCCCTGTTCCTGGAAGCCCACCAAAGTTACTCAACTGAGCAGATGTCTGGGAACAAAGAAAATCATACATGTTCCTAGGAAATTGCAGTTAAGCAAACCTCTGAAACCTCTGTTCAGTCATGCTTGAATGATTACAAAGGCTTTACTAAGTTCCTGAGACTACTTCCCAACTGCAAGAATAAACCCCCCAAAAGGTTGCCAGCTGGCAGTATGAATTGGTCCTGCGATTCGTATTAGAGACAGAACTTTGTGGACTCTATGTCCTTACTAGCTGCAAGCAGTAACAACCATTTGATCAAACCAAAAGACTTGTGCTAAATTTTTGGATATTGCACCCCAAACCAGGAGCTCTTTGTGTTCAGTAAAAAACTTGGTGACCCATATGAGTCAGTTATCCACCTAATAAGACCCCCTGCTCTCCCACCTAAGGGAAGGTGACCCTGCCTGGAATAATCTTTACTTTTGCTAATAACTTTCTCGCCATCCCCCCCCCTTCTTCCTATAAAAACCTTCCATTTTTGTACAACTCCGAGGAGGCATTCCTTTTGACTTGCTAGATAGAATCCTGCCTGATTCACGAATCGTTTAATAAAGCCAACTAGATATTCAAATTTACCCGGCTGAGTTTTATTTTGTAACACTACTTAAAGTCCCTGTACACCTGGCCCAGCATTAACACAGGACAGGGAACTATGTCTCTCTTAATTTTTTAAATTTCATGTTGAATCTCTCAAATCACCAGCAACAACATAAAGTGCTAAAACTCTTAATTATCATTTATTAAAAACAGTTGAAAGCTTTAAAAAAAAAAGTGTCTGCTTTCAACATTTTCTTTCAATAACAGCCATTAACTTCGTACTCGCTGTCTCCCAGGGCTCCGCCCTCTCCGGAGTTCTCAACCCTTCTTCTGGTGCCCTCAGGGTCCCCAAGGGAAGAGCGTCTCTCCGGGGGTCTCCAACTCCTAGAGCTGTCCCAGGAAAAGTTTCACCTTGCTTTGGGGAGCTCCTCCTATAAGACGGCCCCGCCCAGTGCGCGCAAGAAACTGTATAAATGTTCGTGGCCATCTTACCTCAGCGCCTGCGCTGCTGGAGACAAAGAAAACAGCTTAGAAGTCGGGGCACCTCCATATTGATCGCGGGAGGTTTAGGCTTCTGAGAAACTAAAAGCAGCAGGAACGTCAGTGTTTACGGATCCAGGAGCACTCGCTTCTCCCAGCCCTAAAATAGCTTAACCCTCTGGGCTAACAAAGGGCTTTTTCACCGCTGTACGGCACAGATTTAAACATGGCCCCCCCCAACAAGGTGTCAAGAGGGCGCAGCCATCGTACCTCCTGTTAAAGTTCAGAAACCCAGAATCCTGTTCGTTGGAAGGTTGCCAGGTGGCGGCCGACAGCCTCAAAGTCGCGACTGAGTCTGCGCACTGGCCAGTTGGGATGGGAAGAGATTATACTGCGGCGAGACGCCGTAGTCCGGCGATCAATTTCGGGTTATGGGCGCGGATCCAGGAGAAATGGGAAAGGTCAGTGTGAGAAACAGTCGAAATTAAAGACCTCTGTAGGCTAGTGATCGGACGACTACGGTGGCCCGACTGGGTCAGTCATGGGTGCCCGTAAGGGTCAGAGAGGAAGGTGCAGAAGGGGTTAAATGATTGGACGTGGGAGCCTCGTGGGGGTCTGTGGTGGCTGGTGGAGGTTTGTGGGAGTCAGTGGCAGTGTCTGTGAAGATGGATTGGGAGTATTTGGGAATCAATAAATGAGAGTTCTCGATTTCTTGATTGGAAGACTGAGTAGTGATCAGTTTATAATTGGTCTTCAGGGGTGTGGTGCCAAGTGGGGTGCTTCAAAAGCGCTGGTTTGAACAGCAGTAGAGCTCAATGTTCGAAGCCTGAGAGGGTCAGTGATTGGAGGTTCCAAGTTCTGTTTGGGTACCTGGAAGTGATGTTTGTGGAAACTTTGAGGTTAAGTGATGGGAGGGGTTTATGGGACCAGTGTTTAGAGAAATGCTTAGGCCATCAGTGATTGAGACTTCCTTTAGATCATGGATGGGAGGAGGAATCTGAGGGTATTAGTGATTGGACTTTTGTAGATCAGGGAATGGAGAACACAGATCAATGGGGGTCAGTGATTGGGACTGTCAGTAATTGTGGGCGGAGGTGGAACTGTGGGGATCAGCGATTGATATTCACTCATTAGGATATCATTGGAGATCAGTGTGGGTTCGGGATTAGGGATTTGTGTAATTCACTGTTGGGCAGTCAGAACCTATCAGTGAGTTTGTAGTCACTGACTAGCAGTCTTTGATGGTCGCCTTTGGACATACAGGGATATCAGTGACCACAAGAACCTTTGCTGTAGATTGGGGCACTATATATGTCTATTGGTAGGAAGCTTAATGGGTGTTGAGAAGGATTGTGAAATTTAGAGGTTGGGGATGGGAGAGTTAAGGATTCGAGGCTGCAACCCTGCATGATGGGAGCACACTTTTCCCCTGTGACACCCTCCAGGTGATGAACATTCAGTTCAGTTCAGACTAGTCCCTCTGCAAAAGCCCACATCAAAACTCTTTGAAACCTTCTTCCCCTTTTTATTGTTCCCCATATTGATGAAAGTGCTTTGAAAAGACCAAGTGTTAAACTTACCTGAAGTACCATGTTATTAAAAACGTGGCTTCTATTGCTTTTGCCAAGGATTTAGTGCATTATTTCTTTTAATGTTTCCTTTAAGGCCCTGTCTGGCAACAGTAATGACGTATCCATCTGTGATAACATCCCAAGGGTGAGTCTGGTTTCTGGAAATCTAGTCTGACCCCATGGCAGCTAGGATGGATGTGACTTTGCCTGTGGTTAGAAAACAAAGAATTTACTGAGTAAGTATCTAAACTGATACTGTAAAAGATTTGGTCAAAGGAACAAACTTTGAGGGTGTTTGGAAAATACTTTTATCTAGGCTTAACTTAAAAATAATGTTCTCACCACACACACGCAAAATAATGAGGCGATGGAAGTGTTAACTAACCCTATTGTGGTAATTATTTTGAAATATATATATATATCAAATCATGGTATTGTACACCTTAAACTTCTGCAATATTTTATGTCACATACCTCAGTTAGGCTGGGGAAAAATAAACAAATCATGTAAGAAAAAAAACTGGATCTGGAAGTTACTGTGTTCTAAGAATCTTTTTGCCTTGTTCTGTATTTATTTAGGCATGACACGTTTGACCTCCTTGAATCTGTTCTTTGTAATATCCTGGCAGAATAACTCAATGAAGATAAAACCACAAAAACAAAACTTAAAGCTACTTTTAGAAACTGCACTTGGCTGAAATTAAAGTCAAACTACTGGTAATTAAGATAGGATGAGACAAGATTACAAATACAACAGAAATAAGATTTTAACCATTAGCTTAATGAAAGGGTGAAATGCTAAAACAGTATTTTGTTGTTTTAAAGTATTATATTTGATCCTTATGTAGTCCTCAGGCAAAGCACAATAACTGTAACATCTTCTGAAACAAAGGAAGCAGGAAGGTAAGTCAGGTAAATATCTTTCAGAAGCTTTAGTTTTTAGAGCAGATAGCCACTGTGTTCAGTTGCACAGAATCAAAGATAGGTAGTTGCTTTGGTACAGAAGCCATGAGCTTGGATAAGGAGTTAGGAGTTGAAGTCCTTTTTTTTTTTCTTGTGGCTATTTTCCTTCATCACCTATGGTGTGTTCAGTGCCAGGTTTGGGAGCAAATAATTTTTCTTTTTTAAATTTTTTTTTAAGATTTTTTATTTATTCATTTGACACAGAGAGAGATTACAAGTAGGCAGAGAGGCAGGCAGAGAGAGAGGAGAGAGGAGGAAGCAGGCTCCCTGCTGAGCAGAGAGCCCGATGTGGGCCTCGATCCCAGGACCCTGGGATCATGACCTGAGCCGAAGGCAGTGGCTTTAACCCACTGAGCCACCCAGGCGCCCTCTTTTTTAAATTTTTAACATCAATCTTTTACTGAGATAGAAGATACATACAGAGATATACATAAATATGCAGCTCATTGATTGTCACAAAAGGAACACCCTTGAGTAATGTACTCAGATCAGAAAACAGAACATTGTAGCACCCTGAAAGCCTCCATGATATGCCTTCTCTGTCACTCCCCTCCCAAGGGGAACCATTCTCTCAGATTCTAGCATCGCTGATTAATTTTGCCTGTTTTTGAACTCTAATTAAATGGAACATTCATACCTGGGAAGGGGGAGGGTAGGAAGAGGGAGGCAGTATGTGGCTGTGTGTGAAAGTTTTTTAAGTTTGAATCGAGATTATTTCATTTTATTTGTACAATAAACATTTTTCCAGATCATTAAATATTCTTTTTTAAAAACTGAGGTATATATACAGTTAAGTATGCGTATTTTAAGGGTACAGCTCAGTGAATTTCTACATTGCAGAAAATCATGTAAATACAACCAAGATCAAGATATACTTCATCTCTAGCACCCTGAAGCCTTCTTTATCAATCAGTACCCACTGCCACCTCTGGGCCTAATATAATGGAGTAATTTTGTCCATTTTTGAACTTGATTTAAATGGAATCATAGAAATAATCTGAGGGCAAAATATTCATACCATGGGGAAGTTTGGTCCAAGACTTTAAAACCAAACACCAGAACAAAATTCTGACCTGTAGCCCTGGCTTGGCCATTTGAGATTGTCTGTTTTCTGTTAGTCCCTCTAGAAGCCAAAAACATGCACAGTGAAATGGACCTGTGGGTTTGGAGTGGACTTCGAATAAGGGTACTGTTAAGGAAGTTAACAAGTTGAGGATGGCTCTTCTCTGTAGATATTTGGAGGGGAATCTCAGAGTGCCCTGGTCAAAATCTATTAGCTTTTTATAGACTAACTTTTAGCTGCTGAGACCTAAATTAGGCAGTTTGAAAGAGTCTTTGTAGGGGCTCCCTGCCCTGGAGCTAAGACACAATGGCTCAGCAAATGTAGGATATTCTGAAAGGAGTCTTTCTCAGGAAGCCTAGAACATCTGGTAGATTCACTCTGGGGCAGAGAAGCCTCTGTCCCTCACATCCAACCTGACTTATCTGGGAAAGCAGGTGTTAATTCATAATTCAGCCTTTCAGCCTTCCCTGAATATGTATTAAAAGAGGTAACTTACAGAAAGCCTTTAGAAATGGGCTTTTAAAAATTATTTTTATCATTTATCATTCCTGTTTTCATAGATGAGGAAACAGCCCCAGGGAGGTAAATTGTTTGACCTAGATTCCCCTCAGTTGGTTAGAGGAATTGCTTGGTTCAGACTTCTCTCTGAGTGATTCTGAGGCTCACAGTCCTTCCAGAAGATCCTCCTGCCCCAAACCCAAAGCAAGCCATCACTCATCTCTATCTCCTACACAGTCCTCTGCAGGCTTCTTCCTCTTGGGCCTCAGAGAATATTTGGGGAGGGACTGTTGGATGACTCTTACCATGGGGTCTGTTTATCTTTAGGTCCTGAGTACCCTGTATACCTGTGGGTCCCACCACCTCGCTGATACCAGGGCTTCACAGGACCTTGGTCAAGTCTATAGAAGGCCCTGCTTGGGACTGCAGCTGAAGGTGAGTTACTATTGAGCGATGGAGCTGTGAGGGACTAGCAGATCAGGTTGAAGACCCTCTGGATTCAGAAAGGGGGAACTTGGGACATGAATCTCTTCTGAAGGAGGAAACCTAGGTTCCGAGACCTCTTGCCAGAGCAGACTCCTAAGTAACAAGAAATAGCATCATCCCTGGGCCAGAAGCTGAGCAAGACTCAGCTTGGTGTTGCTCCTTCCAGGGACCCTCCATGGTAGGGGAAGGGTTGGTCCCAAGTTTCAGAGAGACAGAGTGAAGGGGGAAGCGCGGAAAACCAAGTGAGGGTGGCATGTTTTTTCAAGCAAAGGAGACATCGGTCCAGCACAGTACATTCTGCCATCTTGTAGCATGTGATGTAGCCAGCCCACTGTCTTACTCTTACTGGCACTTTCTGGCCTCTAAGTTGCTCCCTTGTCGTTTCTGCCACCTCACCTGGTCTCTAGGGATATGGGGCATTCACTCCATCCTGACTAGGGGGCAGAAAAGTCCCTGGATTTTCAGAGTGATGGTGGCAGCAGACCTCCTAATAGCTATAGATTATTTATTTATTTATTGTTTTTAAATTTTTTAAGAAAGATTTTATTTATTTATTTGACAGAGAGGAAGAAAGCACAAGCAGGGGGAGCAGTAGAAGGAGAGGGAGAAGCAGGCTCCCTACTAAGCAGGAAGCCCGATGCGGGGCTCAATCCCAGGACCCCCAGCATCATGACCTGAGCCAAAGGCAGACACTTAACCATCTGAGCCACCCAGGCGCCCCTAGCTATAGATTTTTTTAAATTAAACTTTATTTGGAAAATTTACAGGGATATTACTGTCAACTTTTATATATCTTTCATCTACATTCACCCAGATAAACGCTTATACTCCCATGCTATGCTGTCTCTGTCTCTGTATATATCTATGTTATATTATCAATCTATATTTTTTATCCTTTTCTTCTCAAGTATTTGAGCGTAAGTTACAGACATGATGCTCCCTTACCCCAAAATACTTTGGTGTGCATTTCCTAAAAATGAGAGCATTTTCCTATATAACCATAGTGCAATTTCAGAATCAGGCAATTAATACAGTTCCTTAATACCATTATCTAATCCACAGTCCATATTCAGATGTGAACAAATAATGTCATTTCATAACAACATTTCTTTTTTCATTCCAGAATCCAATTCAGGATCACAGACTGCCTTTAGTTGACATATCCGTTTAGTCTCCTTTAATGGGAATCAGTTTCTTAGTCTTTTTGTCTTTCGTGAAGTCAACATTTTTGAAGAGTATAGGCCAGGTATTTTGTATCATTGTCATTCACATGATTTTGTCTGATGTTTCTTCATGATTAGAAGATATAAAAAAATAAAGAATAAAAAAATAAAAATAAAAATCTGGGGGCAGGATATTTAGAAACTATATAGATACCCTGTTTTTCCTCCAGCTCTTACCAGTGGTTTCTCATTCACTGAAGCTGCCATCTCATTTAAAGGGGAAGGAAGTGACTTTCCCAGGCCACAGACCTAGATGGTCCTTGAGCCAGGCCAGAACACACCTCCACTCAGCGGGCACCTTTCAGCTGTGGAGAGACTAGCTGAAGCTAGTAGCTAAGTCCAGAAGGATGAGGGAGAAAGTGTACTCTTTTAGAGAATCAAATAGTTATCCAAAGCTGGATTAACTGCCCCAGGCTGCTGGGCTCCAGGCCTTTCCTGCCAGCTCAATCCCTGGTGGACAGTTAAGTCTCTCAGAGGAATCCCTCCCTCTTTTAAAGCCCTCCCATGGTTTCTCTCATGATGAAAAAAGGCAGTAGAACAGTGATATGTAAATAATGAAGTGTGTGTGTGTGTGTTTCAATTTTAGATTAGAATACGAAGCATTCTGCCACCCAAATCAAAGCACTAATAACATTTTATGGTATTTCATACCAAAAGCTTTTCTACACATATATTTTTTAAATAACGGGATTGTGGGGATTTTTTTAACTTAAGGTGTGACGTGCATAGAGAACAGTGTGTAGCTTAATGAATTGTTCCATATGTGCCCAGTCATATACCCACCACCCAGATCATAATAGAGAACATTTCCAGCACCCCAAAGCCTTCCCCCACCCCTCTCAAGCAGTGCCTAGTCATAGCTATCACATAGGTTAGGGTTGTCTGTTTCTGACCTTCAGATAAGTGAAATTCAAACAGTAGGTCATACTTTATTTTTTTTATTTACTGGCATAACTTGATTAATGTATTAGTTAAGCAAAGAAGTATCTGTATTTTATTTAACATTCAAGGAAATCACTTTTTTTATTTCTTCTGTAGAAGAGACAGGAATCTAAGTAGTTAATCTTAACACCATTAAGACAAATTCATTGTTTTATCTTGTGAACAGGATGTTCCTGGAAATGTTCCATATCCTGATTGTGTGGTAGTTATGTGGGTGAATGAATACATTTGTCAAAACTCATCGAACTATACAATTAAACTGGATTCATTTATTATATGTAAATTACACCTCGGTAAAGAAAAAAAATCTTTTAAAATGCATAATAAGCTCAATGCTCAGTCCTGATAGCTGAATGTCTGCTTTATACTAACTGTGCTGTATGAGTAATACTTTCTGACCTGTACAATATTTCAAAGCATTTTCATACAATTAAGAGATAGTGGATATTTATTGTCTACTGAGAAAAGGAAATCATTAACTCATTTAGCACTGTAGTATTACGAATGTTTCCATATGTGTACCCTCATGTACCCACCACCCAGATCATGACAGAGAATATTTCCAGCACTTTAGAATCATTTCCTTTATCAAAAGATGTTTTGTCAATAGATGATTGAGAAAAAACTATTGTAAAACAAAGCTAGAAGAATGTGTTCATTTTGAAAGAATTTTTTCCCCTTGAATGTGGTGTCTTCTAATTAGTAAACTAACTGGAAGCTTTTAGTAGATATGGCCAGTTTCCCAAAATGGTTGAACCACATTACAATCACATCAGCCATGCATGAGAGCTCTTGTTGCTCCTGAATGTGGATTTTTAATTCCAGGCTGTCGATTATTGACACAGTATTTTTGGACCTCTTTATAAGGTTTCTCACTTCTGTGAGTGGAAAACCCAAACATTCTTTATTAATTTTTTGTACCAGTTTAGTTCTACATTTCCTAATGAATGGACGTTTTGGAAATTGGGAGCCTCCATGTTCTAGTAGTCCTATTTGATTATAGTACCAGTTATTTTAGGAGAAAAAAGTTAATATTGTGATTTTTGAATTTCACTATAAATTCATAGTTTTCATAGACTAAATGTTTGTGAATATATGCTTTCGTATGAAATTACTGGACCATGAAGTATTCATGTTTAGCTTTGGTAGATATGACCAGTTTGCTCTTACCGGTCCTCCTCACATGGTTGGAGCCCTTGAGGCTGCCTCCTCTGCCCCCTTGCCAGGACCCATCACTGAAGAAGTGTCTTTGCTTTCTGGCACTCAGAATTACAGAGGTGCTTCATGTGTTTTTTGCTTCAGATGTAGACTCAGCCATTTTCCAAGGAGCTTGAATTCTGTTTTAGTGAAATTAGTGGAAGAGATCAGAATCTGGGTACCAGCAGATTTTTCCAATTGCAGTGACACAGCCACAAAAGATATAAGTTTTAAAATCATGAGTTATCCCATTGATAATTTTACCATTAAACATTCAAGTCTGTCATAAAATATTTACACTCTTAATCTATGATTTACCCTTTTTCTTTTATAATTTAAGCCACATAAGTTACCTCTTTAACTAGACATCTTAATTAAAAATGACAGTTGTTTGTTCTCATCTCTTGAAAATTACTTTTTAACAACACTTAATAATATGCTGGATGAATAACAAGGTTTAGCCTTAGAGTAATCATTCGTACCACAGTGTAAGTAACTATTAGTTTCACTAATGTTTTATACAGTTATTTTATTTTGACTTGAGTTCTTTGTAATAAGTTACAAAAGCCCTTTTTCAGTATATACTTTTTTTAATGATAATATTATTATAAAAGAAGCATCCCAAATACAGGATTTCATAAACACTGGTAGGTGAACAAGTGTACCTTTAAAAGTAAATAAGAGGCAAAACCCAAGCGTTTTTTGCCTTTAAGAGAAAATGTACTGTTCTGCAGGGTGATCCCATTCAGAGCACAAATTTGGCTCCATCTCCCTTGGGGCCAATTACTTAAGTTTTAAAGATTTTGGGTTTTTTTTTTTTATAAATTTTTACTTCTTGGTAGCAGCTTTTACTTCCTGAGAGGTCTGTTTTATGTATTCACATTCTGAATTGAATGGCACCGTTTTTTTTTTCTTCTACCACAATGAGTTCAAGCATGGGTTTTTGTACAAGATTTATGTAGGGACTTTGCAAGTTCCAAGATGGGCCTGGTCCCTCACAGCTCTGTTCTCTCTTTCTCCATCCTACTCCCCCCAATCTCTATCTTCACAGGACTCAAATCTTTTTCCAAGAACAGCAGAAAATGATTGAGTACCAGGTAAGTGTGATGTAAAGTAGCCAAGTTTCCCTTCTTGGGAAACTGTTCTAGAAAAAAATATGTGCATTTCAAGCATATATACTTTATCACAGGCTGGGTTCTCAGAAAACAGACTTGGAGGTGGGAGATTTGCACACATGAGGTTTACTAGGGAGACTCTTAGAACACCTATAAGGAGCGAAGGAAGTAGGATTAGGCAGAGGGATCTAAACAGAGGCACCAGCTGACCTTACAAGATGCTTTGGAGCTGGGATGGCCCTTGCCATTGTCCTGAATGGAGGGAGGGAGGCCTTTATATTCTGAAATCAACCAGTCACTGGTTATAGGCTGCTCCAGGGAGGGGACATAAGTTTGCGTGGGTATCTCCCTTTGACTAAGGGTGAAAAGTCTTAAGCCTGCAGTAGCCACTCTTCTCCTAACAGCTGGGAGAAATACCTTGGTCCTTCAGGGGGATTTGGGTGGAACATCACAGCTTCTGTCATAGATACAATGGCAAGACCCTTATTATACATACTACTCTACCCCCCTTTTCCCAATTAAAATAGCTTAGAGATTGTACATATCAGTACTTGGGACGACATCATTTTCTTAAAGCAAGGTACATAATGCTCCATGGAATATGACTGATTTAACTAGCCCCCCCCCATGGAATATAACTGATTTAACTAGCCCCCCATTTTATGACATTCAAGTAATTTCCAAGTTTGATATTACAAGGAATGATGCAAGGAACATTCTTTGTTGGAATACAAATATGCAAAATAGTCCATCAAAGAGTCATGAACTGTGGTCTTCCTGGTGGCCTAGCAAAAGGCAAACACAGACAGCCCATGATTTGCATTGGCCATAGGATAGAAGCTTGCTGTTATTTCTAAGGGAAAACTATCTTTTCAAGGCACTTCCTGAAGACATTTCCCTGAGGAGCCTTCTTAGGGCTGAGGTGGAGCAACACTGTTGCTAACCAGGTGGTCCCAGGACATGGGTTTCTCCAGGGAGCTTGTTAGACATACAGAATGGCAGGCCCCACCCCAGACCTGCTTGAATCAGGTTACTTGAGGGTGGAGCCTGGGAATCTGTGTTTAAAAAGCTCTTGGTGATCCTTATGCTCCTGTAAGTGTGAGAAGCACTGACATGGAGTATAAAGTTCTTAAAGATAACTAACAAATACAGAAGCATGTTTTCTACAGTGGTTCAGCTCTTCCCTTGGAGTATTAGTCCCACAGAACCCCTGGATTTCCAGGCTACCAAAAGCATCATGACTTAGCTTCCCAATGATGCGTTAGTGTTTTCTATCTGTGTCAGAGTTGCAGGAAGTTTTAACTCCTCTGTGCTTTTCAGCCACATATGTAATGGAATAAAATGCTAAAGTTCAGTTAGAGGAAAGTGAAAATACAAATATTATTTATTTTCAAAGGGAGCAGGCAGGAAGCTTCCTCCACGTTTATGGAAGTCCTGATTTTGGTACAGGGTATCTGTGTCTTTGATCTAGACTGAGCTGTCTATTTATTTAATGGACAGATGCTCTGTCCATTATTTAAATTACTGTCATCCCCTTAACTGCCTTTACTAGTTTGGCAGCAAACAGTGAACATCTTATTCCTCACCAAGTCTTGGTGTTAAGAGTTCCCAGCTCCCCTGACCTTCCTCATCATCTTAAGATGGTGAAGCGCCCTGTGTCTTGACAGGACTCCCCCTCAGCCTCTGAGTTCCTACATTTCCACCTCTTTGGAGGCCTCCCTCCAGGATGGGACATCTCTTTCTGGAGACCCATCCTCTCTGCTTTCCCAGATCTTTTCCCTTGTCCCTACCACCATTGTCAGTGCCTCCAACCCTAGAAACCATCACCACTTCCAAACTACAAAGTCCTTTCCTTTCTCTCCTCCTCCATTTCCTATAGTGACTTCCTGCTCTTGATGTTTCCATATCCTGTTTCTTATTTCTTCTCTCCCCACTTTACTAAAGCTCTTCTGGCCAAGGGCCCAGGGGACTTTGCTGAGGCTGAAATCAGAAGATACTTTTTGATTGTTCTGCTAAACTAGACTGTACTTTCTGCAAAGCCCCTTCTGTGCAGAAGGCAACAGCATATACTGGGTGAGAGGACAGTCTGGTGAACCAGACTGCTGAGTTTGAATCCCAGACCTCACCATCTATATGACCTTGCACAAGTCTCTGAACCTCTTTGTGCCCCAGTTTCCCATTTCAGGAGATGGTACCATCTCCCACCAGACAAGCCAGGACCATGAGATTTATCCTTGATTTCTCCCTGCCTTCCCCTTCTCACACTCAGTCACTACGTGATGGTAATTTTACAACCTTAATGTTTCTTCCATCTCTTTCCTCTTCATCCCTATGTTTGGTGAAAAATTACATGCCTTTTGGGGTGTCAAATTACATCTTTTCTATTTTGTTCTGTTCTATCCCATCCCATCCCACTCCAATTAGCTGTGTTTGGGAAATACCGATCCAGGCCAAGCTCCATGCTCTGTGGTAAAGGCTGATTGCTGCTCTCCATGGTATACTACCATGGTATATTATTCTGACATCAGAGAGGATATCAGGTTGGTACCTCCTATGTACATGGCCTTTATATGGGTCTAGGGTCTCGGGTATCAGATCCTACCTTCAGGTCCATCTGCTTGGGCCACTGCTCAGGTGCCACTGTAGAACCCCACGTTTTTTAAAGAGATGTACAGCTTCCTCCTGAGGTTGAGCTGATGCCTGTGACCCAAAGCTCCCACCAGAAATCACATTGTTAGACTATCTCATGTGGCCCAAGGCCCCCAGGTAAACAAAGAGGGTCTTATCAAGCAGAACTTTGCAGGGGCTTAGAGATTAACTCTCAGGAGCTGAGTGCAAAGATCAGACCTCTCTTTGGGTAAGGTTCAATTTTTTTTTTTTAAGATTTTATTTATTCATTTGACACAGAGAGATTACAAGTAGGCAGAGAGGCAGGCAGAGAGAGAGGAGAGAGGAGGAAGCAGGCTCCCTGCTGAGCAGAGAGCCCGATGTGGGCCTCGATCCCAGGACCCTGGGATCATGACCTGAGCCGAAGGCAGAGGCTTTAACCCACTGAGCCATCCAGGCGCCCTAAGGTTCAATTTTTTACAGTCACGTGAAGATATAGGTACTGTTTCCTCTACTCACAGGAATAGGGGAGTTTTTTCCCTACACCAAACGATTCTCCTAATTCTCCGTGGACACCAACTGGGTGTCCTACAACTTAATTCAACTTGGAGTTAGCACAGACCCTACAAGTTAGGGACTCAGTCTCATAAGACTGCCCCCAGCTTCAGATGCTAATTACAAATCTCAGGTTGTCCCTGAACTCACCAAGTAGCTATAAATAAGGGGTTCCCATGACCCCCTCTTCAGTTTTGACAATTTGCTATAATGACTCACAGATCTGGGAGACACTTTACTATTACAGGTTTATTATAAAGGATACAAATGAAAAGCCAGATAACAAGGTACAGAATGGTCCTGAGCACATGAGCTTCTGTTTGGAGTTTGGGGTGTGCATCTTCCTAGCTGTGTTCACCAATCTGAAAGCTCTTCGGGGTTTTCATGAGATTTCCATTACATAGTCACTGTTGATTAAATTATTGATTGGTATTTAGCTCAATCTCTGGTACCATCCGTCTACCCCCACCCGATCGAGAGGTTGGGCAGAGTGGAGAAGCAGGCTGAAAGTTCCAGCCCTCTAATCATACAGTTAGTTCCTCTGGCAACCAGCCCCCTTCCTCCATGTTATTGCCATAAACTCGTGTATTGTTGACTGGGGCTTGTTAGGAATAACAAAAGACACTCCTATTATCCGTTACTCAGGAAGTTAAAAGGGTTTAAGAAGCTCTGTTCCAGGAACCAGTAAGGAAGACCTTACTGGTAAGGAGGAAATAGATATTTCTTGATATATCACAATATCACAGGTGCCCTCTTACATTAGTACCTGTGGGTCCTTCTGTTGGGTCTCCAGCTGAACTCTATTAGTGTCCCCTGGGGCTCTGGCCTGGGCACTTTGCTCATCCTGTCTCCTTGCAGAGAGATCCCCACACTGACAACTTTAGCTACCTCTTCTCTGCTGCTGGCTTCCAGATCTTTAGCTCCCTTCCCGATCTTGCTCCCAATAACAAGATTCATATGTTCATCCTGCTGCCTGCTAAGTGTCTCCACCCATGTGTCCCCAGACATGTCTAACAACACATCCTTTTTGTTTCTGCTGTTTTTCTCATGTCTGATTCACCATCATCCAGGTGGCTTTGAGACACTTGGGTATTATCCTTGCCCCTCTTTTACCGCCCACAGCCAGTTAAGATGCAGGTTCTACTCTTCTTTACAATGGTCATTCTCTATCTCACTGTTTCTGTCCCACTTGTGAACACCATCTTGTACCTGGCGTTATTATAGTCTTTGCTTTCACTTGCCTCCAGTTCACCCACCACATTTCTCATTGTATCCATTCACTTGCAAATTATTTGTGAGTTTTGTATCTCTTACAGGCAGCATTGATTTTTTAATCCAGCCTAACAATCTCTGCCTTTTGGAGTGTTCAGTCATATATTAATTTATATTCAAATTTACTGTCATTGACTATAATTATTGGTATGGTTGGGTTTGTATCTATCGTTTTAGTATTGGTTTTCTATTTGTTCCATGCACTTTTGTTCCTCTCTTTCTTCCCTTATGTGTGTGTTTGTGTGGATTAAATGAATAATTTTTGGAATCACTTACTTCAGTACACCTCTTTGCACTCTGATTTTAGTGGTTCCTCTAGGGATACAATTTATATCCATAACTTTTCAGTCTGCTTAGAGTTACCACTGTACCACTTGACATGGGATGCAAGAAACTCACCACCTGCCTAATAGAATGTGCTTTCTACACACACCTCTCCCTTGGTAGATTTTCCATTTTCTTTTAAGTCCATCATCTCATCACTCACAGGCCCCTGTATACTGCTCCTGTTACTGAGAGCCTAGCAGCCCTTAAAGTCACTGTTCTTTTTGCATGCCTGTGTTCATGCTGCTCCCTCTGCAAGGATTGCAGTCTCTCCATCTTTCTGTAGAGAAGACTCAGCTCCACATGTCCCCTAGCTCTGAAGCCTTGCTAGAGCTTGAAACACTTAATGGACCATTCCATTTTTTCCTCATGCTTTTCTACATGCTATAACCCAGATGTCCTGCCACCATAGCTCATATACTTTCACCTGGATGGCTTTACATAATGCTTTCTGCCAGGCTGCGAGCTCCTTGAGATCAGACACCATCCATGACTGTGTCTCCAGCAGCCAGCACTGGGTTACACACAGCAGGTCTTCTTTAGTCAATATATGTTGACTCAAAGTGTGTATGACAGTGGGTTCCAATGTGATTGTTATTTTCCCTTCCATATATAGCCCAAAGTCAGGAATGTAAAGGCATCTTAGATAGATAAATGATCATGATAAGCTCTGACCTAGGAACATAAAAACTCCATACCATCCACCCCTGGCTGCATTTCTGACATGATTCAATGTCATTTCATCCTCAGCAGAGACCTGTGTCCTTCAAAGATGTGGTAGTGGGCTTCACTCAAGAGGAGTGGCACAGCCTGAATCCTTCTCAAAGGGCACTGTACCGGGATGTGATGCTGGAGACCTATAGCAACCTTGTCTCCGTGGGTAAGAACAGCTCCACCACACAATCCAGATGACGCTTGAATGACCGCCTTCCCTTTTTCAGTTGCTAAAAGTAACTGAGGTACCTAGAGCCTCAGAAATACCAAATACTTTCTGTGTGCCAGATACTATTTCAACCACTTTTAAAATATTAACTTATTTAATTCTCCTAAGAGCCTTATGAGGTAGGTACTATTAGTACCACTATTTTACACATTTGGACACAGAGGCAGATGGGTGAAGTAACTTGCCCAGTGTAACCTCACCTAGGACATACAGAGCCAGAGTAAGATTTGAACCCCAGCAATCTGGCTGCACAGTATGCATTCCTAACTCTTACACTGTGCTGCCTCAGTGAGTTTGGCTTGAGGTTCAGTGGTCCTGGGTTACTAACTCCTTTTGGGTTCTGGACAAGGTGTGTGTACAGTCTTCTCCCAAGTACAATGTCTGTTGTGCAGCCTTTAATGCTGCCTGAGTGGCCCTGAAGACCAAGGAGCTCAGCCCAAGGCCTGGATCATTTCCCTGGAACAGGTTATGAAGGCACAAAACCATATGTGATCCTCAAGCTGGAGCAGGAAGAAGCACCGTGGATTTGTGAGGCAGCATGCTCAGGCTGCCACTGTCAGGGTAAGTATCAGTCCAGCGGAAGAGGTACTATGGGAGGCTGGCACCTTTGGGATTTTGTTCAGAGTCCAGCTCTCAAAAGCCTTAGAGCTTTGCAAGCAGCTGAAGACATTTCTCTGAGAACTTTACCCTTCTTGATGGCCTTTCATCTTCCATGCACCCCACCTTCTTTATCCAGGTGTTCCTTTTCCTCCTCATCTCACCTCTCCCTGTGTTCTTGCTCCATTGCCCTTTCTCCAGAATCCTTGGTCTCTCTTAAGGTTTTCAGTACACCTTCTCTTTCACATTCAGGGATTCTTACAAATAAGCTCCTGTCATTCTCCCCCTCCTGCTGGTCCCTTCCTATTTCCTGTTCTCACAGTTTCCAGGTAAAATGCTTCAGACCTGCCCGCCATACCCACTCTCTCTCTTCCCATCCTTTCCTTAATCCCTTAAGTTATCCCTTAGTCCCTTGGTTCCTTAAGTCCAAGAGGAGGAAGTATTAAATTTCAGGTAACCAAAGACAGCAGGGTGGTAAAGCACATGACTGAGCTTGGCCCATCTTAACCACTTTCATTTAACATTCAGAATACCTGCCCCTCTCCTATCAGCTCTATAAAATATCCCAACAATACCCACGGTACCCCAAGTGTTGGTAACCTACTCTTAAGGATGCCTCTACTCCACATGAGTCATGGGCTTAGCAAGAATAGTCAGCACTGTCTGTTCCCACATCTGTTTATGCTATTTAAACTTGGTGTTGTAATCACGCAATTGAATTAAATATTACATGAACCCCAAAAGCATTCAAGTCATTTTCATGCTTCTCCCCAAAATGATGTCTCTGAAATTACTACCATCCACTGTTCATCCACCTTGGTTGTAGTAGTAGCAGCAACAGCACTAGAATTATCGGTCAACACTAAGTGTGTGCTTACTCTATCCTAGATTTGTTTTCAGCCCTTTACATATATCATTTTCATTCAACTCTTCCAACACCTGTGAGATATCCAGCCTTTAGTACCCCATTTACAAATGAAACCATCACAGAAAAGTTAGGAAACTTATCTAAGAACATTTAGGAAAGTAAGGGACCAAACAGAGATTTGAGCCCACATGGTCAGGTTTCAGAACCAGTAGTCTTAACCATCACATTCTGGTGCCCTCTAGGATGCATTTTCCTTCATTAAACTACACTCATCAACCTTCCTGAAACCATAGTAACCTGGCCATCAACTGCCTTTCTTTTCCCTTTTTTAAGAGCCACACGTTGAATAGCAAGGTGCTGTATGACACCTCAGTGACAGGCTGACAAACTACAGCCTATAGTTTGGCCACCTGATTTTGTGAATAAAGTTTTATTGGAACACAGCCATGCTATTACGTTTACATACTATGTTTCCCAAATAAAATGGGAGAGTTGAGTAATTTTGACTGAGACCATATGGCTCACAAAGCCTAAAATTTACTCTCTGGCCCTTTAAGAACATGTTTGCCAACCACTGCTCTACAATATCCCATCTTCTTCAAAATTATTTCTTTGTACACTCTATGACCTATTTTTGGCACTGTTGTGAATCTTCCCTACTGGTACAACATCCTTCCCTGCATTTAGTTATGGTTCATGCTTTCTATTCATATACCGTGCATTGTTTAAATTCTTAGGGTATTTCTCAAGTAATTTTATTCTAGATCATAATAATAGAATAAAGAAATGTTTGCTGTATTTTCTCTAGAAAAAATGTGTCAAGTTAATGTCCAGAGGAAAAGACAAGACATGATTTTGAAACAAGGTGCATTCATCAGCAAGAAAACGTTGTCCAAGGAAAGAAGCCATGAAAATAATAACTTTGGGAAAATATCACCTCTGAGCACTAATCTTTTTCCTTCAATTCAAAACCCTAGTAACTGGGATCCCTGTGGAAAGAGTGCAAACCATAATTTAGATTTGATTGGTATAAAGAGAAACTATTCAAAGAAGCAAGATGAGTGCTGTGGTTGTGGGAAATTGTTACAACATACAAACCATGATAGAAGACCTAATGGAGAAAAACTCTGGGAATGCAGTCATTGTGAGAAAGCTTTCAGCCACAACCCAGCACTTATGTATAAACCAGCAGTAGCCAGTTCTCTTGTGTACAAACGTAAGAGGGTTCCACCTACAGAGAAACCCCATGTCTGTAGTGAGTGTGGGAAAGCCTTCTGCTACAAGTCTGAATTCATTAGGCATCAGAGAAGTCACACTGGGGAGAAGCCATATGGATGCACTGACTGTGGGAAAGCCTTTTCACATAAGTCAACCCTCATTAAACATCAGCGAATTCACACTGGGGTAAGACCCTTTGAATGTTTTTTCTGTGGGAAAGCCTTCACTCAGAAGTCACACCGCAGAGAACATCAAAGAACACATACTGGAGAGAGACCCTTTGTGTGTAGTGAATGTGGGAAGTCATTTGGCGAGAAGTCGTACCTCAATGTACATCGAAAAATACACACAGGAGAAAGACCATATCGTTGCAGAGAATGTGGGAAATCCTTCAGCCAAAAATCATGCCTCAACAAACACTGGAGAACTCATACAGGAGAAAAACCCTATGGATGCAGTGAATGTGGCAAAGCTTTTTATCAGAAGCCAAACCTTAGTAGACATCAGAAAATTCATGCCAGAAAGAATGCCTATAGGAATTAAAACCTGATAATTGTGAGAAAGCCTTAAGCAAGGTATCCTATTTCATTACATGTGGAGGCATTCATTTTTAGGAGAAATCTCATTGATTTAATGAATTTGAATAAAATGTCTTACCATAGTCATGTTCTAATTGTGATAGAAATTTTTATGCAAAGATTATAGAAAATACTTTATAAAACATAAACATGGTCACTCTTGGCTTATGAAAGTTTAAAAATATGTTAATGGAATGACAATAGCATATAAAATTTATACATGAAGAGAATTGGCATATTATGGTATATTCCACAGTGAGCCACATAATAAGCATTTATATTTTAGAAATGTAAATGTGAATTTAATGTACCTTGTGAATATCAAGCATACATGTGCCACATAGTATGTAGAATGCCATTCACCAACTCTTCCACTCTAAATATTACCACTGTCTTTTAGTGTCTTAACAATATAAAAAATAATGATAATAACATTTGTTAATGTTGAAAAGGCAAAGCTAAGGAATAGTTTCACAACCTAATATTGGATGAACAAAAAACTATAAATTTGATTATTCAGCACAGCCATTATTTGACAGAAAGTAGTGTGGCCCTGGTATATTGTGCACCTCTTCTATTTTCTTAGTCTTGCTTAACATGCCTTGCAGCAAATTAGTAGGAAAGACACTGTTTGTATGAGTCATATAATTCAGAAATGCTTCATGCAGAGACCAAAGAAGGAGAGTTTTTCTGGTTGTTTTTTTTTTTTCTTTTTTCAAATTAATTCAGCAACATCCACTTCTCTTCCCTCTCAGTTTCCCTGTGAATGTCCTGGGCACTAAAACCCAAGTTGTTTCATTATTCCATTCTCTGAAAAAAGTCTACTTCCCTGAGCTGCCATGTCATCCAAATAAAACAAACGACCACATTTTTCAAGATTTTCTCCCTATAAGAATGGCTGATCCAGAATGATAAAGGAAGCAATCACATGAGCATTTGGGTGTTGTGTTTAAGGGATGAATCACTAAATTCTAAACATAAACTAGTATTACAGTATATTGTTAACTAACTGGAATTTAAATAAAAATGTGGAAAAAAGAAACATAATCACAGATAAAGATGTGATTAAAAGAATGCTAAGAAATACTTCTTATAACTCTAGATCAACATGCTTTTAAAAGAGGAAATGTTTTTCTAGCAAAATGTAAGTTAGAAAAATTGCAATAAGAAACTTGATAGAGGGGCACCTGGGTGGCTCGGTGGGTTAAGCCTCTGCCTTCAGCTCAGATCATGATCTCAGGGTTCTGGGATTGAGCCCCGCATCGGGCTCCCTGCTCAGCAGGGAGCCTGCTTCCTCCTTTCTCTCTGCCTGCCTCTCTGCCTACTTGTGATCTCTCTCTCTCTCTTTGTCAAATAAATAAATAAAATCTATAAAAAAAAAACTTGATAGAACAATTACCTTTGGAAGAGTTTGGAAAAGTGAGTAAAGATCTAGGATTGAAAAATGCTCCAGGCCCAGATGATTTCATAATTAGTTTCATCTAACTTTTTTTTGTAGGCTCCATGCCTAGCATGGAGCCCAAGGTGGGGCTTGAATTCATGACCCTGAGATTGAGACCTGAGCTGAGATCAAGAGTCAGTGCTTAACTGATTGAGCCACCCAGGTGCCCCTCGTCTAACTTTTAAAGAGTAATACCAGTGTTATTTGAAATATTTCACCCCAGAGACTATGATTCCCCAATTTATTTTATGAAGTCAGAATAAGTTTTAACACCAAAACCAAACCAAAGTGTGGAAAAAAAGAAGACCCCAAACCAGTTTTACTCATGAGTTTAGAAATAAAAAAATATATAATTAAAATAATAGCAAATAGAATTCAGCAGTATACCTAAGAATGATGTATTATAATGACCAATTAAGAATTATTCCAAGAATGCAGAGCCAATGCAGTAATAGGAAACACATCAATAAAATTAACAGTATGAAAGAAAAGATGCCATCAACAGATGCTAGCAGGAATTTAATAGAATTTTGCAAACATTCCCAATCTAATAAAATGTAAGTTAAATTGTAATATGTAATAACCACTTAAGAGTATTGTTACCAAAACACTATAGCATGTATTATGTTAAAACCATTTTTTTAAAGATTAAGAATTTAATAGATTAGAGATAAGGGTGTTCACTGCTGTTTTTACTAAATATTGTCTTAGAAGGCAATAGAAAGTAAAAATAAGTAATTGGTATAAACAAAAAAGGTAAAACTTTTTGCTGATATGATTTTATATCAATAAGTGAAGAGACTAGTAGTTGTTTTGAGTTAAAAGATAATTTTCTGAGAAGACAGTATAGAAATTAAAAGTTTCTCTATAAACATCTAATAACTTATATGCATTTCTTTTGGAATTACACTAAATGTGCCTTTTTTTAACTTTTATGTGAAATGATCTTAAAATCCTTATGGAAGAACACTTGTTCTAACAATCTAAACAAGAAGTATGAAAAAGAAAATTGCGTACCAGATCTCAGAATATAACATGAAGTCACTTTGATAAAGTATTGGGAAAGGAATCAATCAATTGGAACAGCATAGAAAATCCTGAAATAAACCTTTAAAAAGAATTCTGTTATAATTGGCTTTTAATCAGGAAGAAAGTAAAGTTAGACAAGCAGCCCCAGCCATATAAAAAAAAATCCAAGTGGATTTAAGATTTAAATTTTTTAAATAATAAAGTTTTAAAGGAAAATGAAAGACTACATGTACAATCTAGGAGTTAGATTAACTTCATCAAAACAGGATAAAAGCTATTAAAAAATAGGGCACGGGGGTGGCTCAGTCCATTAAGCCTCCAACTCTTGATCTCAGCTCATGAGTACAAGCCCTACATTGGGCTCCATGCCAGACATGGAGTCTACTTAAATAAAATAAAAAATGGGGAAAAATTGACTATGTAAAACTACGATCTTTTGTATGGCAAATGTGCCATTAACAAAGTCAATACATTATACTTTTGGGTGAAATATTTGCAAAGCTGATCAGAGAAGTAGTGCTTTTCAGATTGACAGGAGAGAGAGAACTCAATGGCAAAACATGGCAGAGAATGTGAATCGAAAGTTGTAAAAAGAGGAAATCCAAATGGCTGGTGGGACTATCAAAAAATGTGTAGCCTTGGTAGTTGTTGGGGAATACAGATTAAAGTCATAATGAGGTAACTATGCAATCAAACTGACAAAATAACAGGAATGCTTTTTGCTGTCCCAGCAAAGGTTGTTCTTATACCCTGCTCTTTCGAAGATTATAGATTACAGCTCTTTCGAAAAGCAATCTGACAACATCTGTTATAACTTAAAATACTTATGCCACTTTGGGGAATCTTCTCTTAGAAGTAAAACCCCAATACATAAAGGACAGATGAATATGTATATTTATTATAAAATTGTTACTACCGGCAGTAAAACAGAATCAAAATAAATGCACATCAATAGGGAAATTGGAAGAGGGGAGAAACTAGTATATCCATTCTATAAAATGTTTATATAGCCATTAATGTGGACAAATTAAACCATGCTAGTGGACCTGAATTCCACAGTGTTTTCTTGAGCAAAAAAAGTACAAATAAGTGTATAAAATAGCCTGTTTTTGTAAATCAGTGACAAAATTCCTCTAGCTGTATGAGTGAAAAACATGTATCCATATATGTTTGTGTGTGATTTTCTATGCATGAAGAAAAGTATAGAAGAGTATACATTGGGTTGGGGGGAGGTGGGTGATGCAGGTTGGTTATGAGGGAGTCAGAGAGGGAAAATGAAACCCAAATAGAAAAAAATATATAAATGAACCAAGTATGGTATCTCAAATGTGTGATTAAGTAAAATTATTTGGGGAACTAGAACTCTGCTAATTTGTGGAGATGTTCATGGTGTGTTGTTAAGTGAAAAGGGAAAATTGCATAATAATGTATATGAATCTATTTTTTTTTAAAAGTAAAACTCCTGTATGTGTATATATATGCATGTATGTTTCTATGAACAAAGAAAAGTATGGATGGATATGTAGCAGGGTGTTAATATTGGTTACCTTGGTTGGGGGAAGGGAAAAATAAGCAGTTGTTTTATTTATCTTTGTATTGTTTTACTTGTTACGACATATGTTACTTTTGTAATTTGAAAAATAAATTAAAAAACAAAATAAAGGGGGGGAAATGTTTCGAGATGCAGGCAGCATTGCATGTGTTTCTGTTTTCTGACAAGATGGCACTGTGACCTGGTTTACTGTCATTCCTCTAGCTCAGTCCTTTGGCTATCACCAAAGTAAAAGTAAATGTCTCGGTTGTTACTTGTGCTTCTGAAGAGCAAAAGTAAATACTTTGAGAAACTCCCAAGTACAGAGAGGCTTTTTATTTTTATTTTGAAATTATTTATTTATTTATTTATTTATTTATTTATTTATTTATTTATTTATTTTAAAGGTTTTATTTATTCATTTGACACAGAGAGAGAGATTACAAGTAGGCAGAGAGGCAGGCAGAGAGAGAGGAGAGAGGAGGAAGCAGGCTCCCTGCTGAGCAGAGAGCCCGATGTGGGCCTCGATCCCAGGACCCTGGGATCACGACCTGAGCCGAAGGCAGCGGCTTTAACCCACTGAGCCACCCAGGCGCCCTTGAAATAATTTTTGATTTAAAAAGTTGCAGAAATAGTTCTTATATAGTCTTCATCCAGTTTCTCCTAATGTTAATGTCTTATATAACCTTAGTATAATTATCAAACCCAGGAAATTAACATCAATGCATAGTTTGTAATTACTAGCTGTAATTAAACTATACTCCTTGCCACTGATTCCAGATCCCGTGGTGCATTTACTTGTTACTTCTCTTCAGTCTCCTCCAATTTGTGACAGTTCCATAGTCTTTTCTCGTCTTTCGTGAGTTAGACACTTTTTTTTTAAGACTACTGGCCAGTTATTTTGTACAATGTTCCTCAATTTGTGTTTGATTCAATATTTTCTCTGATTACATTAAGGTTATATATATATACTACAGAAGTAATATATCCTCAGAGCATGATACCAGGGGATACACGATATTGATGTGTCTTGTTGGTGATATCACCACTGATCACATGGTTAAGATGCTTAGATTTCTCCACTCTAAAGGTACTAGCTCTTCCTTTGTAGTTAATAAATTTCTTGGGCAAGATAATTTTCAGAGAGTTTTTAACAAAATACATTCCAGCAGGTCCTAGCTCCAGAGATTCTGTTTGATTAGCTCTGGCTAAGGGTTCAAACATCCCTAGTAATTCTGATGGGCAGACAAGAGTGGACTTTGGATGTGGATCACATGCATAATCGCCAGCCCTAAAACAAAGTATCATCCTCACAGAACAGATAGTAATGAGAACCATTGAATTATGACATTTATGAATACTGGTCTTTAGTAACCTAAAGTTATCTAGTGTTAGTTATCTAGTTATCTAGTGCTACCTAACAAATGATCAGAGACTTAGCAGCTTAAAGCAACACACATTCATTATTTTAGAGTTTCTCTGTCAGGAATCCAGATATGGCTTAGTTAAGTCCTCTGATTTGGGGTCTTACCAGGCTGTAGTCAGGTATTGGCCAGAACAGTGGTCTCATCTGATCCTCAACTAGGGAAGAATCTGCTTGCAAGATCACATGGTTAGACGATGGGCCTCAATCACTTGGTGGCTGTGGGCCAGAGGCTACCCCCAGTTCCTTGCTGTATGGGCCTCTCTGAAGTCCAGCTCTCTAGAGAGGGTAGAGGGGCTGGATACGGAGTTGTTATTTGATCATGCCTATTGAGGAAACCTCCATAAAAATCACAACAGGACAGGGTTTGGAGAGTTTCCAGGTTGATGACATTCACATACTAGGAGGGTGACACAGCCCAACTCCACAGGACAGTGAAACTCCTGCACTCGGGATCTTCCCAGACCTAGTCCTATGTATCTTTCCATCTGGATGTTCACCTATATCCTTTATCATATCTTTTTATAATAAACAGGTAAACAGCAAGTAAACTGTTTTTCCTGAGTTCTGTAAGCCACTCTAGCAAATTAATCAAAACTTAGGAGGGCATCTTGGGAATTTCCACATTACAGCTGATGGGTCAGAAGCACAAGTAACAACCTAGATCTGTGATTGCTATCTGAAGTATCTGTGGGGATATGGGAGTGAGGGGACAGTCTGTCCCCTCTTTGCTCCCTGCCACAATTTACACCTCTAGAGTCCCATGTGTAAAGGGAAATCTGGCGGAAGTCACTACTATTTGTGTCATTCTAAAAATTAATGGAGATTATTGCTTTCCCCAGGAGGCACCCAACTCATAGTACTCAAATCCTTGATTCCCAGAGGAGAGGAGAGCTCTTCAGTGCTTTCTCCTGCTATCCCACCTCCAACTTTTCACCCTATCTGCCCTGCACCTCCAACCATAACTATTTGGTTACATACAAATACCACTAATTGTTACATATACTTTACTAAATTATCAGTTCATATCTTCCAACAACATGATTGCTGGGCCTGAAACCTTCAACCACAAAATACACTGAGATGCCGTTGTCAAAAAATACATGTACGTATATATTTGACTAGGTATATATATTTTGTTTCTATGATTTTGAATAGCTTGGATAGTTCATATGAACGGAGTATCGTATTTGTTCTTTTACAACTGGCTTATCACTTAACATAATGTCTTTTGGGTTCATCCATATTGTAGCATGTGACAGGATTTCCTTCTTTCTTAAGGCTGGGTAAAATTCCATTGTATGTGGATATCACATTTTCCTTATCCATTCATCTATCAGTGGACACTTGAGTTCTTTTAATTCATTGAGCATCCTTATGGTGGTAATTTTGACTTCTTTAGCAATTCATGTCTGTTTATTTAGGTTCGGCTTTTTAAAGATTTAATTGGGGGCGCCTGGGTGGCTCAGTGGGTTAAAGCCTCTGCTTTCGGCTCAGGTCATGATCTCAGGGTCCTGGGATCGAGGCCCATATCGGGCTCTCTGCTCGGCAGGGAGCCTGCTTCCTTCTCTCTCTCTGCCTCTCTGCCTACTTGTGATCTCTCTCTCTCTTTGTCAAATAAATAAAATCTTTAAAAAAAATAAAGATTTAATTGGTTCCTAAATGTGTCGTGGCTGCCTGCTTCTTGAATGTTTTGTTATTTTTATTGTGGAGATTCAGCATCTCAAGAATCAGTCAACTGTCTCAGACTTTGTGGTCTCCTTTACTACAGGCAAGACTTTTTCTACATAGCCTGGCTAGAGATTCTGGAGACCTCTCTCAAGCCTTATCTGGGCATATATCCTTCCAGGGCTTCTGTGTGTAATCTATTTGAAAAGGTTTACTGGTTTCTACTCAGGAGCTCCCCCTTGTGTCTGTCTATGATATTGCAGCATATCTGTGGGTCTGTTAGTAAATCATGGTCTGGGGCTCCTCCTAGTATTTATTAGTGGTACTGCAGACTCTAGCACACACTTGAGGTCTCCTCAGAAATTCCTTCAGCCTGTCGCTATATTCCTGTCAGTACTTGGATACAAGCAAGACAGACACCGGTCCTCTTGGGTAGCCCCCTAAAAGTCACTTAGAGACTAACATTCTACTCCTTTCCAGCTCCAGAGAGAAGATGGGAGTTGAGGATTTCCAATCAATTGTGCCTTGGTTTGGGGGCAGGTGGGGACGCTCTGATGAGAAGAAACAGGGAGTATCACAAACTTCCTACCAGGCTTCTATGCCCTTGGCCTTGTGCTTGCCTCGGGTCAAGAACCAGTCAAGAACCTCTTTTTTTTTTTTCAGTCAAGAACCTCTTGACTGGTTTCTGGATTTCTCAGTTATTTTGCTGATTTGTTGTTAAATCTGTGTCTTCCTATTCCACCATCTTGCTGTTTCCTTTTGTGCAAGTTTCTGTGTGATTACAAGTTTCAACCAGCTTGTAAACAGCAAGGACCACGATTACTGGATTGTACAACTAGGAGTATGTTAGTTTGCAAGAAACTGCCAAACTGTCTTCCGAAGTGGCTGTAACCATTCTGTATTCCCATTAGCAATGAGTGAGTGTTCTTGTCCCACATCCTAGCCAGCATTTGGTGTTGCCAGTGTTTTGGATTTTAACCATTCTTATAAGTGTGTACTGGTATCTCATTGTTCTAATTTACAATTCTTTCATGACTTGATATTGAACATCTTTTTGTATGTTTATTTGTCATGTGTGCTATCTTCTTTGGTGAGATGTTCAGATTTTTGCCCATTTTCTAAATTGGGTTGTTTCTTTATTGTTGAATGTTAAGAATTCTTTGTATATTTTGGATATTAATCCTTTATCAGATATGTCTTCCACAAATATTTTCTTCCCGTGTATGGCTTATCTTTTCATTCTCTTAACAGTGTATTTTGCAGAGTAGAAGTTTTTAAAATTTTAATGAAGTATAGCTTATCAATCATTTCTTTTGTGGATCATGCTTTTGGTGTTGTATCTAAAAAGTTATCACCAAACCTAAAGTCATCTGTATTTTCTCTCATGTTATGTTCTATGAGTTTTATAGTTTTGCATTTTACAATTAGAACTATGATCCATTTTGAGTTAATTTTTGTGAAGGCTGTAAAGGTCTGTCTAGGTTCATCTTTTTATTCTTATTTTTTGGCATGCAGATGTCTGGCGGTTCCAGCATCATTTGTTCAAAAGACTATCTTTTCCCCATCGTATTGCCTTTGCTGCTTTGTCAAAGATTAGTATATTTGAGTGGGTCTATTTCTCGGCTCTCTAATTTGTTCCATTGACCTATTTGTCTATTCTTTCACAATACACTATCTTTGTTACTGCAGTTTTACTGTAAGTCTTGAAGTTGGGTATTGTCACTACAGTTTTGTTCTCCTTCAATACTGTGTTGGCTATTCTGGGTATTTTACTTTTGCATATACAATTTACAATTTTGGTCTTTTAGTGAAACTGTTCTACTAGACTGTGAACTTCCACCAGTTTTCAGTTCCCCTCCTCCAGTGTAGGACAGGATGGCTACAGTGGGGTGGAGTTGGGCATTTCTCTTCCACGGGTCAGTTAGATGCTAATAAAACCCCAGTACATTACTGGGGGCATGCCTTGTTATGACTGCTCTAGGTGTATTTCAAAATAGTGACTTTCTCCTCCTCCTGCCAAAAGCACAATGGGGATTCTTCTCCAATCTTTTCTATGAGAACTTGGTTGGCCTCCTGGTGGTAAAATTCACAAAATGTGTATGGGGGGGTCCCCTATGACTGGGACCCCTTGGGATCTTTAATTCTCAGGTGTGTCCATACTGAGCCTCTTGAAATTTGTCCATTACATAATGTTTAGGTTTTTCTACCCCTGTACTTGTTCACACAGAACTTTCTGGTATTGTGTTTCTGCTCTGGTAATTTTTTTGCAAGGACATGTTTTGATTCCCTTCTCATTTCCTTTTGTGTATTCTATAGGAATTTTCTTTGTAGTTACCATGGGGATTACATATAATATCCTACAGTTATAACAATCTTTTTTAAATTGATACCAACTGATTACAGATGAAAACTCTACTTTATAGGCTGGCATCTTTGTTACTGATATCACAAATTACATCTTTGTATTTGTGTAGCTATTAACGGATTTATATTTCATGCATTTTTCCTTTAAATTATCATTCAAAAATTTGAGTTGCAAACCAAAATTACAGTAGTTTTTATATCTATCCATGTACTTATCAACTATCTTAGTATTACTTAAAATCAGGTATCTTAGTATTTTTAATGGCTTCCAGGTACTGTCTAGTGTCTTGTAGTGCCTGATATCAGGGAGATGGGAAATACTCCACCCCCAAATTCCTAGCTTACCTGTAACATCTTCCTTAATTTCACCCTTTGATTCATGACTTTTGCCAAAAACCAAAACAGAAACCGCAAACATTGCCCAAGCATACACACGTCCCAAAGATGTTAACAGCAGTTAGGAACAAACAGGATTTCATGTTCAAATTAGTTTGAATTATACTCATATAAACCAGTTAAATGGGAGTTTGTCTTTTTTTTTTTCTTTACTAAATTGTTTTGATATGCCGCTGTGCATCATGAGATGTGGGATTAGAAGGTTATAATAGTTAAGATGCAGACATGGTACTTGGAAAAGGTAACTCACAAAGTCACTCATTGTATCCACATTGATTTTAGTAGAGCATGTAACAAATTATGTTTTTAATAAAAATATTTTACAAAAGATGATGCTGAGACTTGCTCGAGTTCTAAATTGCTATGAAGTTTAGATATAAAAACTCCAAAATTAATCACAAAATTATCTTTCATTGCATTTCAAGAATCCCTCGCTATCCCAAATCTACTTGTTTTCTCAGTTTGGATAGCACAGAATAGTATGTTAACCAAATCAACAGGACTCCTGTTTTTTAGCAAGTGACTATCTAGAGCAAGAATTAACAAACTTTTTCTGTAATGGGCCAGATAGTAAATATTATAGGCTTTGCAAACCACTTCATCTATCACAGGTACTCAATTATATTATAGTGTGAAAGCAGCCAGACGATATGTGAATATATGTGGTTCTATTTTAATGACTTTATGAAACACTGAAGTTTGAATATCATATAATTTCATGTAACTTTTTTTTTTAAATTCCAACCACTTTAAAATGTGAAACCCATGCTTAACTTGCAGGCCATATAAAAACAGGTAGTGGTCTAAATTAGTTTGCTGTTCCCTGATTTTCAGTGTGATAGTAAGGTTTTATCTAAAGTATTTGATTTCTGGGGGGCCTGGGTGGCTGTCAGTTAAGCGTCTCCCTTCAATTTAGGTCATGATCTGAGGGTCCTTGCTCAGCGGAGGATCTGCTTCTGCTTCTCTCCCTGCCCCTCCTGCCTGCTTGTGTGTACCTGCACTCTAATAAATAAATCTTTATAAAACAAAAAAAATGAAGTATTTGATTTGATTTCAGGTAACGGGTTCACATCGTGAATACTGATTTTATTTTAATAGACTGCTGAATATATTTGTATTTTTAGTTCTATGATAATTATGTTTTTGTGATCTATTTTGACATCAGGAATATGATTTATAAAAAGAGATGGTGAACTTGTTATCTCATTTGATTTAGAAGTTCCTTGAATATTTGATAAATTTTGCCCATAAAATGATCTGGCTTGGTGATCTAAGTACAGCTATTTGACTATATTAAAACTTTGACTATATTAAAACTCCCCCCTGCATTTACCATTTTACTCTATTAAGGGTTTATACCTCTTAATTCTGACAAATTACATTTTTCCACAAATATTGTATTATTTGTTTAGATTTCCAGTTATTAGTAAATATGATAATCTCATCATGTTCATATTTCATGTATTCATCTGTCTTCTATTTTTCCTCCTCAGAATTACCAGTTTGTATCTATATTTTTCTGTCAAAGAAATAATTTTATTTTCCTTGAATTATTTTCGTTGTTTTTACTAATACCTTTAATATATTTGAATGTAGTTTCCTGTTACTTTTTTTGCATTTTGGCCTTGTACATTTAGTTCATTTATTAATAATCTCTTGGTGTTCGACTATCAGCATCCCTAAAACTGGAAAACAGACTCTTAACTAATAGAGAACAAACTGAGGGTTACTGGAGGTGAAGTGGGCAGGAGATGGATTAAATGGATGATGATGGGTATTGATTGATGTGATGAGCACTGGGTGTTTTATGTAAGTGATGAATCACTAAATTCTACACGTGAAACTAAAATTACACTGTATGTTAACTAAATGTAATTTAAATTAAAATTTGAAAGAAAGAAAAAAAAAACACCAGCATGCCTATTAGGGCTATACTTTATCTGAATACAGATTTAGCTGTTCTCAGGTTTTTCTACATAATGTGTTCATTTTCATTCATTTAAGTATAATTCCGGGATTGACTTCCTTCTGATTCATATATTATTTGGAAGGGTATTATCAATATTCAGATATTGTTGGCTATCACATTTTAGCTTTTTTTCCCATTTTGAAAAAGAATGTGACCTACACATGGTCTTTGGGTGGAAAGTGATTGAGTAAATATTTCATATCTTTCTCTACTCTTTCGACAAATGAATCTTGTTATTCTCAATATGTAAATAGGTTTTTGGACAGGCATAAAATTATTGCATAGTGTGAAATATAGGTGTAAATGTAGACTCATTTAAACATTCTTTCTCTTTCTCAACTTTTATATCCTAGGATTTTTCTTTTCCTTTTTAAACATCATACTGAATAAGGAATCAATGTTGGTGAGAAGCTTTTCTACAAACATTTACACCCATTGGTCGTTCTCATTATGAATCCTGTGATGTTAATTAAGGTGTATAACATGGTTAAAGTCCTTTCTACAAATAATAATGATGGTGGAGATACTGATACTAGTATTATATAGCATCTGCTAGATAGTTACTACATGTTAGGAACAATTCCATTTTCTTTTTTTTCTTTTGAGAGAGAGAATGAGTTCAAATGGGGGGAGTAGGGCAGAGGGAGAGAATTCCAAGCAGCCTTCTCACTGAGCATAGAGCCCAACAAGGGGCTTGATCTCTTGACCTGATCATGACCTGAGCCGAAATCAAGAATCAGACACTTAACCAACTGAGCCACCCCAGTACCCATCATTTTACATTTTTATTGTTGTTGTTAAAGATTTTATTTATTTAAGGGAGAGAGAGAGAGGGCATGAGCTGGGTGAAGGGCAGAGAGAGAAGCAGGCTCCGCTGAGCAGGGAGCCCAATGCAAGAGTTGATCCCAGGACTCTGGGATCATGACCTGAGCCAAAGGCAGAGACCCAATCAACTGAGCCACCCAGGTGCCCCTCATTTTACATTTCTTAACTGATTTAATCCTCACTGCAATCCAACATGTTACTGTGTGTGTATGTGTATGTACATTAATACATACAATTACATATATATCAATTGTAAAGCAGCACTAACTTTTCTACAAGTATTCCAAATATTTACATATTTGGTTGTGTGTGCACACATTTGTAAGCAAAAATAGTTTTTTTAAAAAAAGGTCTGGAAGGATAAAGAACAAACTGGTAACATGATGACAATGACAGAACTGAAACTACTGGCAATATTTTTCAAGGAGAAAATCAGTTATTTTGACATTGAAATGTAATGTTTTTAAAGAAAAACAAACAAAAGCACTAACTTTGTATTTAGAAGGCAACTTTTACAACTTTAAAATTTAAGTGAGCACCATAAAGTATGTCAGTAATATTTAGCAAAATGATAATCTACCACAGAAAAGATTATTATGATACCATTAAAAAGAATGATAAACAGGTTATGGTACAGCATGCACATCATGATTACACCAAAGTCTGGAAAGATATGTCGTGTAATTTGAAAACAGTAATTTCTTTTGGTAGGCTTACAAATAACCTATTTTTTTCATTGTGTGTGTGAGGGGTTTTGTGTTTTGTTTTGTTTTTTCTAACATGAAAACTTTAGTGTTACAAAAGGAAAAGGAACAGAGCTGCCTTCAAAAACAAAGTTATAATTCTGCCAGGAATTAGAAGATAGCCTATGTAATGTAACTTATAATATTGGTAGAAACAGATCTATGGGTTAGAGCAATAGAAAAGATGGCTCTAAAACTAAGCTAACAAACTCAACTCAATACATAACCAAGAAGTAGCATAAAACAATGGGGAGGAAAGAATTATTGAAGAACTAGTTTGGGACAGAATCTTTTTTGGAGGGAAGGGAGGTTTAACTTAAACCTTGAATTTATCTTCTGAAATACAGTCAACAGATTATGTATACAAGAAAACTACAAATATGTTAGAAAAACAATGTTAACATGGTATGGCTTAAACTATGTTGAAGCCCTAACCTGTGGCACCTGTGAATGTGATCCTACATGGAAATAAGGTCACTGCAGATGTAATCAAGATAAGGTGATCAGGGTGAGCCCTAATCCAATATGATGTCCTATATAAGAGTCTCCTCTTGTATACAAGATACAGACAGATTTATACAGGGAGAACGCAATGTAGAGATGGAGACAGAGACTGGAGTGATGCATTTACAAGATAAGGAATGTCAAATATTGCTGTTAACAGAAGCCAGGAGAAAGACACAGAACAGAATCTTCCTCAGAGTCCTCAGAAGGAACCAACCTTACCAACAACTTTAATTTTGGATTTCAGAGCTCTAAAACTGGGAGGGAATCCATTTCTGTTGTTTTAAGTCACCCAATTATGGGGTACTTGGTACTTTGTTACAGTAGCCTACAAAACTACTACAGTTTTTTTTTCATTACCTGTTTTTAAGTTATTATTATAAAGATTATCAACAGGGCTTATCTTTCACCCAGTATGGATTCCTTCATGACGAGTAAGGTCAGAGCGACTACCAAAGGCCTTTCCACATTCCTTACAGTCATAGGGTTTCTCACCAGTGTGAATTCTTTGATGTCTGGTAAGGTTTGAGCCTTTATTAAAAGCCCTTCCACATTCATTACATTCATAAGGTTTTTCATCTGTATGGATTCTCTGATGTTGAATAAGTTCTGAGCTCTGAATAAAGGCCTTTCCACATTCCTTACATTCATAGAGTTTCTTGCCTGCATGAATTCTGTGATGGTTAGTAAGTGTTGAGGCACTACTAAAGGCCTTCCCACATTCCTTACATTCATAAGGTTTCTCACCAGTATGCATTCTCTGATGCTGAATAAGCCTTGAGTGTTGAGTAAAGGCTTTCCCACATTCCTTACATTCATAAGGTTTCTCACCAGTATGAATTCTCAGATGTGGAAAAAGTTGAGAACTCTTAGTAAAGGCTTTTCCACATACTTTACATTCATAGGGTTTCTCACCAGTGTGAATTCTCTGATGATCATTGAGGTTTGAGCAATAGTTAAAGGCTTTTCCACATTCCTTACATTCATAGGGTTTTTCACCAGTGTGAATCCTCTGATGTTGAGAAAAATATGAACTACAACTAAAGGCCTTGCCACATTCCTTACATTCATAGGGTTTTTCACCAGTGTGAATCCTCTGATGTCGAGTAACAAGTGAGCCACGGCTAAAGGACTTCCCACACTCCTTACACTCATAGCTTTTTTCAGCAGAACGAGTTCTCTGATGTTGAACAAATTGTGGGTTCTGATTAAAGGCCTTTCCACATATCTTATATTCACAGGGTTTCTCTTCATTAACAGTTTTTTGAGGTGGAGTAAGAAATGTGGGATGAATAAAAGTGGGCATGTCTTCAGTGGTAAATATTACTTGACTAAAATGTCTCTTCTTTAGGAATAATATCTTGGTCTCACACATAGATTCCAGATCTGAAAGAAAATAAAAATGCATGTGTTCATTTTTCCTATCTTGGGAGAGATTAAAACTTCTAAAAAAGAAAAAAAGATTAAAGTGAAAATACTATTTGGGAAAGTAAATGCTTAAATAGTTCTCAGATATGGCTAAGCAATTTTCAAAACTGATAACAAAAGCATGGACATTGAGGAGTCAAGAGAGGAAATTCAAGAGGGTGATTAGAGAAATAAATGACCTCTATTCTGAAATTCTGATGTGAATCAGAATCACCTGAAACTTCCATAAATACACCCTATTCAGGGATACCCTCTGTATTTTACAGTGATTCTAATCACATATATGTGTTTATAAGCATATATTCTCACACCACAGCATCATACTATATGTCTTATAATTTGTGGATAATTGACCTATATAAGACTACTGAGGAATGAATGTGTTGAATTGTATGAATGGGGGAGTGCAGTCTGAGACTGTGCAAAGGGTGTGTTGTTGGCAAATCCACACTGGGGGATACCCTAGTCTAAGGTGCTGAATGAAACTGCAAGAATGGTTTCAGGTAATTCTATGGACAGAGGTGGATATATTGGGGGTTCACTGAAAATGGTTTGCCTTGGAATTCTCTGATGCTGACTTTGGGAGAGAGAGGAATGGAATCTCTCTATGGCAGTGACTAAGAAAGGAAGCAGCTTGAACATGAGAAAGAAGAAAGAAAGAATGACATATACTCTGTGAGAAAGAGAGATTCTCCAAGTCCACATTTTTTGTCATTCTGTATGTCTGCCATGAAAGCATTGCAAGTACTGATTCTGAGGTTACGAATTTTAGCAAGTAGGTGAATTCATACATATGGAATCTGTAATGAGCATCAACTGTACATTTAATTAAAAAGGGGGACAATTTCTGTTAAAAACGACAGACTGAACCTATGAGTTTTCCATTGCTTGTTCATGAGTCCACAGGAAATTACAGTGGAAGCTTAGCAAGAGGAAAGAAAAACCTCACTAGGACAGTGAATACTGGAGAAGAGACAGTAACAATAAAATCTGGAAGCTAGGAAGCCAATGAATGAGTGATAAGTGAGTCTGCAGACCAGAGAAAGTCAAACTGAGCCTGCAGAGGATGAATTCCACAGCACTAACTGATAGTGCAGATCCCCAAAAATGCACAAGATTGGAAGCATCAGGCATTTCTAATAGTGGGGTACACAGAGAATGCTGAAAGCTAAAGAATGAATTCAAGACTGTATTAGTAGTAAGACCCCTAGGATCCCTTCCCCTATCCCATACAGGATTATACTTCCCTATTCTCACAGAAAACTAGAAATATAGAAAAATGGAACTAGAGGGAATCTGAATTCAAGAACATCAGGCATAGCTGTGGCTATGGGTACTGAACTGAGAACAAAAGAGTAACAGAAAATATATATACTTGTGATAAAATAAAGAATATATCTGGTCTTTGTTCCTGGTTCCTGGTACAGAATTCCGCAAACCATTGGAATTTCCTGACTGGAGAATCTTTTGTTATTCACAAGCTCCTTTGATCATACCTGAGTTTTCCTAATGAGGTGATTCACATGGGCACTTAGCTTCAAGGGAGGGTCTGGACAATCATGACTACATAATCAAACCCCAATAAAGGAAACTCAGGGCAAGGATTGGGGGAAGCTTCCTGGTTGGCAACTATATAATATACCTAGAGGGTGACACACCTCGATTTCACGGGCATTGAATTTCCTGTGCTTGGTACCTCCTAGACCTTGCTCCGTGTATGTCTTCAGCTAACTTTTCATTGTATCCTTTACATAAAATGGCAATCATAAGTACAGTGCTTTTCATGAGTTTTCTGAATTGTTCTTTTGTTTTTTTAGTTTTGTGAGTTGTTCTAATGAATTATCAAACCTGAGGAGGTGTGTAAAACTCTAAATTTAGTCAGCCAGACAGAAATACAGGTAGCCTAGGGATCCTGGCTGCAACCAGTGTCTGAACTGGTGGGCACCTTGCCCTTTAACTTGTGGAATCTGATGTTAACTCCAGGTAGTGTCTGAATTGAGTTAAAGTATAAGACACCTATTTGTTGTCAGAAAATTCGTCCAGGCCACAATACTGAAATAACCCTATTGATTTCACCCCAATTTAACCACGAGAACACTGATAATAACAACTCCCTCAAGTAAAGGTCTCTTCTCACAGAAAGATTATGCATAAAAGACCAAGTTACCCAAAGAGGGCTGTTCTCAGTATATTAACCCAACCAGATCATCCTAAAGTAAACAAGACCCAATCCCTATTACACAGATGTTCCAATCATCTTTTTAGTATAAATGAGCAGTAAGCCATTGTTCATCAGACATTTGAGAAATGTTTTTTAACATGAAGAAGAGCCCAAAAGAGAAAAAAGTATCTGTGAGGAAACAATCAATGCTAGGAACAGAAGAAAATGTCAAAACATACAATGAATAACCTCAGAGAGCTAATAGAATTAAAAAGGCGTAAGATGCAAAATAAAGGAACACTAAGAAAACACACACACACACAGGCCAAAATGGCCACACACCAGAGGGTACAACTGTTGAAATAAGACCACAATCTACCATGATCATCTTGACAGATACAGAAAAACTGTAGGACATGACCAACACTTATTTATAACTCTGAGTAAATTACATTGCAAAGTAATAGCTATAACTTGGTAAAAGTTATAACTATGGTAAAAACTGCAGTTAAGTGAAAAGCTTCAGATATAATCCCTATAAGATGGGGAAAAAGAAATGGATGCCCATTACAAATGTTACCAATTAAGACAGTCCTGGCTACCATTATAAGCAAGGAAATAACAAGTATGAGGATTGTAAGGAAGAGATAAATCTAAAAATATGCAGATAATATGATGATCTAACTAGAAAAATGAAGAGAAAAAAATTAACTTCAGTAAAGTTCTTGGATGTTAAAGATCAACTTACAAAAATAGTATTTTGAGTAACATTAGCAAGATGGTGGCATAATAAGTGCTAGATTCTCCTGACTCCCACAAACACATCAACTCAACAGCAATACATGGATCAATTCCCTTTGTGAGAAAACTACAAATTCATTAAGAGAATCCTGTATGCTAGGCAAGGGTGAAGCCAGCCATATCAAAACTAGTAGGAAAACTGGAGACACCTTCTCACCATGATCCCCATTCCTGGGATAGTGACATACAACCAGGAGGAAACCTCCAGCTTCTCCCTGAATAGAAAAGAAACTGGAGTGCACACCCAGTGTCTCGATTTTTCTGAGTGCTGCCTAACTAACCGTCTTGGAGGCTTGATTAGACCTGGCATACCCCAGGCCCCAGGAACTACAGAGAACAGAAGCACTGGTTTGAACTAGCATGCAGGCACTCACCACAGCTCCTTTCCCTGCTCAATGCAGAGTGAGTGGGAGGAAAACTTCAGCTCCCAGCTTCTCCCTGGAGAAGGAAAGAGGTGGACTGTGTGTCAAACATTCCAACTTTTCTGGGGTTTGCCTAAGGGACTGGCTTCTATCTCCTCAGTCTCAGAGTGCTGATGGGACCCAGCAGATTCAAGATACTGAGGGCCACCAAGAACAAAGAAGGTAGCTTGAACTAGCACACAAACTCACCATAGCTCCTCCTCCTGGCCTACTGCAGAATGAATGGGTGGAAAACTCCAGCTCCAGCTCCCACCATCTCCTTGAGGGTGAAAAGAGTTGGACCATGCATCCAATTTTCTAACTTCTCTGGAAGCTACCCAAAGGACTGGCTTCTATCTTACTATCTCAGGACCTGGCATATAGTGGACCCCCAGGACTACAGAAAACAAAGGGAGTATTTTAAATTAGCAGGAAGGCACCATAGCTCTTCTCCTAGTTTAATACACAGCAAGTGGAAGAAAAACTCCAGCTCCCAGTTTCTTCCTACAGGGGGGAAGAGTGCATCAAATGTTTCAACTTTTCTGGGGATTATCTGAGGGACTGGCTTCTATCGTGGAGCCCTGGAGGGACCTGGCATATTCTAGATAACTGGGAGCCACTGAAAACAAAAAAGGTGATTTCAACTAGCATGCTAATACTTGCCATAGCCCTTTCCTCCATTCTAGAGCAGAGCTGGCAAGCAAAACACTCCAGCTCCCACATTCTCTCTGGAAAGGGAAAGAAACTGGACCACACATCCAATGTTCTAATTTCTTCAGGAGCTAAAGGAGGAATTGGTGCTGGTGAGACTTGGCATATTCTAAACACCTGGAAGTCACTAATAAAGACAATGGTTTAGACTAGCATGAACATCTGAGAGGCTCACAGAAGCTCCAACTGCTGAAGGTCTTCTCTTCTATGAGGCTAATCCTTAATAAACAGGACAAGTGGCATTTTTTTAAACATGTAGATACCAACACAAAGAATCAAAGAAATAAAATGAAGAAATAGAGAAACATAATCCAAACAAGGAAACAAAATAAAGCTCCAGAAAATTACCCTAATGAAATGTAGGTAGAGGAATTACCTGACAGAGAATTTTAAATAACCATCATTAAAATACTCAATGAGCTCAGGAAAACAATGCATGAGGAGAGTGAGAATTTCAACCAAGAGACAGAAAATTTGAAAAAAAAAATTAGAAATCTTGGAGCTGAAGAATGCAATAACTAAACTGAAAATTTCAATAAATGGACTCAACATTCAACAGACTAGAGCAAGCAGAAGAAAGAATCAGTGAATTCAAAGACAGGTCTTTTGAAGTTATCCAATCAAAGGAACAAAAAGAAAAGAGAATAAAAAAGAGTGAAGAAAGCTTAAGGTTCTCATGAGACACCAACGAATGGCCCAATATATATGTTATAGGAGTTAGAGGCAGAGAAAGAACAACAAAACTTACTCAAATTAGTAATGGATGAAAACTTCCCAAACCTGGGGGAGGAAATGGACATCCAGACTCAGGAAGCCAAAGTATTCCAAAAAAGATGCACACAAAGAAATCCACACCAAGACACACTATGACACACTGAGACATAATTATAATGTTTTTGTCAATAGTCAAAGGCAAAGAAAGGTGCCTGTCTGGCTCAGTTGGAAGAGTGTGAACTCTTGATCTTGGGACTGTGAGTTCAAGCCCCGTGCTGGGGGTAGAGATTACTAAAAAAGTAAAATAAAAACTTCAAAGCCAAAGAGAATTTTTTAAAAAAAGATGACAAATTGTCATGTACGATGGAACCCCCATAGGACGATGAACAGATTATTCAGCAAAATTTTGAAGGTTGGAAGGGAGCAGGATGATAAACTCGAATTGATGAAAGAAAAAAACTTGCCATTCAAGAACATTATATCCAGAAAAACTGTTCTTCATGAACAAAGGAGAAAAAGACTTTTCCCAGACAAACAAAACCTAAGGGAGTTCATCACCTCTAGACCTGCCTAAAGAAAGTTTTTCAACCCAAAACAAAAGGATGGTAAACAACAATATAAGGTAATAAAAACACATACAGTCCTGTTTGTAAAGGCAAATATAGACACAAACACAGAATACTGTAATACTGTAACTGGAGGGTACATTACTTTTAATTCTTCTATTAAAGTAAAAACTCAAAAGTATTATAAATAACTACACATAAAATTTTGTTAATGGATACACGATGAATAGATTAAATACAAAATCAGTAACACAATATATGGGGGAATAAGACGTAAGTGTTTTTGTAATGACTGAAATTAAGTTCTCAGCTTAAAACATATTGTTATAAGATATTTTATGAAAGTCCCAATATAACCACAAAGAAAATGCTTGTAGAGATTATAAAAAAGAAAAATAGAAAGGGTTCAAAGCATATCAATAAAAAAAAAAGAAACAAAAATACAGGAAGAAAAGAAAAAGAGGGACAAAAGAACTACAAGAACAGAAAAATGACCAATAGCAACAGTAAATCATTCCCTATCAATAGTAACTTTAAACGTAAGTGGATTAAAATTCCCAATCAAATGACATAGTGGCTGAATAGATAAAACAAGATCCAACTATATGCTGTGCTCAAGAAACTCACTTTAGATTTAAGGACACACATATCAGCTCAAAGTGAAGAGATGGAAAAAGATATTCCATGTATATGGTAACCTAAAGACAGCTAGGGTGGCTATACTTTTAACTGACAAAACAGGCTTTTAGATCAAAAACAGTCGAAAGAGATGAAGGACATTATATAATTTATTATATAATGGTCAACTCACCAGTAAGATACAGTAATTATAAATATATATATACCCAACATCAGACCACTTACATAGACAAAACTACAATGAGACATAGACCAAAATAATTGGACATTCCAAAGGCCTACTTGCAATAACAGATAAAAACAACCAGACAGAAAATAAATAGTGACTTGAATACTACCATAGATCAAATGGACTCAATAGACCTATACAGAACATTTCATTCAGCTGTAGCAGGATATATGCTTATCAAGTGCATATGGAATATTCTCCAGGACAGATCATACATTAGATCACAAAACAAGTCTTTCAAGAAATTTAAGAAGAATGAAACCATTCCAAGTATCTTTTCTGACCACAGTGAATGAAACTAGAAATCAACAGCAGAATGAAAACTGGAAAATTCACAAATATGTTGAAATTAAACGATATACTTTCGAACAAACAATTGGTCAAAAAGAAACAGGGAAATTAGAAATTATCTTGAGACAAACAAAAACATTTATGAGATGAAGAAAAAGCAGAACAAAGAGGGAAGTTTACAGTTCCTACATTAAAAAAGAAGAAAAATCACAAATATATGACCTTATACCTCAAGAAACAAACTACCATATGGTATAAGGAAGGAAATAATAAATATTAGAACAGATATAAACAAAATAGAATAGAAAAAGAACAAGAAAGAGCAATGAAACTAATAGCTGGTCTACTGAAAAAAATAAATAAAATTAATAAACTTTTAGCTAGAGTAAGAAAAAAAGGAAACAAATAAATAAAATCAAAAATGAAAAAGGAGACACTATAACATGTCACAGAATGAAAAGGATCATTAAGACGCTAGTATGAACAATTATATACCATACAAGTAGATAACCTGGAAGAAATGGATAAATTCCTAGAAATATATAACCAAGGCCAAATCAAGAAGAAACAGGAAGTCCGAATAGACCTGTAACTAGTAAGGACATTAACTCACAATAAAAAATCTCTCAACACGGGACACCTGGGTGGCTCAGTAAGTTAACTGTCTGCCTTCGGCTCAGGTCATGATCCCAGGGTCCTGGGTACAAGCCCCACGTTGGGCTCCCTGCTCAGCCAGGAGTCTGCTTCTCCCTCTGCCCCACTCCCCAATGCTCTCTCTCTTAAATAAATAAATAAAATCTTTTAAAAAAGAAAATGTCTCAACAAAGAAAAACCCAGAACCATGTGGCTTCATTGGTGAAGTCTACCAAACATTTAAGTAGTAATAATAATGCCAATCTGGGGGTGGGGAAGGGCTGCCAATCCTAAAACTCTCCCAAAAAACTAAAGAAGGGAACACGCTCAAACTCATTTTATGAAGCCAGCCTTACCCTCATGCCAGAGCCAGACAAAGACACCATAAAAAAGAAAACAACAGGCCAATACCCTAATGAATATTGATGCAAAAATTCTCAACAAAATACTAGTAAAATGAATTCAACAGCACATTAAAAGGATCATATACCAAGACCAAGTGGAATTTATCCCTGGGATGCAAAGATAATACAAAATACAAAAATCCATTAATGTGATACATCACATTAAGAGAATGAAAGATTGGAGTGCCTAGGTGGCTCAAGTAGGTTAAGTGTCTAACTTTAGCTCAGGTCATGATCTCAGGGTCCTGGAACTGAGTCCCCCCGTCTGGCTCCATGCTCAGTGGGGAGTCTGCTTTTCCCTCTCCCTCTCCCCCAACTCGTGCTCTCTCTGCCTCTCAAATAAACAAATAAAAATCTTTTTAAAAAAAAGAGAATGAAGGATAAAAATTACATGATCATTATCACAAATGCAGAAAAAGCATTTGATAAAACTCAACACCTTTTCATGATGAAAAACCCTCAACAAACTAATAACACAGGTCATAATAATGAGGGTAATAATGAAAACTGCAAAACACTGATAGAAGAAATTAAAGATACACAAGATAATGGAAAGCTATTCTGTGCTCATGGATTGGAAGAATATTGTAAAAACATCCATACTCCCAAAACAATCTGATTCAACGCAATCCCTATCAAAATCCCAATAGCATTTTCTATAGAAATAGGAAAAATAATCCAATGAGCCAAAATAATCTTTAGTAAGTACAACAAAGATGGAGGCTTCATATTTTCTGATTCCAAAATATAAAGCTACGGTAATTAAAACAGTATGGTACTGGCACAAGGATATACATATTAGTCAAAGAACAGAAGAGAAAAAATAAATTCATGTATACAAAATTAATATGCAACAAAGGTGCCAAGACTACATAACAGAGAAAAAACGTCTCTTTAACAAACGATGATGGAAAAACTGAACATCCACATGCAAAAGAAATTTGACCCTTATCTTATCCCATACAGAAAAATCACCTCAAAATATGTTAAAGACTTAAACATGAGACCTGACACTGTAAAGCTTCACATAGGGGGAAAGTTTCGTGACACTGGTCTTAGTGATGATTTCAGGATATGACACCAAAAGCAAGACAATAAAAGCAAAAGCGACTTATAGGACTACATCAAATTTAAAAGCTTATGCACAGCAAAGGAAACAAGAGTGAAAAGGCAACTTATGGAATGGGAGAAAATATTTGCCAATCATGTATCTGATAGTGGTTAATTTCTAAAATATATAAGCAAAAGAACTAATAACCTGATTAAAATATAAGTTAAGAACGTGAGTAGACATTTTTCCAAAGAAAATGTACAAATGGCCAAGAACTATATGAAAGATGTTCAAAATCTCTAATCGTTACAGAAACATAAATCAAAACCATGAAGAAACACTACCTATTATTTTTAGGATGGATGTCATTAAAACAAACAAAAAAAGACAAGAAACAAATGTTGGTGAAGATTTAAAGAAATTGGACCTCTTGTACAGTATTGGTGGAAATGCAAAATGGTGCAACCCTCTGAAAACAGTAATGAGGAGGTTCCTAAAAAATTAACAATAGAACTATCATATGATCCATCAATCCCACTTCTGGGTATTTATCCAAAAGAATTGAAATCAGGATCTTGAAGAGATATTAGCACTCACGTGTTCATTGTAGTACTACTCATAATAGTCAAGATGTGAAAACAACCTAAATCCACAGATGGATGAGTGGATAAAGAAAATATGTTATATATTTATAATGGAATATTATTCAAAAGAATATTCACCAGAATCACAATTAAGGAGGCATAAAAAGAAAGAAATCCTGCCATATGTAACAACATAAAGACACTAAGCTACATGAAATAAACCAGTTATAGGACAAACACAGCATTATTTGACTTATATGAGATATCTAAAAAGAGCAAAACTCATAGAAGCAAAAGAGTAGTTACCAAGAGTAGTTGGTTACCAAGGGCTGGGGTTATAGGGAAATAAGCAGTTGCTAATCAACAAGTATAAAGCTTTAATTATGCAAGGCAAATAAGTGCTAGAGATCTGCTATACAATTCTGTGCCTAAAATAAACAATATTGTATTATACACTTAAAAATCTGTTGAGGGTAGATCTCATGGTAAATGATCTTACCACAATTAAGTTTTTTAAAAGATTTTATTTATTTGAAAGAGACAGAGAGAGGGACAGCGAGCATGAGCAGGGGGGAAGGGCAAAGGGAGAGGGAGAAGCAGACTCCCTGCTGAGCAAGGAGCTGGACATGGAGCTTGATTCCAGGATCGTGAGATTACTACCTGAGCCGAAGGCAGATGCTCAATCAACTGAGCTATCCAGGTGCCCCTCACAAATTTAAAAAGAAAAAAAGAATAAAAAGCAGTTGTATGAATTTAAACCCTATCAGCAGCTTGAGGGTGCTGTTCTACATTCTCATCTATTCTTACTAATGTCAGACTTAAATTTTTGCCCATGTTACAGGTGACATAATGGTATCCCACTGCATTTCCCTGATGATAAAATTAAACTCCTTTTCACGTGTTAAAAAAAAAGCTAATAGGGGCACCTGGGTGGCTCAGTGGGTTAAAGCCTCTGCTTTCGGCTCAGGTCATGATCTCAGGGTCCTGGGATCGAGGCCTGCATCGGGCTCTCTGCTCGGCAGGGAGCCTGCTTCCCCCTCTCTCTCTGCCTGCCTCTCTGCCTCCTTGTGATCGCTCTCCCTCTGTGAAATAAATAAATAAAATCTTTAAAAAAAAAAAAAGCTAATAGTATTTCTCTGTACCAACAATACCAATTAGGAAATTGCAGATGCTCACAATAGCAACATAATCTACTTGAAAAATCTAGAAAGTAACTGAACAAAGAACGAAAAATTGCTACAAAGAACAGTTATAAATGATTCTGTGAAAAAACACCCTGAAGGTTACACATTTATTATCCTGTAAGACAATAACTAGTTTTTGTATCCATGTTAGTGATGTGCTTGCTGCATTATAATATAATTACNAGGTTACACATTTATTATCCTGTAAGACAATAACTAGTTTTTGTATCCATGTTAGTGATGTGATTGCTGCATTATAATATAATTACATATATATATATACATATATATATAATTACAATATAAACTCAGTCTCTCCTGGACAACTTGAACTACCATTCTTCTGGTTCTCTCATTAATGAGCTAAATAAATCTTTCAAATGTGCTTATCATATATTTAGAAGAATCACATTTAAGTTTTGAATAATTATACTTTTGAAAAGTTTTGAAAATGTTATACTCCGACAATTCTGAAGGACCCACTGAGATGTCCAAATGGACTTATCTGCAGGAGGCAATAAAGTGTGACTTGAGAAGTGTACCTCACAGGCTATTTAAGTCCCAGCAGTCTTCTCTTCCTGGCTGCCTCAGTAAATCCCAAGCAGCAATAAAAGCTACTTTCATTCACTTTCTCTCCACTACACCCTCCTCATCACATCCTGGATTTTGTTTTGGGGCTAAGTCTAGTTTTGGTTCTAGTTTTGGCTAAGTCTGGTTTGTGCAAGGCTGGTAAGTTACAGTGATTAGGAATCTGATTTTATGGTGATTTCTATAGGGATAATGGAGATCTGTTCTAGTTATCTGGGGATCCCTTCATTCTCTGTTAAGTGAGATGACAGAGAATCTGGATTGTTATCTTCCTGTTGGTCTGTTCATAATATTTTATGCCTCCTGGAAAAGGAAAAAAAAAATCTTGGGAGATCTGCATTGGTGAGTTCTTTAGTTCTTTGTTTTTCTATCTTATGGCTAAATTGTAAAACTAAAGTTGTATCTACAGTTGAGAAAAGCTTTTTTTGTTGTTTTATCTTGAAACTTTTTTTTTGAGATACAGTTGACAGAAATCTTTTACCTAATAGGGTAAGTGAAATATTTTCCTACTTTCAGAGGTATTAATAAACTTAATTATGAAGGGTCATACTTTAAAGGAGGTCACACCAAAAGCACATGCAACCAAATAAAAAACAGATAAACTGGATCTCATCAAAATTAAAAACTTGTGCTTCAAAGGACAAAATCAAGAGGGTGAAAACACACCCACTAAATGAGAGAAAATACTCACAAATCATATGGTTGAAAAGAGACTTGTGTCTAGAATATATAATTTACTCAAAACTCAGTAATAAAAAGACAAACACCCCAAATAAAAAATGGACAAAATCATTATCTATCATCTCACCTGAACAAAGGCCTCTTGTCAGCTCTCTTTCAACCATCCAGGGTTCTTTTCCTTGTTCCAATAAGGAAATTACCGCTGGCTTAGAATTGGAAAGTCCTGATCACAAGAAAAGACACGGGACATTGTTATGCTGTGGGTGTCCCAGAAATCAGATGCAGTCCCTTGGTGATCAAGAAAAAGATGCCACTATAGGAAGGACCAGAAAAAGATGAAGATGAAGCTTCAACCCACTGGAGTTGCTCATTTCCAACTCTTCCATTCCATTCCAACTCAAACCATTCCTTGAGGAACAGGGAGCAGAAATTTAGCTGGTTACTTGAAACAAATAATTCATAATGGAGAAAGGAGACATTCCCAAGGGCAGATTCTGAATTTTGGGGGATAGTTATTCTTACCCACTGAAACCAGGTTGCTGAAATTCTCCAACATCACTTCTTTGTATAAATTCATCTGACCAGAGTCCAGGCATTCCCATTCCTCCTGAGAGAAGTTTATAGATACATCCCTGAACATCATTGACCCCTGAAACAACAAACATGCTTTCATAGTGGAAGGAGATTAAAAAAAAAAAAAAAGATGATAGGGGTGCTTGGGTGGCTCAGTCAGTTAAGCATCTGCCTTCGGCTCAGGTCATGGTTCCAGGTCCTGGGATCAAGCCCTACATCAGGCTCTCTGCTCTGCAGGGGAGCTTGCTTCTCCCTCAGCCTCCGCCTGCTGCTCTGCCTGCTGCTTCCCTGCTTGTGCGTGCGCTCTTTCTCTCAGTCAAATAAATAAATAAAATCTTAAAGAAAAAAAAAGATGGTAGTAGAGACGATGCTAGAGCTTATTAAGCAAATTGAAGGGGCTGGAACTCCATTACATCAGTAGAAGACGTACCTTTTGTGTACAGAGGATATATCAAGGAACATGCAAGTAAACTTTTCCTATGTCATAAAATAGCAAGCATACAGCTCAATGCTCGATGCCTGGCTATAGTGAAGTATGCATATATGTGAATTCTTTCCCCCTTCCCATATTTTTCTTTTAAGACCCAAAAGAGGGAACAATGTGATGTACTTAAAAAAAAAAAAAAACTTATGATACATTTTGGAGTAAAATTTCAGAATATAAAGGAAAAACAGAACTTTCTAAAAGCTTCCAGGAAGAGAACATGGATCACATAAAAATTTTCAGGAATTAAAATTACAGTGGACTTTTCAACAGCACCACCTGAAGGGGAAAAAAAAGTGATTCCTTTAATATTACAAAGGAAAATGAATTCTGGCCTGGAATTCTATACCCAGACAAAGCTAGTGTGAAGATGATATACCAAGCAAGATTAAAAACAAAACTAGTTTGAAAATTAAGTCAACACACTTCTAGATCTACAGGGAAAGATAAAATTATCTCCAAGTAGCATTTATTTTTTTTTAATTTTTTTATTTTTTAAAGCTTTTTTTTAAAGATTTTTTATTTTATTTATTTCACAGAGGGAGAAAGATCACAAGGAGGCAGAGAGGCAGGCAGAGAGAGTGGGAAGCAGGCTCCCTGCTGAGCAGGGAGCCCGATGCGGGCCTCGATCCCAGGACCCTGAGATCATGACCTGAGCTGAAAGCAGAGGCTTTAACCCACTGAGCCACCCAGGCGCCCTATTTTTTAAAGATTTTTATTTATTTATTTGACAGAGAGAGAGATTACAAGTAGGCAGAGAGGCAGGCAGAGAGAGTGGAGGAAGCAGGCTCCCCGCTGAGCAGGGAGCCAGATGCGGGCCTCGATCCCAGGACCCTGAGATCATGACCTGAGCCGAAGGCAAAGGCTTTAACCCACTGAGCCACCCAGGCGCCCTCCAAGTAGCTTTTAAAAGAAACTCCTGGCCTACATGCTCCATCAAAAATAGGGAGTAAATTAAGAAAGATACTATATTCAGAAATTACGAAACTAACATGAGAATACATGACAAGTTTCCAAGTTTAATTGTAAAAATCAAGTTCCAGACAATACCTGGCAGAACTGGAGAGCAATGTCTAGGAACAGGAAGACGAAGGACTATGAGAAAGAGGTCTCCAAGGAAAACTAAAGACCTAATAAATTTGATCATATAGAAAATATTTTTGATAGGCAACTGGAAGCAATGTTGGTAGATCTGGGGAAAAAAAGAGCAACACACACATGGAAAAATGCAAATGAAGAAACAAAGCCGTTTATCCTCAGAAAATTGTAACAATTGTACTGAAAAGAATTTAGGATCTAGTGTACTACTTGGCTTAGATTAATAATATCTGTGAAGTTCTAATTACACGAATATCAATGATTTAAAGAAAATTGTGAAATAATTCTTTTGCAGGAACGGGAAGTAAGGAATGTGATATGAAAAATCTCAATCCTTACTTACCTCAAGAAAGTCACCAAAAAATGTCTATAAAAAGAATAGCAATGGGGGCGCCTGGGTGGCTCAGTCTGTTAAGTATCTGATTCTTGATTTCGGCTCAGGTTATGATCTCAGGGTTGTGAGATCCAGCCCAGTGTCAGGCTCTGTGCTATGAGTGGAGCCTGCTTAAGATTCTCTCTCTCTCCCTCTCCCTCTGCCCCACCCCATCCAAATAAATAAATAGCATATACTAAAAAAAAAGCAATGCAGGAATATGAATTAAAAATACAGGAAAAAAGGGGCACTTGGGTGGTTCAGTTGGTTAGGCATCTACCTTTAGCTCAGGTCATGATCTCAGGGTCCTGGGATCAAGGCCCACATCAAGACCCCTGCTCAGTGGGGACTCTGCTTCTCCCTCTTCTACTGCCTCTGCCTAACCCACTGGTGCTCGCTCACTCTCTCTCAAATAAATAAATAAAATCGAAGGAAGGAAGGAAGGAAGGAAGGAAGGAAGGAAGGAAGGAAGGGAGGGAGGGAGGGAAAAGGGCACCTGGCTGGCTCAGTCAGTGTGGAATGAGCAACTCTTGATCTCAGGGTCGTAAGTTTGAGCTCCATATTGGCTGTAGAGATTACTCAAAAATTAAAAAAATAAAAAAGAAAGAAAAGAAATATAGGAAAAGTGCCAAGAGAAACAGAAAAAAATCTGAAGGTAGCCACCTGAGGGGAGTAGGATTGGGTACTGGGACAAAGCCCTGCCGTTTTTCATTAAATCTTAAAATTTCTTGAATTTTTAAATGCAAAATTGGTTAAACATTAATTTAAAATATCATTATTGGGGTATCTGAGTGACACAGTCAGTTAAGTGTCTTACTCTTGGTTTCAGCTCAGGTCACGATCTCAGAGTTGTGAGACAGAGCTCCACGTCGGGCTCTGTGATCAGCACGAAGTCTGCTTCAGATCCTCTCTCCCTCTCTCCCTCCTGCTTGTGCTCCCTCTCTCTCTCTCAAATAAATACATAAACCTTTGAAAAATAAATAAAATATCACCATCTTAGTCTGAGTATAATTTAAATTTCTTGAGAGTTACAGTTCTCTCATGATTGTTACAAGAATTATTCCCTATTAAGATAAATTCTTTAACTTTTATAATTTTACTGGTGGCAGAATTTTCCACAATATAAACATTACTGAAGAAAACCTTTCACTTCAGCCATTTTGTTAGGCAAAATCCTTTAAAACCTTTCCAGATATGGTCCTCATTCTCATACGTTGCCCTATGCATCTCTACCATTTTGCTGTTCCTGAATTGTATTCTTTATAGTAAAACTATGATCATAAACACAGTACTTTCCTGCAGTCTATAAGTTGTTCTACTCAATTACTATACCTGAGTGGGGATCATGGGAATACCTCAATTTGTGGTCTGCTGGGCAGAAGTGCAGTGCTATGGGGCTACCCAAGGCTTGGAGGTGCTCTCTGAAATAGGGCAGTCTTGTAAGGCTAAGCCCCTAAACCTGTGGGGCTCTGTGTTAACACTGGGGAATTAATGTCAGAATTAAATTAAATTGTAGGATACTCAGTTGGTGTCCAAAAACTGGTTGCTGAAGAATGACACACATTTTCCATCCCACAGGAAAAATTAGGTTATTTCTTCATCTTAGACTCCAAGGTCCAAAGTAGAATGATGAGATTGTTTAGGAATATTTTTGCTGTGTTTCCTGGAGTTTAGAGGGCACAGAAATTGGTATCCTGTCCCCTTGTTGGACCAGATGTGGACCCAGTGTAGGGACAATGTGATTCCCAACAAAGCAGTAGAGCACAGAATCCCCAAGTGTAAGAAAGNATGTGATTCCCAACAAAGCAGTAGAGCACAGAATCCCCAAGTGTAAAAAAGGTATTTTTTTTTAAAGATTTTATTTATTTATTTGACACAGAGAGAGATCAGATCACAAGTAGGCAGAGAGGCAGGCAGAGAGAGAAGGAAGCAGGCTCCCCGCTGAGCAGAGAGCCTGATTCGGGCCTCGATCCCAGGACCCTGAGATCATGATCTGAGCCGAAGGCAGAGGCTTTAACCCACTGAGCCACCCAGGCACCCAAGACAGGTATTATAAGTAGACATTTCAGGGGTGCCTGGGTAGCTCAGTTGGTTAATCAACTAACTCTTGATTTTGGTTCAGGTCACGATATCAGGGTTGTAGGATCGAGTCCCCCACTGGGCTCTGTGCTTAGCACCAAGTCAGCTTGTCCCTCTCCCTCTTCTCTTCCCCTCACTCTATCTCTAAAATAAAGAAAGAAAATCTTTAAAAAAACAAGTAGCCACTTCAAGGATATGTGTTGCCCACATCACAGGGAAGTACAATTAGAGGCTTCCAGCAGGGACTTCTCTGAGAATCCTAAAAAGGCACCCCTAAGAAAATGAGTCAGTGCTGAACATCCATAAAAGCCGAAGAGAGACCAAGACCAAAACAATGGCACCAGTCAAGTAAGACTTTTCTCCTTACCTCCTCTTTCCTCCCTGCTGCGACCTCATAGGAGCCACAAACAGCCTATTGGGTGGGAGAAAAGAAATTTAGGCTAAAGAAACGAAGAAGTTTAGTGTGGCCCCCTTTTCAAACTGTAAGCTTCTAGCTTACAGCAAGCCTGAACTCAAAGAAAAGGGTATAAATGAAGCTTACATATTATTACACTCAACTGGAGATTGTAATTAGTAAAATGAGACTGACCTTATCACTGAAAATAATCAAAGGATACCAAAGAGTAATCAAAACAATTATAGACTGGACAAGTTATTTTATCCAGGGCAACAAAAAAAATCAACCCATAGACAGAGTTGAAAGTACAAATGATGAAAAAAAAATTTTTATTTTGCTTGCTTCCTATTGAGTCCTGCTTATTTCAAAGTGCTAGTTATAAGATGATTTGGTTTTCCAGGTACACATTCATATCATCTGCAACGTGATTATCTTATATCCTCTTTTCTAATTTTTAACCTACTTTTCTCTCTTGTCTAAGTGCTTTGGTTAATACCAATGCAACAATGTTAAATAACATTGGTGATGGTATATATTCTTGTGTTTTTTCTGATTTTACTATACTTCGAATATTTCCTGATTAAACATTAGGTTAAAAAAAAAGGGAATGGGGACGGTGCCAGACTGGCTCAGTTGGTAGGGCATGAAACTCTCGATCCTGGGGTTTGCAGGTTCAAGCCCTATATTGGATGTAGAGATTACTTAAAAATAAAATCTTAAAAAAAAAAATCTGACTAGTTTCTGAGAACAAAATTCAATGAATTCCTTTTATCTTCTACTATATTATACTAACCCCCTAGCATTATTCCCATTAATATTGGGCAACAATCTTCACTACAGAAATGACAAGTATAATTAGAGGCTGATGGGAGAGGAGAACCAGATACTCTGGGTTTGGGCACAAGAGAATGGATTGGAAATAGTCATCTTCTAAAGAAACTCAGATAGAAAGGTCTTAGGCTGAATAGATTTGGGATGACTGATTCTTAACGTAATTTGCTTTGACTCTGTACCAAATACCCACGTTTAAAAAATTGAGAGTAGACCCACCTAGTGTATCAACTCTAAAAACCAAAAAGATAAGAAATTCTAATCTATGATTAATTAGAGCCTGAGAAGGGAGAGCAGAGAGAGAGAATAAAGCAGGGGCAATCTTTGAAGATGGCTGAGGATTTCCCTAAACTAATAAAACACACCTATCTACAACCTCAAAAAACTCTACAAATCCCAAGCATATAAAATTTTTAAAAGGCACATGTAGACACATTATACTAAAATTACAGAAAACCAAAAAGTGGGGGAAAGTCTTAAAAACAGCCACAGGAAGAAAAGCCAAAATACCTTTAAAGGAGAACAAAACTACAATAATCGAGACTATGATACTGTTTTAGAACAACAGAACAAAGACCTCATGAACATACCCACGTACATACAGACACTGGATTTATATATATTTGGCTATATCTGAAATGGGAACATAGTGAACTAATATATGTACTGAGAAAACTAGAAAGGAATTAGTAAGTGGGGAAAACCTGGAAACCACTTTACATCATACACAAAAGCTAGTTAGAGATGGATTAAATATATAAATGGGAAAGGAAAAAACTTTTCTATTTTAAGATTTTATTTTTAAGTAATCTCCACACCCAATGTGGGGTTCAAACTCACAACCCTGAGATCAAAAGTCACATGCTCCACCAACTGGGCCAGCCAGAACCCCAAAAAGCAAAACTTACAGCTTTAAGCATAAATATAGAAGGATTATTAGTATAACCTTGGGACAGGAAAATTTTTTTTTTTTAAGATTTTATTTACTGGGGTGCCTGGGTGGCTCAGTCGTTAAGCATCTGCCTTCGGCTCAGGTCATGATTCCAGGGTCCTGGGGTCGAGCCCTGCATCAGGGGAAGCCTGCTTCTCCCTCTCCCACTCCCTCTGCTTGTGTTCCCTCTCTCGGTGTCTCTCTCTCTGTCAAAAAAATAGTAAAACCTTTAAAATAAATAAATAAATAAATAAATAAATATTTTATTTATTAATTTGAGAGAGAGTAAGAGAGAGACAGCACAAGCAGGGAGAGGAACAGAGGGAGAGGGACAAGCAGACTCCCCACTGAGCAGGGAGCCTGACATGGGGCTCAATCCCGGGACCCCAGATCATGACCTGAGCCAAAGGCAGACACCTCACTGACTGAGCCACCTAGGAGTCCTGGAAAGGATTTCTCAACAGTGGAAAAATATCAATGAAGGACTCATATCCAGATTACATAAAGAACTCCTATGAATCAACGAGAGATAATCCAGGGGCAAAAAGTTAAAATATTTGAATGGGCAGGTCACAAAAGAAAAAATCCTAATAACCAATAAACATATGAAATGGTGTACAATCTCATTACTAATCATGAAGTTCAATTTCAAACCTGTGTGTGTGTGTGTGTTTGTATAAATAAATAAATATTTAAATATTTCAGTGTCAGACACAACTGACCTGAAAAAAAGGAGAGAACATAACTCATACAAAGAAATATGTATCTTTGAAAAATGGTATTTATAAAGACCATTTGACAACACAGGAGAATAATTCCTTCTAGTGAAAATGTAGGATATAATATGGTAAATAAAGTATCATTTGACATTGGAAAAATAATAAAAATTATTCAAGGCTCCCTGGGTGGCTTAGTCAGTTAAGTATCTGCCTTCGGCTCAGGTCATAATCCCGTGGTCCTGGGATGGAGGCCCACATAGGGTTCCCTGCTCAGTGGGAAGCCTGCTTCTCCTTCTCCCTCTGCCCCTGCTTATGTGCTCTCTCTCACTCTCACTATCTCTCAAATAAATAAATACTTTAAAAAAATTAATCAAAATATTAACATTAGATATTTGAGTGATCACTTTTTATTCTTTCTCGGTAATTCTGTTTTTAAAATCTCTAAATAGTGCTTTTATTTTATTTTATTTTAAGTAGGCTCCATGCCCAGCACGGAGCCCTTTGTGGGGCTTGAACTCTGGACCCAAGACCAGATCAAGACCAAGCCAAGATGAAGAGTCAGTCCCTTAACCAACTGAGCCACCCAGGTGCCTCATGTTTTTATTTTAGTATCATAATAATTGCATTTAAATCATAATACTGCATTTAAAAAGAAGAAAACTCGACAAACAGAAGTGGAGCCATTTTCCAAATAAGTGAACAATATGTACAGGGGTTGCTGTTGGGTTTTAAAATCAGGTCGAACTATCCTTCCCTCTAATAGGGAAATTATAAGGTTCTACAATTAAATGGCATATCTTTATTAAGCATTTAACTTTCAGAAAAAAGAAAACAAAGAGAAAACCCCAACACACCTTGGACATTGCTTGTATTAGTTCATTGTGCATTCTCTCCTTCTCTTCTGCACCTGGAGAAGGGTGGAACTGGGGAGAGGAAAAAGTAATTGCAAAACACCATGTTTTCCTTTTTTCCCAAACTGGTCTGGTCAGAAGTCACCTCCAGTCCCAGTCCCAGTCCCAGCCCCCACCACACGCAGGGTAATGGAGATCAGAGAATGGAGCATTCTGCCTAATTCGTGTGTCAGGAAAAAGGTGAGGTCACTGTTGTCAAGGGGTATAACCTGTCCAAACTTCACAGAGGTTCCCTGGGGACAAAATTCTGGAGTTACGATCTTACATATGACAGGAACCCCATACCCAGACACACAGTGCCCCACACCTTGGGCACCGTCGTGGTAAAACCAATGCGACAAGCACTCCACACGCGCGCACACAGAGCTACACATGGTAACAGAGTTACAATCACATTCCCACCACCGAACACATACAGATAGTTACTCTCGTACAGTCCCACAGTGTCGCAGGGTCACAATCGCCATAGGGACACACGCAGTCACAACTCCACAATGATAGGCAACCGACGATATCCGCACACAGGTCTCAATGTCACAACCTGTCTCACACACAATCTCACAACCTCCTCTTTAGAAGCCGCTCCGCCCGCACAAGCCGGATGACCCAGCTCGGTACCTATCTCCGGGTTCCTCAATTTACGCCTTTCGGGTCGTCCGGTATCACAACCTGCAAAACTGAGCCGGTTCCCCCGGGACCGACAGACTCTCACCTCACGGATCTAACGGTCCCGCCAGGCGTGACGAAACGTTCGCGTTCCTGCGAGAAGAGCGACGGGCCACCGGGCCCTCTGGGAAATGTGGTCCAGAGATGCACCCACGGCCAAGACCTCTCAGCGCCCTGCCTGGACCCTCCCGAAACGACTGTAACTACAATGCTCAGCGTCTAGCCAGCTCTTAGGGTTGCGAGGCACGATAAGTTTGCACCTTCCAGACGGGCCTTCGGCGCGGGACTGGCACTGCCCCTTCCTCACACAGGAAACGCAGGCAGTTTTCTGGCCGGAAGTTGAATCGGGCCGCGAAGCCTTCTGGGAGGTGTTGTTGTGCTCCGGAACGTCCGTTGGGAGGCGGGCACGACGGGATGGTTCGGCGTTACCGGCCCCTGGCCTGGGACATTCTGTGGGTCGCCTTCACCCATCCTCCTAGAAACCGCGCGCTGAGTGCGCATTCGGGCGTTTCCGGCAGGTGACGCTACCGCGTCCCCGCCGCGGGGCATGGGGGAGGGGCTTGAGCTGTCTGGGCTGCACCGCGGCGCGGCTGACGGGGCGGAGCCTCTGAGGAGGCCCAACGAGTCTGGAGTGGCGGCAGTGCAAAGTGTGAGAATACGGTCCTGGCGAGTGGTTGGAATTGTTGAACCAAGAAACTGGTGGGAATCAATGTATGTGTGTGACTGCAGTGATGTGTGTGATTGCGTGTGAGTGTGATAGACTAATTGTGATGGGATGTGTGATTGCGGTGTGTTGTGTTAATGGTGATGTTTGTGGTTCTGTGTAGTTGTATGCTGTTTGTGTGGTTGTCGTGAAAGGTCTGTGGTTAGGTATTTGTAATATGTGTAGTGATTCTTGAGTTGACTTCTGTATAGTGTTCGTCGTACTTGATAACTGGTTGGAAAAAAAATCTGTGTAAAATTTTGTATTTGGTTTTAAGTAGTCCTCCCTGGCCTTTGGCCACTCCTTAGTTTCCTTTGCTTCCCCCCCCCTTTTTTTTTAAGATTTTATTTTTTCATTTGACAGAGAGATATAGAGTGAGCACAAGTAGGCAGAGTGGCAGGCAGACGGAGAGGAAGAAGCAGGCTCTCCACTGAGCAGGGAGCCCTATGCGAGGACCCTGGGATCGTGACCTGAGCCGAAGGTAGCCGCTTCACCGACTGAGCCACCCAGGCGCCCCACCTTTGCTTCCTTTTTCTACCCTTAGAACTTCTTGGTTCTCTTCTGTTGTTTTCCAGTTTTCCTGTTGATCTTTTCCAAATTCATTATCTCAGCATCATATGGCTCACATCTTTTATCATATGTATTACTTAGCTATTGCCAGCAGAGTAATGCTGCCTAACAAACCACCCCTAAATCAGTGGCATATAACAGCAATCATTCTCATGTTCACTGGTTCCCTGGTTCTGTGTTCAGCCTATTTAGACTGGGGCTGACTGACTGGCTAGACAGCAGGATGGATTTAGATCTGCTCCTCCACGTGTGTTCTTTCTGCTGCTCAGGCTAAGGGAACTTTGGTTACCAGGACCTGTTATCATGGATCACCAGAGCACAAGACAGACCATACAGTCTTAAAAACGTCTGCTTCTCAGTATACTGATAATACATTAGCCAAAACAAGCCACATGGCTAAACTTAATGTTAATTACACCCAAGTAGGAGGACAACACAAAGTTAATGGCAAACGGTATGAATATTAGAGGGGAATGAAGAATTGGGACCAAGATTTCCCAAGATTGGGATTCAAGATTTCAATCTACCACATCAGGAAACATGCCTCTTTATCCTGGTGAACGCCTTTTAGTCCAAGTTCTCTTTTGCCTGATAATATTCCTTTTCAGCTTTGTTATTGTGTTATCCAGGAATTTCATTTTCCAACCTCTTCTTTTTATGATTTTATGCTTCAGGTCTCTGATAAAGAATATATTGCTGGACTTTTTACCCTTTTATCCTGTTTGAATGCTATTTTAATAGGTGAGTTTAATTCATTTACATTTATTGGGATTGCTGATATAAATTTGTTTTCTATTTACTGTGGCTTTTTTATTGTGTAGGTTTAGCTTATTCCTCTTTCTCTCTCCACTGCTTTGGTTTCTGTTTTCCTTGAATTTTTAACATGCATACTTAACAAAACCCCAACTTTTTTTTTTTAAGATTTTATTTATTTATTTGACACAGAGAGAGAGAGATCACAAGTAGGCAGAGAGTCAGGCAGAGAGAAAGGAGGAAGCAGGCTCCCTGCTGATCAGGGAGCCCGATGCGGTGCTCCATCCCAGGACCCTGAGATCATGACCTGAGCCACCCAGGCGCCCAAAACCCCAGCTTAAGACTCTGGAACACTTGAACTCCAAACTGCCCACCTATTTCTGTGTTATTCTTGTCTAGTATATTACTTTCCTCTGATTTTAAATTCCCCAAATTAGTAGAATTCATTTGTTAGATGTATATATATCTGCATCTTTTGTACATAAATGTGTATATGTCTTTTTATACATGTGTATATATGTACATATACTTTTTAATTATGATAAAATAGCGATTACATAACACATAAGATAAAATTTACCATCTTAATGTCTACACCCCCATTTTCATTGCAGGATTATTTACAATAGCCAAAATAGGGAAACATTCATCAACAGATGAATGGATAAAGAAAACGTGGTATATACATACAATGGAATATTATTCAGAGAAAGAATGCCTGCCATTTGTAACAACATGGATGAACCTGAAGAACATTATGCTATGTGAAATAAGCTAGTCACAGAACATATACTACATGATTCAATTTGTATGATGTATCTAAAATAAATTCAAGAACCACAAGAATAGAATAGTGGTTGCCAGAGCCTGGGATTAGAGGGAAATGAGTAATTGTTTTTCCATGGGTACAAAGTTTATGTTATGCAAGATGAATAAGTTCAACACAGAACCTATATTAATAATACAGTATTATGCACTTTGTTAAGAGTATAGATCTTGTGTTAATTGTTCTTACCACAGAAACAAAACACACAAGAACACAAGGAAATGTTTGGAGGTGATAGATATGTTTAGTACCTTGGTTATGGAATTGGTATCATGCATATATGCACGTGTCCAAACTCATCAGGATGTATACAACAAATATGTGCGATTCTTTTGTATATTATATCTTGATAAAGCTAAAAGCACAAAAATATCTAACATTTTAATTATTTTTAAGTGTAGAGTTCAATGGCATTATATTCATATGGCTATGCCACTGGTCACGACCATCTATCCATAGAACTCTTTTTGTCTTGCAAAACAGAAACTTTGTACCCCTTAAACAATAACTCCCCATTCCTTGTATCTCCTAGGCCCAGTAACTTCCGTTCTACTTTCTTTCTTTGAATTTGACTACTCTACATACCTCATATAAGTTAGATCATACAGTATTTGTGGGTTTTTTGTGATTGGTTTACTTAACTTCACATTAGGTCTTCAAGGTTCATCTGTGTTAAAGCATGTGTCAGAATTTCCTTCCTTTTTAAGGCTAAGTAATATTCCATTGTATATATATACCACATTTTGTTTATCCATTCATCTGTCAATGCACACTGGGTTGCTTCTACCTTTTGACTATTGCAGGTAACGCTGCTATAAACATGGGTGTACAAATATTTGTTCAAGTCCCTGCTTTTAGTTCTTTTGGGTACGTACCCAGAAGTGGAATTTTTAATCATATGGCAATTCACTTTTTCGTTTTTTGACTCCCATACTGTTTTCCATTGTGGCTACAACATTTTAATCAACATACATTTTTGAGCACCTACCATCAGTGGCAAAGAGAGATTTAAGAAATCCCTGTTTTCATGGAGTTTATATGAGGCGGTACACAGACAATATGTATGGTAAATAAATTATATAGTTTGTTTGTGATAATTGCCATAGAGGAAAAAAAATAGAACTTGCGTGAGGGATACTAGGAGTATCTCAAAATTTATTACAGTTGAATGTTTCTGTTTTATTCTGTTCTATCATGCAGTGCAAGAATTAGTCTACTCTCTTGTATACTTTGTTACTCTTTACTTAGTAAAGGCTTAAAGCAGATGATAAATTAATATTTCTTAACCATTTTATTCATCCAGTATCATTGTGATGTGAGTATAATTCTCATTTCTGATGCAGAGTGTGGGAATTCTAAATTGCAAATGTCCTTTACCTCGATTGTGAAAATAAATAGGAAACAGAATAGGTGCAGCTCTCTTTTACTCCAAACCTGGGGTTGCTGCAAATATGAATCTTTTTTGACTCAACGTTGTATCTGTCACTGTACTGGGTCTATACCTTTATGCTCACAGAAGATATTTGAAGAGCAGATATTATGTGAATATCACTGTTTACCTTGTTTCTAGAGTCTTGGTGTTTTGAGTGCTTGGTTCACCCTAGGTTGCTGAATCTTTGAGTTTTCCTCCAGATTCTTGCTGTCTTTGCATCCAGCATCTCTCCAGGGAATGTGAATTACAAGCAAGGAAGCTAATTGGGACTGTACTAGTTATCTACTATTGGGTAACAAATTACTTCAAAATTCAGTAACTTAAACAACAATAAACATTATCTCACACTCTGTGGAGGGTGGGGAACAACTTAGCTGGATACTCTGGCTCAGATATTTCATGAAGTTGGAGTCAAGATGTTGACAAAGCTGCAGTCATTGGAAGGCTTTCCTTCCTTTTTAAGGCTAAGTAATATTCCATTTTATGTATATACCACATTTTGTTTATCCATTCATCCGTCAGTGCACACTTGGGTTGCTTCTGCCTTTTGACTATTGCAGGTAACGCTGGAGGATTTGCTTCCTAGATGGCTGCCAAGTTAGTGTTGGCTGCCGGCAGGAGCCTTTCCCTAGGGCTGGTTGAATGTCTTTGTGTTATGGTGGCTGATTTCCTTCAAAGTGCATGATTCAAAAATGTGCAATACAGAAACCACCATGTCTTTTATGACCTAACTTTGGAAGTCACACACTGTGATTTTTTGCAATATCCTATTGGTTAAACAGGACAACTTTATTCAGTGTGGGAGGGGTGTACAAAAACCATGAATACCATAAGGCAGTGATCGTTGGAAGCCATCTTGGAAGCTGGTTACCATAGGGATCTAGTGAGGAAACATCAAGTAAATTGAATTTATATCGTAAGCCCACAGGTCCTGCCTCCAGAGAGATAAGACAGTCTGTGATGTGAGTAAAAGGAAGCCTGGAGAGCAGGTATCCATCATGAAAGGAGACCTTCTGACCTGAGAACTCTCCTGAAGGCCGGAGAGACCTGAGATAGAGCAGACCCTGGAATTGCTGGATCTACAGCTTACCTTAACCCTTCTGCCCTGAGTGGGCAAGGCCTGAATGACATCTCAACCTTCAGTGATCAGCAGTAGCTGTATGACAATGGAGCGTTTAACCCAGATGATGGAAAGGAGAGGTGAGGTGGCTCAGAGATGGGAGAGTTTAGGAGAGAGAAGTTATACATTTAGGGGCAGAGAGAGTAAAAAAGAGTTAGGAAATTCAGTACTCTCCTACCAAGAAAGTTCACATGGGTGTTACTGACTGCAGAGTAGAAATTTGTTTATTTATTTATTCACTTGACTATTGTTTGATTTTTTAAAATAACTATTTTAAGTGTAATTTCTGTTTTTCTTACATTTAGATTTTTTTAAAGGGCTGGTAAATATATAACCATAAACAAAATTTCCTACTCTATCCTTTCTCATCCCCTGATCCCACTCCCCAGAAGCAACCATTTTCAACATTTTGGTATTCAGCTCCACTTTCCTGAATAATATCCTCATACTACTCATGCTTGATTTTTCCTGTTGACTTTTTTGACAGTGGAGATAAGGATTTATCTCTGTTTTCTACCTAACCTCTTTCTTGTCTCCCTCACCCCACCCCTCCCCAACCCACCTTCTCCTTGCCCTTCTTCTAATATGGTGTTTTATTAGAGGTTGAAAGTTGACTAAATGTCAGGATCTATATCTGTTTTTTGGGGGGGCTAGTCAGTTTTCCCAGCAAGAAGTCCTAGATTTTGCATGAGAAGTATAAGCCAGAACTGCTTTTGGAAGGCAAACACAGTAGGAAGTAGGGGACTGGGGGGGACATACCTCATCTTTCACTATTACAACTTTCACTTAATTCCCTTATTTTTTCTACATTGCTCCAACCCCTTGCATTCAGTTCCCATCCCACACTCCTGCCTGCCGAAGTATCTGGTGCATCCATTCCTAAGCCTTTCAAGGGTTCTGTCATGGTTTTCGCACCCTTCCCCCACCCTCACTTAAGCTTCAGCTTTCTGTAGTTAAATTAGATAACAGCCATCTTCTCTGTGAGACTCAGCTTCCTTTGTTCCTTTACTTTCATTTGGTTGGGTTTGGGGGAGAGAAGTAAATGCAAATATTCATTCTTACATTTTTGACCTGAAGGCCCTGAATTTTTTCGATTAAAAAATAAGTTGCTTGAAAATGTCATGAGAATCATGACTGCATTTTATTCCGTCATAGAAATGTTTTACAATGCCTAAACCTGTCCCTGATGAAAGTTTTTCCATATTTTTTACAGTGCTTCATAAATTATATAATTCTTAAATCTTTTTGGTATTTTTTATTATGTACTTGAGATAAATTTTCTATTAAGAATAAAATACCAAGATCCTAGAGAAAGCTTATATTGTCGATATATTCATTGGGCATCCTATACTTAGTCCTCCAGAAATTCCCGTCCAACCCTGTGTGGTAGCATTAGTCATTCACGTACATTTCAACATCTCTATTGCCTTGTGGTGGTTAGCATTTCTCAATGCTCTGAGGATCATTGTAGATGATATTATAGCCACCTGGTACTGAAGATTTCTATAGGCCTTTGTCTGAAATAAATCTGCTTTATTTCTCTTCCCTCAGTTTGGCATTCTCAGGACTCTGGCCTTTTGGAGGAAGAAGAGGATATGACCAGGTCTCTTGTACGTTTTAAACATTTATTTGTTTCCTGCTTTATTTTTCAATGCATTTGCAGTGGGTTGCCTTAACCTACCAGTAAACTGGAAAAGACTAAATGGATGAAAATTAAGGTGAGGAAAAATAGAAGATCAGAACCAGGTGAAATTTGGGATGTGGCTCTGCAGAAACAGGTCCTTGCAAAGTTATTAAGTTGAATTCAATTCAAATGTGAGCTGGAGAAACAAAAGCAAACTGGGACACAAAGTTTATTCTATAATTTATACTGTTTATGAGGGAAAAACTAATTATTAAGGAAAGAGAAGACTTCTCAAAGATTTTTTTTTAAAGTAATCACTTTACCCAACATGGGGTTCACACTTAACAACCGCAAGATCAAGAATTGAATGCTGTACCGACTGAGTCATCCAGTGCCCCTGGAAAGAGAAAGCTTCTCATTGGCACCTAGGTCAAAAAGAAATTCCAAAATAATTCCATAATTCTTAAAATTTTAAGCTCATTTTTTAAATTTTATTTTTATTATTTGCCCAAGGGGTACAGGTCTGTGAATCATCAGGCTTACATCTTTCACAGCATTCACCAAAGCACAAACCCTCCCCAATGTCCATAACCCATCCACCCTATCCCTATAAGCTCATTTTTTTTAAAGTTTGTCCTGGCCAAAGATTAAAAACTAAATTTATCTGGAAGAGTAAATAGAATACCTCTTTCAAATGATCCTACATATATATTTTCTTTGGTTGAGATTTTAGTCCTTTTTCTACTTGAAATTAGAGAATTTTAAGAATGTCTTCTTTAGCATTAGGATTTATATAGATACCTTTGTCTAATCTGATCACTTTTATATTGTATGTATCTTTTGTTGTATAGACACTTTAAATTTGGATAGTTATATTTAGCTTATGATAGATATTTGCATACAATAAGAATTCAGTCAACGTTAACGTACAACATCAGTATTTTATAGTCCTTTCTTAAGTTGCCAGTGGTGGTCTTTTCTAAGATATCTTTCATAATGTTTGGTTATAGAAATAGTCTATTTTCAGAACTTTCTTTTTCATATTTTGTCTTCAGTCCAATTGGAATTTAATTTTGTAATTGATTTTGGGTCGAAATTTACTGATAATTCTATCATTAATATTATTTTTACATGTAGAAGACCAGTTGTTCCAACACTATTGTTAAATAGATATTTCTTTTGTGATGCCACCTTTATCATGTGTATGCCTAATTGTTTCAAGGCTCTTTATTCTGTCCTTTAATTTATTTGTCTATGTCTATACCAGTACTGTACTCTGTGTGGGTGTGTTTACATTGTTTTAATTACATAATTTAATTACATTGTTTTAATTAATTAATTTAATTACATTGTTTAATTACTTTTAATTTAATTTCCAGATAACTGTAAAATAGCCCTGTTGCTTAGGCAAGGATTTCCCCACCACACACAGGTTGCTCCTAGTCTTTCAGAAATTTCTTAACTACTTTGGGACCCCCATTTTTCTATTTTAATTTTAGAATCAATTTATCTGGTTCTAAAGGAATAAAAACCCTGTTCAGATTTTAACTGGAATTGCAAAGAATTTATAGGCTAATTAGAGAAGTATTGAGTGAAATTTTTTTTCTATCATAAAGATGTTTCAGGTTAAGGGAATCTAGTAATATTCATCATATTGAAGAAAAAAAGATAATCACTTCATAGAGATGCTAATTTTTTTAAAAATCAGAACTTCAGATTTTAAAAGAAGCTATCTATTAAATAGGAGTAAAAGGACACTTTCTTAACACGATATTGTTAACAATTTTTCCACACATAAGCTAAGAGCCAGCACCATGTTTATTAGGGAAAATGGGACACATTCCCGCCAAAGTCAGAAATACAACCAGGTTGCCCATACTACCACATTTGTTTACTGTAATTCTATATCCTAGGCATATAAAAAAGAGAAAAAAATGGGAGATTAAAAATTGGGAAGGTGCATGCAAAATTATGATAGCTAGATGATACAGTTATGTATATGGGCAGCTGAAGAGAAATAACACCTGAATCCAATATGGACTTTTTTTAAAGATTTATTTATTTATTTATTTGACAGAGAGAGAGAGATCACAAGTAGGCTGAGAGGCAGGCAGAGAGAGAGGAGGAAGCAGGCTCCCTGCCGTGCAGGGAGCCCGGTGCGGGCCTCCATCCCAGGACCCTGAGATCATGACCTGAGCCAAAGGCAGAGGCTTTAACCCACTGAGCCACCCAGGCGCCCCCAGTATGGATTTTTTATGCAAAATTTATTTCACAAAATTAATTCACACAAAAACCAATAGCATTCTCTATATAAACCACAACCAGCTGAAAAATAAAGTGGAATATGGAAAGAGTAGACACGAAACCATAAAGGAAAAAAGTATATGACGTGTATGAGAGAAAAAAACTTCTAAAATATTAATGTGGCCTGAAAGAGGATTTAAGTACATTTTTAAAACAGACTTTTTGGATAGGATCTATTGTTGTTAAACCAATATAACTTATTTTTAGGTTAATCTTCAGACTTATCTGAATAAAGATTCTAAATATTTTGGGACACCTGGGTGGCTCATTTGGTTAAGTTCTGACTCAGTCCATGATATCAGGGTCCTGAGATCAAGCCCCGTAACTCACTCGTAGTGGGGAGTCTGATTTAGAGTCTCTCCCTTTCCTTCTCCCTCTGCTCCTCCCCCCACTCACACTCTGTCTCTCTCTCAAATAAATAAATAACTAAATATTTAAAAAAAGATTCTAAGTACTTTCTTAGAGTAATGCAAGTCTATTCAAGCTGAGTCTAGAATATATTTGAAAAATAAGAATGTAAAATACCCAAGGAAAAAATGAAAAAAATGTGTGTTATTCTCCAAGTTTATAAAGGCATATTTAATATTTGTATAACTTTAAGAAAAAATCCTTTTTTTTGGAAAAAGTTGCCAGTCATCATATGTACCACAGAACTGACATGTAATTGCCTTTATGCCCATACTATAAACTGTTATTTAAAAAAAATAATAAGGTTCGTCCTATTAGGGATCTTAAAAATGAAGGAAAGGAAAGTGTTGTAATACCAGCAAGAACTCTGGAAATATTAAGTCTTGTTGCCAGGGCTATGGGGATATCCACCTTTTTCTTGGTTCTTTCTGACAGGAGAAGAAATAGAACTTAATAACACAAATTTTGAATTTGTTTTTTAAGGTTCAATCCCTTTTGTTCCTTGTTACTAATATGGCATTTTTAATATGTACATGTAAGGAGAGTTAACATCTAGGAAAAGTAGCCTATTATAAAGGACTGATTCATCATTTTATACAGTAAGAAATTAACCCATATTTACTTCTAGGGCTTTTGTTACGTGTTTTATAGGTTTTGTCAGGAATGTAATCTTTTTTTTTTTTCCTATGAGATTCATGCTCGTTCACTAGGGTTACTGGAAAAGATGTTTTAATGCTAATTTATTAGAACAAGTGGAAAATACGTTTTCTCTTCTGCTGTTTTCCCTTATCTTTGTAATGGTTTATATTCCACTGGGACTATCTATCCCTAAACATTTATTGAATGATTAGTGGATCCCAAGCTTAGTTCTGAGTACTTCTCATCTTTTGTCTCCTTTAGTTCTTACATCAACCTCTTGAGGAAAATGGCACTTTACAGATGAGGAGACTAAGGCTCTTATTTGGCTATTGTTGAGGTTACACAATTAGTTAAGTTTTGAAGCCAGCAAATTTTGATGTCAGACTGTATAGCCTTACTGTTAACCAGGAAAAATGTCTAAATCAGGCTCCACTTTGAAAGCCTAGTACCTTGAAATTTTTTTCAGTTAGATATATGTTAATCAGATATCTATTCCACTTTTCTGCTTCTTTTGTCAGTAGAAAAACAGGCATTTATTCTCATGCTAGGAATCTGCATGTTGGCTGTAGGTTTTGGACTCTGCTTTGAGATGCAAGTCAACTGCTCTTGGCAAATCACTGGAGTACATGAACCAATTTAAGTGAAGAGCTTGCTCCAGAAATCTGCCCTTTTACCTGAATGAACGCATGAGGAGCAGACATGAACCCACCAGCTCCAGTCAAGACTATGAGTTGTCTTTTCACTTCTTTTTTTTTTTTTTTTTTAAGATTTTATTTCAGAAAGAGAGCATGCACAAGCAGGGGGAAGGGCAAAGGCAGAGGGAGAAGCAGACTCCCTACTGAGCAGGGAGCCCAGTGTGGGGCTAGATCCCAGGACCCTGGGATCATGACCTGAGCAGAAGGCAGAGTGTTAACTGACTGAACCACCCAGGCAACCCTGTCTTTTCACTTTCTTGATAATGTTCTTGAAGGCACAGAATTTTTACATTTTTTTGATGTCCATTTTTTTCTTTTGTTGCTTGCGCTTTTCATGTCATATCTAAAAGTCCTTTGGGGTACCTCGGTGGCTCAGTCAGGTGGGTGTCTGCCTTCGGCTCAGGTCATGATCCAGGGGTCCCGGGATGGAGCCCTACTCCCTGCTTAGCGGGGAGCCTGCTTCTCTCTCTCCTCCCTGCTCTGCTCTCTGTTACTATCTGTCTCTGTCTCTCTCTCTCAAATAAATAAATAAATAAAATCTTTTTTTTTTTTAAGATTTTATTTATTTAGTTGACAGAGAAACATAGCTAGAGAGGGACCACAAGCAAGGGGAGTGGGAGAGGGAGAAGCAGGCTTCCCGCGGGGCAGGGAGCCCAGTGCGGGGCTTGATCCCAGGAGCTTGGGATCATGACCTGAGCTGAAGGCAGATGCTTAACGACTGAGCCACCCAGGTGCCCCAATAAAATCTTTTTTAAAAAATTAACAAAAAATAGGGGCACCTAGGTGGCTCAGTAGGTTAAAGCCTCTCTGCCTTCAGCTCAGGTCATGATCTCAGGGTCCTGGGATCTAGTGCCGCCGCATCATCATCATCATCATCATCATCATCATCATCATCATCATCATCATCATCGGGCTCTCTGCTCAGCAGGGAGCCTGCTTCCTCCTTTCTCTCTGCCTGCCTCTCTGCCTACTTGTGATCTTTCTCTCTGTGTCAAATAAATAAATAAAATCTTTTTTAAAAATTAACAAAAAATAAATAAAAGCTCATTGCCTAATCCAAAGTTACAATTTATACCTTTATTTTTCTTTTCTGTTTTTTTTTTTAACATTGTCATAATATCTCTATTTTTACTTCAGCTCCTTCTGTTTTTTTTCTTCATTGTGTATTTGGTTTTTCTTTGTATTGTGGTTTCTCAACAGTGAGTATAGTTTTTAGATTATGTCTTATTCTCCATCTTGCATATTTGTCATCATCTTTCAACAGTTTCATCTTTTTGTTATTTTACTTTACATTCTAGGAGAACTTCTTAGATCTGACCTCCATAGTCACATTGACAGTTCTTTTCTTTGTACCCTCCAATATCTATTAAAAAATATTTTTCATCTTGTGTTGAATCTCTATATATTGGCAATCCTTGATCCTGCCCATTTCCTGTTTCATCTCATCCTTGTTTTACATCTCAGCCAGTTCTCTCCTTTAGCACAAAGCTTCCATCTTCTCTCCAAGGACACCTCCATGTATTCACCAACCTGGAAGCTCCTATGCCTGTGTTTTCTTCTAAAAATTTAATAGTTTTAGCTCTTAGATTTAGGTCTTTGATTCACTTTGAGTTAATGTTTGTACATGGTATGGGTAGGGATCCAACTGCACTGTTTTGCATATATACATAATCTCGTTCCAGCACCATTTGTTGAAAAGACTATTCTTTTCCCCAGTGAATTGTTTTAACACCCTTACCTAAAATAAATTCACTAAAATGTGAGAGTTTATTTCTGAAATCTCTTTTATTCCATTCATCTCCTATGTCTGTCCTTATGCCAGTACCATACTGTCTTGATTATTATAGCTTTGTGTAGTATGTTTGAAATTGGAAAGTGTGAGTCTTCCAGCTTTTTTTCTTTTTCAGGATTTTTTTGGCTATTCTGCGTACCTTGCATTTTTATAAGAATTTTATTAGAATCACTTCTCCATTTCTGCAAAAAAGGCACTGGTATTTTGATAGGAACTGCATTGAATTTGTAGATGAATTTGAGGTGGGTTGTCATCTAATATTAAGTTTTACAATCCATGAACATGGGGTGTCTTTTTTTTTTTTTTAGTTCTTTAAAGTTTCTTTCAATAATATCTTGTAATTTTCAGATTTAAGATTTATTTGCAAGCATACAAGCAGGCAGAGGGAGAGGGAGTAGCAGACTCTCCACTGAGCAGGGAACCTGATGTGGGGCTCGATTCCAGGACCCTGAGATCATGACCTGAGCCAAAGGTGGATGCTTAACTGAGCCACCCAGGCGCCCCAAAATTTTAACTTCTTTAAGGATTTTTCACTGTATTTTCTTTATGGTTATTCTGGGGCTTGTACATTTTAACTTAACAGAATCTTCTTCAAGTCTGTGCTAAATTCCACTAAAATATAGAAACATTTAGTCCTATATATCTATTCTTTCTTCCCACATTGTGTACTATTATTGTTAGATACAGTACATCTATGTTACAAACCCCATGCATTATTATAATTATTAATGCATTTCATGTTACATCTATTTAAAAAGCTAGAAAGGGAAAGGAGAGCAAGTATATGCTTACAACATTTGTTAAATTATGCTTATTTGCCATTCTAGTTTTTATCATTTGTTCATACAGGTTGGAGTTCCCATCTGGTGTCATTTGTCTTACTCCAGTACAACTTTGCTTTTAAGATTTTCTCTTTGTCTCTGGCCTTCAGCATTTTTGCTATGATACGTATGTTTGTGTGTGTCTGTGTGTGTGTCTGTCTGTCTGTGTGTTGGAGCTCATTTAGTTTCTTGGATTCATAGATTCTTTTCCATCAAATTTGGGTAGTGTTCAGCTATTACTTCTTGGAATGTTTTTCTGTACCTTTATCTTTTTCTTGTCCTTTTAGTACTTTCACCATTTGTATATTGATACACATTGATGTGCACATTTGATGGTACACTTGATGTCCCACATTTCTCTGAGGCTCTGTTTATCTTTCCTCATTCTTTCTCCTTTTTGGTCCTCAGGTTGTAGAATCTCATGTGAGTCTACAAGTTTGCTAATTCTTTCTTCTGCCAGTTCAGATCTTTTACTGAGCCTCTCTAGTGAATTCTTCACTTTGGTTTTTGTACTTTTCAATTTCAGAATTTGTCTCCTTTCCTAACTTCTGTCTCTTTTTTTCTATTCTCTATTTGATGAGACATTCTCATTATATCTTCCTTTTTTTTTTTCAGTTTTTATTTTAATCACCTGGTGCTCATCACAAGTGCACTCCTTAATTTCTATCACCAATTTCACCCATTTCCCTACCTACCTCCCCTCCAGTAACCATCAGTTTGTAGTTAAGAGTACTATTTCTTTTTTCTTTTTTTATTTAATTTTTTTATTTTTTCAGTGATCCAAGAGTCTGTTTCTTGATTTCTCTCTCTTTCTTTTTTTTCTTTCCTTTTGCTTATTTTGTTTCTTCAGTTCCACACATGAGTGAAATCATACAGTATTTGTCTTTCTCTGACTGAATTATCTCACTTAGCGTTATAGTTTCTAGACCACCCATGTTGCAAATGGCAAGATTTCATTCTTTTTCATGACTGAGTAATTTATATATATATAATATATATAAATAAATATGTATAAATATAAATATAAATATATATATGTATATATATGTATATATATATATACATATATAAATACCACATCAGATGTATCCATCCATTCATCAGTTAATGGACACTTAGGCTGCTTCCATATCTTGGCTATTCTAAATAATGCTGCAGTAAACATAGCGGTGTATGTATCTTTTTGAATTAGTGTTTTTGTATTCTTTGTATTTTTGTATTTGTATTTTGTATTTGTATTTGTATTATATTTATATTCGTTGTATTCAGTACTTTGATTGCTGGATTGTAGGGTAGTTCTGTTTTTAACTTTTTGACAAGCTTTCATACTGTTTTCCAGAGTGGCCACACTAGTCTGCATTCCCACCAACAGTGCAAGAGAGTTCCCCTTTCTCCACATCCTCACCAACACTAGTTGTTTCTTCTGTTGTTGATTTTAACCATTTTTTAACAGTTGTAAGGTGATCTCTCGTAGTTTTGATTTGTATTTCCCTGATGATAAGGGATGAGTATCTTTTCATGTGTCTTTTGGCCATCTCTGTGTCTTCTTTGGAGAAATGTGTTAATGTCTTCTGCCTATTTTCTAATTGGATTATTTGGTTTTGGGTGTTGAGTTTTATAAGTTCTTTATATATTTTAGATACTAACCTTTTATCAGATATAGCATTTGCAAATACCTTCTCTCAGTCCATGGGTTGCCTTTTAGTTCTGTTGATTGTTTCCTTCACTATGGAGAAATTTTTATTCTGATGTGTCCCAATAGTTTATTTTTGCCCTTTTTTGGGGAAGGAAGTATAAGTGAATTTTTATTGGGAACTTGTCAACTTAAACAGCAGCAAATAAAAAATGAATACAGAAACTTCCTGTTGTCACAGATACACAAGAGCTCCATCATATATATGATAAGGGAGGCATTTCAGTTTGTGACCACCCCCCCAGCACATAAATGCCAGATGCTTTTCCATTCAGTCTAATACTCCTGGATTCCTACCAGAAAGAAATACATTAAGAGCATGGGAAAGTTGCTTACTGAAAGGCTATCCCTGAAGAAGAGTAAGGGAGGGAATGTAGAAGTTAAGAAGTTACGTAGAACACTTTTTAAATTGTAAAGAACTACACTTTTTTTTTTTTTTTAAAGATTTTATTTATTCATTTGACACAGAGAGAGAGATTACAAGCAGGCAGAGAGGCAGGCAGAGAGAGGAGAGAGGAGGAAGCAGGCTCCCTGCTGAGCAGAGAGCCCGATGTGGGCCTCGATCCCAGGACCCTGGGATCATGACCTGAGCCGAAGGCAGCGGCCTTAACCCACTGAGCCACCCAGGCGCCCAGAACTACACTTTCATATTTTCACAGTCACTTGCAGAACTGGTTCAGATTATTTAAATACCAGATTTAGGGGCACCTGGGTCGCTCTTTCGGTTAAGCGACTGCTTTCAGCTCAGGTCATGATCTCAGGGTGCTGGGATTGAGTCCCACATCAGGCTTCTTGCTCAGTGTAAGCCTGCGTCTCCCTCTCCCTCTGCCTGCTGCTCCGCCTTCTTGTACTCTCTCTATCAAATAAATAAATAGAATCTTTTAAAAAATAAAAAATAAATACCAGATATATTTTTAGTCCTCTACGTAAGTATTTGGATGTACCTATGTTTATATAAAATGAAGCTATTAATAATTTTCTACAGTAGTAACTTGCACACCAGGAAGGCCAAGACAATAAATCAAGGAATGAGTTTTCCCAAAGCTGCAGTGTGAAGACTATAACCAGTTGATTCCATACACATGAATGGATTTCTTTGCTTTAGGAAATCCAGGTGGAATAAGAAATGGAGATGAGTGAAAAGGTTTCTTGAGGGGACGAAGGATGACATGTTGTATGCATTTAGTTTTCCTGCCCCTTCTGATGCATCACATTCTTTTCCTGCACAATCTGATGTCCATAATGTTAGATTGTCTCTAAGCAACTGCATGATAAGGGTGCTGTCTTTGCATGAGTCTTAATTCAGTGGATCAAGTTCTGCAATGTCCTCATCAAAAGCAGTTTGAGTCAGTGTGCAGGCAAGCTCTGGGTTATTAAGGATCTCATAGTAAAATACAGAAACGTTAAGAGCCAGCCCCAGGCAGATTGGGTATATAGGTTGCATCTCTTTTTTGTTTATATCAAAAGCCTCTCGGTAAGCTCCTTGGGAATTATCTATTGTATGTTTTTTATTATCACCACATGCCACTTCAACAAGGTACTTCAAGTAATCTCCCTTTGTTTTCAGATAAAAATTCTTACTCTGGATTAGTCGCATTGGCTATTAAATACTTGTCCAACAATTCTAATACTGTGATGCAGATGGACCTCAGTTCAGACTCTACTTTCTCCAGTAGTCCTTAATCAGTGGCAACTTCTTGTTGGAGGTGTCAGTTTTCAGCTCCATGCTCCAGATGACTCTTCACACTGACCTGCAGCCCCAACCACATTCAGGTAGACCACAGAGAGCAGGTTGTGCTCCTTGTTGCACAGCTTGGCACACTGCTTGGTCTTGGCCTTCTTGCAAATTGCCATGTTGTCGTAGTGGTTGGCCTACTCACCCAGCTTCACCTTCTGAATGAGCTCCGTCTTCTTCTTGGGGACAAGGAGAGGAGAGTGAGGGAGAGCACCGACTGGATGGGGGGACAGCATATGGAGGGCCTTCAGGTCTCTGACACTGAGGTGCAAGTCTATTTTTGCTTTTGTTTCCTTTGCCTAAAGGGACCTATCGAGAAAAAAATTCCAACACACCAGTGTCAGAGAAATTAATGCCTCTGCTCTCTTCTAGGATTTTTATGGTTTCAGGTCTCACATTTAGATCTTTAATCCATTTTTATTTTTCTATATGGTATAAGAAAGTGTTCCACTTTCATTTTTTCTTTAAAGATTTTATTTATTTGTCGGACGGAGAGAAAGGGCATGAGCAGGGGAGAAGCAGGCTCTCCGCTGAGCAGGGAGCCCAGTGTGGGGCTCAGTCTTAGTACCCTGAGATTTTGACCTGAGCTGAAGGCAGATGCTTACCAACTGAGCCATCCAGGCCACCCTCCACTTTTATTCTTTTACATGTTGATGTCTAGTTTTCCCAGCACCAGTTGTTGAAGATACTGCTCTTTTCCTATTGGATATTCTTTCTTGCTTTGTCAGAAATTAATTGACCATATAAATGTGGATTTATTTCAGAATTTTCTGTTCTAGGGCGCCTGGGTGGCTCAGTGGGTTGATGCCTCTGCTTTCGGCTCAGGTCGTGATCTCAGGGTCCTGGGATCGAGGCCCGCATCGGGCTCCCTGCTCAGCGGGGAGCCTGCTTCCCCCTCTCTCTCTCTGCCTGCCTCTCTGCCTCCTTGTGATCTCTCTCCCTCTGTGAAATAAATAAATAAAATCTTTAAAAAAAAAAATAAAAAAATAAAAAAATAAAAAAAAAAGAATTTTCTGTTCTATTGATCTATATGTCTATTTTTGTGTCGGTACCAGCCTGTTTTGATTACTACAGCTTTGTAATATAACCTGAAGTCTGGAATTGTGATGCCTCCAGCTTTCTTTTCTCTTTTCTTTTAATCTTTTTAAGTTTTAATGTAATCTCTATACCCATAGCCCTGGGGTTTGAAACCATAGCCCTCCACCCCCCAAAATCAACCATGCTTTTCCGACTGAGCCAGCCAGGTCCCCTTGCTTTTCTTTCTCAAGATTCCTTTGGCTATTTAGGGCTTTTTCTTGTTCTATACAAATTTTATAATTGTTTGTTCTACTTCTGTGAAATTAATTGCTAGTTTGATAGAGATTATATTAAACGTGTCGATAGTTTTGGATAATATATACATATATGGTTTTTGCTTTGTTTTAGTAATCTCTACACCCAATGGAGGGCTTGACTCATGACCTCGAGATCAAGGGTCACAAGCTCTTCCAACTGTGCCAGCCAGGCACCCCTGGAAAATATAGTCATTTGAACAATATTTGTTCTTCCACTTCATGAGCATAGAATGTCTTTCCATTTCTTTTGTCATATTCAATTTCTTTCATCACTATTTTGTAGTTTTCAGAGTACAGGTCTTTCATCTCTTTGGTTAGATTTATTCCTAAGTATTTTATTATTTTTGGTACAATTGTAAATGGAATTGTTTCCTTAATTTCTCTTTCTGCTGCTTCATTTTTATTGTATGAAAAATGCAGCAGATTTCTGTAGATTGATTTTGCATCCTGAGACTTCATCTAGAAAGTCTTTGACAGAGTCTTTTAGGTTTTCTATATAGTATCACCATCATCTGCAAATAGTAAGTTGTACTTCTTCCTTACCCATTCAAATGCCTTTTCTTTTTGATGTGTGACTGTTGTGGTTAGAACTTTCAGTACTATGTTGAATAAAAGTGGTAAGAGTGGACAACCTTGTCTTGTTCTTGATCTTAGAGGAAAGGTTGTTTTTCCCCTTGAGGATAATGTTACCTATGGATTTTTCATATATGGCCTTTCTTATGTTGAGCTATGTTCCCTCTACACCTACTTTGATGAGGGTTTTTATCATGAATGGGTGTAGTACTTTGTGACGTGCTTTTTCTGCATCTATTAAAATGATCATAGGGTTCTTATCCTTCCTCTTATTGGCATGATGTGTTACATTGATTCATTTGAGAATATTGAATCACCCTTGCAACCCAGGAATAAATCCTACTTGATCATGGTGAATGATTTTTATATATATTGTTGGATTTGGTTTGGTAATATTTTGTTGGTGGTTTTTACATCTTTTTTCATCAGAGATATTGGCCTGTAGTTCTGTTTTTTGTGGCACCTTAATCTGGTTTTGGTGTCAGGTTAATGCTTGGGTATTCCCATTTTGGGTGCATAAATATTTACAGCTAAGGTCTCATAGAACTCCCAGGTCAAGAGACACAGTGTTTGTAGGAGTTTGAGCCAGTTTTCTGGGGGAAGGGACCCTCCAAACTGGGACTGAGACAAGTGTGACTGGGAAGGGCAGTTCTCTTGGAGCACAGAGAGGGCAGGCTTGGTGTAAGCAAGTTAGGTGCTAGCGTGGGCACCGCCCTGGTTTCCGCTGGTGGCCCTGTGCTTATGCTGACAAGTTGGTGAAGGATGTGCTGGACAGTTCCTTTGTTCCCAGTTGGGTCTCTCCATAAATGCTGCCTCTTTGGGACACACTCCCAAGAGAAGCAGCTAACTTCCCTATTGTGTGCCCCAAGCACTCTTCAGATCAGTTTCCACACTGTATTTCTGTGGGCTGTTTACCCTACCTTTTCTCCAAGAGTAGCCACAATGTCTTCCAAGCTCTCCCAAAGCCATGCACACTGACCTTTAAAACTCTAGGCTTGAGATTGAGCCTGGGTGGCTCAGTCAGTTAAGCAGCTGCCTTCTGCTGAGGTCATGATCCTAGGGTCATACTCCTTGCTCAGCAGGGAGCCTGCTTCTCTCTCTGCCTGCTGCTCCCCCTGCTTGTGCTGTCTCTCTCTCGCTCCCTCTGACAAAATCTTTTTAAAAAATTAAAAATAAAAAAATAAAAAAACTCTAGGTCTTAAGTCCCTTTGCTTGCAAGAGCTCATCAAATTTAGGCCTTTTCACTGTCCAAGCCAATTGCTATGTTGATTCATTTTCCCCATGTGCTCCCTTGTGTGGTAGGTAGACTGTCTCTTGCCCTTCTCTGTTGAGTACAGCTCCCTCCCCAGTACAGGGGCCATAATTAGTTTCTCTCCCTATCTGTGTCTCCACATTTCCTATATTCTATGATGTGGCCTCTACCTTTAGTTGTAGAGTTTGTTCTACCAATCTTCAGATCTATTTCTGGGGTATTTTAGGACGATTTGTTAATTATCTAGTTGTATTCGTGGGACCGTCTAGCTGTCTTACTTTGTATCCAAAATATATATATATTGTCCTTTTGACTCTGGAAGAGTTATTCTTAACCCTGGTTTCCTTACTTTTCTTTCTTTCTTTTTTTTTTTTAAGATTTTATTTTTTTATTTGACAGAGAGAGAGACACATAAAGAGAGGGAACACAAGCAGGGGGAGAGGGAGAAGCAGACTCCCCGCTGAGCAGTGATCCCGATGTGGGTTTGATCCTAGGACCCTGGGATCATGACCTGAGCTGAGGGCAGATGCTTAATGACTGAGCCACCCAGGCATCCCTTACTTTTCATTTTTATTTATTTATTTACTTACTTTTAAAGATTTTAAAAAAGATTTTATTTATTTTAGAGAGAGAGAGAGACAGCACAAGCAGGAAGGACAGAAGAAGAGGGAGAAAGAGAAAATCTCAAGCAGACTACACACTGAGCACAGAACCCAATGCAGGGCTTGATCCCAGGACCCTGATATCATAACCTGATCTGAAACCAAGATTCGGATGCTCTACAACAGTACTACCCAGGCACCCCTTAAAGATTTTATTTTTAAGCAGTCTCTACACCCATTGTGGGGCTTGAACTTAGGATCCCGAGATCAAGAGTCACACGCTTTACAGACTGAGCCAGCCAGGTGCCCCTCCTTATTTTTTAAATGGATAATAGTGGCCAGTGCATAACCTTATTTAGTAGTTAATATATCTAAAGAAATTATTACAGTACCTGGTATATAGTAACTACTCAATAGATGACAGTGATGATAATGGTGATGGTAGTAATGATCATAGATCATAGAGACAGTGCCTCAGAAACAATAATTGCAGGGGCGCCTGGGTGGCTCAGTCAGTTAAGGTCTAACCTTGGCTCAGGTCATGATCCCAGGGTCCTGGGATGGAGGCCCATGTTAGGCTCCCTGCTCAGTGGGAAGTCTGCTTCTCCCTCTGCCTTTCCTCCAGCTCATGTGCACGCACGCACTCTCTCTCAAATAAATAAAATCTTAAAAAAAAAAAAAGAAAGAAACATAATTGCAATCCAGCCTTTGGTGATTTTCATTTGTATTTCCCATTTTGTCTATCTCATCTGTACTATTTCTTGAATAAATTCTCCCAAATGTGGGATATATGGGTGCTTTTTTTTTTATCTTAGAGCCTTTACAGATAAATATTTTTCCCTTACTTCCTTACTTGAATATTAAAGTTTTTAAGTAGGGAAGAAGAGTTGGATATATGTGATCAAGTAACATTCTTTTTCAGAAATTTATTAGTTTCTTGGCTTCTGTTACATTGCTGTCATGGTTTTAATTTTCATCCTCTGTAAATAAAACAAATAAGAAACAAAAACCTGAATCTCTTTTCTTTGATTCCTAACTATTGATTCTGTCCTTGGACCTTTAGCCACTATGTATGTTCTCTACAACTATTCCTATCCTTCAGCTGTGGATTCAGCTCTCAATTTTAGGTTGATAGCTAATTATTATCTTTCTTTATACCTCCAACTGCATAGTGGACATTTCCATCTAGAAGTTCTATAGAAATTTCAAATTTTGCATATTCAGATTTTCCTTTTATTTTTAAGATATTTTTTTTTCATGACAGACAGAGGCAGAGGCAGAGGGAGAAGCAAGCTCCCCGTGGAGCAGGCAGCCCAATGTGGGACTCAATCGCAGGACCCTAGGATCATGACCTGAGCCGAAGGCGGATGCTCAACCGACTGAGCCGCCCAGGCACCCTGCATATTCAGATTTTCATACTTCTCCTCATTCCTTCTGCCTTATTTCTCTTCCATTCCCCCATGTTCTCCATATCCCCTTTCTCACTGAGTCACACAATCATTTGGACAAGTTCTGAGACAGTTACCTGTGAGTCATGTCTAACTCTTTCGGTTCTGTCACAGACCAGTACAAATCACTGACTGCTATCTTTAGTTTCCCACATAATAGAGGATGAATGCTTAGGTTTGCTGACTCAGTAATCAACATCTTACAGGATATTTCTAGTATGGTTTGTTTTCCCTCACACTGTAAAATAAGATTAGGTAAATATGAAGACTTGATACACAGTTTGTAATGAATTCTGATCCCTGAGTTCATGATATATACATGAGTTCTTACATATTTTGACCACTGCATCGAAGTTTGATGACTTCATATTAATTGGAATTGGTTTTTACAGGAAACAGTGACATTTAGGGATGTTGCCGTGGACCTCACCCAGGAGGAATGGCAGCAAATGAAACCTGCTCAGAGGAACTTGTACCGGGATGTGATGCTAGAGAACTACAGCAACCTAGTCACAGTGGGTAAGGGTAGCTTTGCAATTTTTCGTGGAATTCCTTTCCATTTTTGAAGTGTGTAAAGACTTTAACTTGCCAGGTGAATTTAGCCTTCCTTGACTTCACAGGATTATATGTACTCATCTTCAGGGTAAAGCCTGATTACTTTGTCTCACTTTTGAAATTCCTTTGTCCTCACCCTTCACAGGCCCTCAGGCCCATAAGACTCAGCCCAAGGTATGGATGGTGGTCCCCAGCATTAACATCCAAGTCCTTTGCTATTTCCTATAATAGGTTATCAAGTCACCAAACCAGAGGTAATCTTCAAGTTGGAACAGGAAGAGGAGCCATGGGTGGTAGAGGAAGAAATGCTTGGAAGGCACTGTCCAGGTGAATAAGTAAAAAGGCAGCTCTGAATGAGAAAGCCACATGACAATTGTTCATTTCACATTTTCCAAGATTTTCTTAAAGGCCCATGTTCTAGGGTGACAAATAGTATGAATGGATTGGATTACTGTGACATTTCCAGATACTGTTTTCTTCCTATACTGGAATTATCCTCCTTTTCCAGATTTTGAAGGGTTGGTAGTCCCAACTGATTTCAGGATGCCAATCTTCTCTAATTCATTTTTGGCTTTACTTTCAGGATTATTGTCCCTCTCTATCATCTTTAAACTCTCTTTTTCCTTGTGTTCATAGTTTTAGTTTTATTTCCTTATGCACTCAGTATTTCACAGATGTGTAGTATTTTAAAAGTATATTTGTTTCACACTTAGATTCCTTTCAATTTCTTTCCATTTTGAAAAGCTATAGACATGTATCCTATAACAGTACTCACAATTCCCGTTGTACTTCACAACCCTCACAATCCCATGTAGTTTTAAGTTTCTGGCTTAGAAATTCGTGCCCTGTTCCTTTCCCACCTTCCATTCCATTCCTTCCATCCCATTCCTTCCATTCCTAATCCCACCTTCCATTATGTTAATTTTTTTAAATGTAAATATGCACACTTCAGCGTACCTGGGTGGCTCAGTCCATTAAGCATCCGGCTCTTAATTTCGGCTGTGGTCATAATCTCAGGGTCATTAGACCGAGCCCTATGTTGGGCTCCATGCTGGGTGCGGAAACTCCTTGGGATTCTCTCTCTCCCTCTGCTCCTCCCCCCACCTGCTTGCTTGCTCTCTCTAAAATATGTATATATAAATGTGTATATATACACATACACACACACACACACACACTTGGTTAAAGAACATAAATAATCCAAAGGATACATTAAAAAGTAAGTCTCCCTCTTATCCTCGACACCGAGTCCCTTTCTTTCCCAGTTCCATACACTTCTTTCTCAGAGTTGTGCTGGCTCTTCTTGATTATTATTTTACCATATGAATTTTAGATATAACTCTCTATTTCTAGAGAAAAACCTATTGGATTTTTTATTGGGAGTGTATTAGATACATAAATTAATTTTGGAAATTTGACATCTTTAGAATGTTGAGATTTTCTATTAAAGAACATGCTTTGTCTTTGTTCAAATCTACTTTGTATCCTTCAGAATGCTTTCCAAGATTTCCCTTTATAGCTTTTGTATATTTCTTAAGTTTATTCCCAAGTATTAGATAAGAGAAAAAAAATCAGTACTGTACTTTCTGTCTGTGCTTTCAGCGCTGTGCTTCCTGTCATTGGAAAGGAATCTATAAAGTCATCTTTATTTTAAGATAAAATTGTATCCCTGAAAAACATAAGAGAATCAACTGAAAAAGTATAACAAATAGTAAAAGAATCCAGTGAGATGGTAGAATATCAAATTAACAAATAAAAATCGATAGGTTTCATATGTACTTCAACAACCAAGTAGAAGATATAAAGGAAAGAAAATTACATTTATAGTTGTAACAATTAAGATAAAATACTGTTTGGGGCATGAGCATGTAACAGTGTACAAAACAAAGTCCTGTTTTCATGGAACTTATAAATTTAGTGGAAACTAGAGTCCCTGAGTTTTTGCACATAAGAAAATATATTTTTTTCTTACCCTTTACTATTTGGCTATGTATAAAATTCTTAAGTCATACTTTTTTTCCTAGACAGTTTTTTTCTGTAGACAGTTCTCTGAAGACTTCAGATAATCCTCTACTGTCTCCTGGCATTGAATATTGCTTGGAGGCATCTGAAATCTGATTGGTTCCCCTCATAGGTGACTTGATTTGTTTGCCTTGGATGCCCATGGGTTTCATTTTCTTTAAAGCTTTAGAACTTTTGAGGCCTATTGATCAATCACTATCAGTTTTTCATTTCAATTTATACATTTATGTTTTTTGGTTCTAGTTAGCGTAATTGTATAGAGTTGATGCAGTTTCCTTTTATAATCACCATTACTTTAAGTGAGGTTATTTCTTGCTGGACCAACTATTTGTAGAAGAGTGATGAAAATTGTCCAGAAAAATGCTCTGAGTGAATAGGAAGTGAATCTGTCACTCATATCAACCTCCTTTATCATTAATATTTCTGTATTGAGAGTTGGTTTGCCTTTTACTTCTTCCAAATCAGAGATTATCAGTTGCATGCTTCTTCTAGCATGCAGTATCCCTTCTACTCTCCTATGCTAACAGACAGCTTATATAAGAATAGTGGCTGTTTGCATCTTCTTATCTAGCCCTGTCTTCCCTACCATTTGACAGGGCCAGATTAAGGCCATTATGTTCCTGCCACCAGTGTAAACATATCTGGATCCCACTGTTGCAAAAAATAGCTTGTTCATTCTACCCACAGAGTATGCCTTTTATTTTGGGGGAACTCTGTTCACTGTGTTTTCTGTCTGAGATAAGAAAGAACAACCACGGGGCGCCTGGGTGGCTCAGTGGGTTAAAGCCTCTGCCTTCAGCTCAGGTCATGATCTCAGGGTCCTGGGATTGAGCCCCACATCGGGCTCCCTGCTCAGCAGGGAGCCTGCTTCCTCCTCTCTCCCTGCCTACCTCTCTACTTACTTGTGATCTCTCTCTGTGTGTCAAATAAATAAATGCAATCTTTTAAAAAAATTAAAAAATTAAAATAAATAAATACATAAATAAATAAGAAAGAAAGAAAGAACAATCACTATCTCCGAGTTTCTTTCCTACCTGGTCCAATCTATCCTCTGCTCTTTATTTTCTGGAATTAGAGTTTAGTGCCCTTTTAGTTCAAGATATATTTTCTTTTTGTTTTCTTCTTCACTTTTACAGGGAGAGGAGAGGAGACAGTGGTGTTTAATTCGACCATATTGAAACAGGAAGTCCTCTATGCTATGTTTGATCCCATGGATCACCCTTCTGGGAAACTTCTTTCTTTTTGTTCCTTTCTAAAAGATTCTGGTATCTCCTCACTTCCTGTTTATTGCTTATTTCCTGTTCCTTTAAGAAATGTCTTGTAGGGCGCCTGGGTGGCTCAGTGGGTTAAAGCCGCTGCCTTCGGCTCAGGTCATGATCTCAGGGTCCTGGGATCGAGGCCCACATCGGGCTCTCTGCTCAGCGGGGAGCCTGCTTCCTCCTCTCTCCTCTCTCTCTGCCTGCCTCTCTGCCTACTTGTAATCTCTCTCTGTGTGTTAAATGAATAAATAAAATCTTTAAAAAAAAAAATAAAAAAATAAAAAAATAAAAAAATAAAAAGAAATGTCTTGTATACAACTTCTTTTTTCAGCCCTCACTGGTCATTATCCAGAGCCATTATAAATTTCATATAGATCCTTTTTCCTTTATGTACCCTCATGAGATAGGTATGTTCATGCCTTTAAATCAGTATTTAATTACAGAAATGGCAACATTTAATGTCTCCAATATTGTGAAACTCTTCACATCTTTGACTTTATTTATGAGGGTTCTTACCTTTTCTGGTTCTGTTATTTAACTTGGAGCTCAATTTCTAATAAATTGTCCCCAACACTTCTAGTCATTATAAATCAGCCCTCATCTTTGAGCTAACTTTCTAGTTTATGTCTACCAGAGTTGTCTGTGGTCTTAAAATCTACTGCTTATATATGTTTTCATACTTGATTTCTGAGGCTTAATCCACCAAAAGAAAGACTATCTTATTCTTCATGTAATGATTCATGAATTGATTGGTATAAAGCTATATTTGGAGAGATTTTTCTTATTGCTTTTGTTGTTTTAAAATATTTATTTGGGGTGCCTGGGTGGCTCAGTTTTTTGAGTGTCCCACTCTGATTTCAGGTCAGGTCATGGTCTCAGGGCCATGAGATTGAGCCCTCCCTGGGACTCACGCTCAGCAGGGAGTTGGCTTGGGATTCTCTCTCCTGCCCCTCCCCCTGCTCGAGTGCTTACTCTCTCTCTCGGATAAATAAAAGTGAATCTTTAAAACAGGGTGGCTGTTTTAAAAACTGGGTGGCTCAGTCATTAAGCGTCTGCCTTCAACTCAGGTCATGATCCCAGGGTCCTGGGATCGAGCCCACATCGGGCTCCCTGCTCGGCAGGAAGCCTGTTTCTCCCTCTCCTACTCCCCCTGCTTGTATTCCCTCTCTTGCTGTCTCTCTTTCTGTGTCAAATAAATAAATAAAATCTTTAATAAATAAATAAATAAATCTTTAAAACATAAATAAATAAATAAGATATTTATTTGAAGACCTTCAAAGTAAATGTAGAGGATTTTAGGTAAGAGTAAAAGGACAGGGCAGAGTCACATAAGATACTGTTGAAATCTTAAATTGCATGTGAAGCATTTATTTAGCAAATAAAGGACTCAGAAAATACCTTAAAAGTTTTAAGAGAAGGGCTATAGGAGGAGTGACCAGATTGAGGAAGTTTATGAAAAAAGTTTTTAAGCAGCCTGGACATTAAAGCTATTTTCCTGTGAGATTTGTAGATTCTTTAGACTTATTTTAAAAATGAGAAGAATAGGCTTGCCTAGGTGGCTCAATTGGTTAAGTGTCCAACTCTTGATTTCGGTTCGGGTCATGATCTCAGGGTCATGAGATGGAGCTGCACATTGAGCCCCTTGTTGGGCTCATGCTGGGCATAGAGCCTGCTTAAGATTCTCATTCTCCTTTTCCCTCACCCCCACTTGCACAAACACACTCTCTCTCTAAAAAAAATAAATTAATTAAAATAAAATGAGAAAAATGTAACATTAAAGTAAAAGCAAAACATAAAAGTTTGGAGAGTAAAATTTGCATGACATGTTCATGGGATAAAATTTGAAGCATAGCCTGATTGGAAAAGGGGAGACCTTAAGGGATTAGTGAAATGAAGGATAGGTTATCTAGCATAGATAGCCAGAGAAGTCTGAACTTTGCCAACCTTCATGTCCTCTTTTGTATTTTTAAACTTTTGTTGGTAATTTAGTTCAATTTTTCCCCTTTATATTTTTTAAAAATTTTTAAAGATTTTTTTCCCTTTTTTAATCACTGAGCTATAATTTTGCCTTATGCGTGGTGACAGATTACAACAGTAGTTTACAGTCAGGGACTTGGAAGGTAACTGAATATAAAGATTAAAAAATGTCTAATTACCTGAATTTTAAGTTACCCACAGTTGAATGCAGAGAAACCATTATAGAGCTAATAATGTAGAAAAGAATATTATTTTGGGTAACAGTATGTCAACCATGAACAAAGAACAAAAGCAAAACACAACAGGATTTGCTGGTAAGGACAGTTTCAGCATTGAGAAATGAACATAGGATAAAATGATAGTACCTGCTATCAGAAGAATGCAGTGAATCAGATCTTGAACAAAGATGACTTGCCTTGTGATCTTTTCATTGGATATTTACTTATATGCATTGTTCTTTAAACACATATGAGAATGACTTTCAATTAGATGGAAAGTTGAAGCTGTCTCCATCATTATTACCAATTTGGGGCTGGATTTAGTTTGAACAGCCTAAGCTTCAAGTGTTTTTATATAGAAATAAAGGAATTAAAACTTTACAAAAATTAATATACCTGTCATCTGCAGATTAGACAAGAGCTAGACTTCCTAGGATCATAATGGCAGTTAATCTAGGCAAAAGTAATGAGAACTTGGGTTATAATTTGCTTCTATAACCTAATGTTACTGTTTTTTTCTTTTATATTATTTCTTTCCTTTTTAATATGTATTTTTAATTTTTCTCAAAATAACACATATACTTTTTTTTAAGATTTTATTTATTTATTTGACACAGAGAAAGAGATTACAAGTAGGCAGAGAGGCAGGCAGAGAGACAGGGAGAGGAGGAAGCAGGCTCCCTGCTGAGCAGAGCAGGGAGCCTGATGAGGGCCTCGATCCCAGGACACTGAGATCATGACCTGAGCCGAAAGCAGAGGCTTTAACCCACTGAGCCACCCAGGCGCCCAATAATACATATACTTCTTAAAAAACGTAGAAATACAAGGCTTATGACAGTCCCTTCTTTAGACCTCACATTTACCTCATTTAGGTAGTTATTTTCATTTCAGCTTACTTAGCTATTTCTTTTAGTATTGATCTTTGTTTCTAAATAAATACTTCAAGAAATTTTATTATAGTCATTTTCAAACATACAAAAATAGAGTATAAGGAATCCTCATAGTATTCATTACTTAGCTTCAACAGCGATCAGTATTTTGCCAGACTTGTTTATCTGTCTCCCCCAGTTTTGTTTTGGTTTTGTTTGCTAAACTATTTTACCTTTCACCTTTAAGTACCACTGTATGTATCTCTAACAGGTGAAATTATTTAAATAATCACAATATTTTTATCGTACCTAATAACAATAATAATTTCTTATTATCATGTGATATTTAGTCTCTGTTCCTATTTTCTCAGTTGTCTCAAGAATATGTTTTTATGGTTGGTTTATTTGATTCAGGATCTAAATAAAGATTAGCACATTGCATTTGGTTGATAAATCTCTTAGGTCTGTTTTAATTCATAAGAGTTTCTCCTCCCTCTTCCTCCCCAACCCATTTTTTTCCACATATTTTATTTGTGTAGAATCCAGGTCATTTGTCTTTTAGAACAAGGGTCAGCAATTTTTCTCTTTATAAGGCCAGATAATAAATAAGCTTTGTGGGCCAGATAAGGTCTCTGTCTCATATTCTCTCTCTCAAAAACCTTTAAAAAATGTAAAAAACATTCTTGACTCATAGCATGCACAAAAACAGGCTATCACTATTTTTTGCCAACCCTTTCTCTAGAATGTCCCACATACAGGACTTGGTAGTTTGCTTCTTCTTTGTCTTTTACATACTCCTTTATCCCCTTTTTTGTATAATCTGGCTGTATTGTATTCAAATTCAATTCTTTGGCAAGGATACTTCACTGATGGTGCTGTGTATATTGTATTGCATCTTATCAGATTGGTTTTTCCCCCTTTTATATTAAGATTGATGAGTAGAGGGGTGCCTGGGTGGCTCAGTCAGTTAAGAATCTGACTCGATTTCAGCTAAAGTCATAATATCAGGGTTGTAGGATTGAGACCCACATGGTGCTCCACACTCAGCATGGAGTCTGCTTGAGATTCTCTCTCTCCTCTCCTTCTGCCTATTCCCTTGCTCTCTTTTTCTCTCTCAAAGTAAATAAAATCTTTTTAAAAATTGATAAATAGATTCATGTATTATGAATCAGAATCCATCTATTTTAAAGATTCATATTAACTTTTCACTTAAGGCTTTTAGCAGCCATTGATAATCTTTGGCTAGATCCACTATTTTATTAGAGGTTCCTTCTGCTTTTATTAGCTGGAATTCTCCCATAAAAAAGAGCTCGATGAGTGCCTGGTTGGCTCTGTCAGTGGACCGTGCAACTCTTGATTTTGGGGTTGTGAGCTAGAGTCCCACATTGGATGTAGAGATTACTTAAAAAAAAAAAAAAAAAGCTATGTCAATAAGTGTTTGATTACCCTGAAATATAGTTTTTACAGGGCAGGAAAGAGAAATATTTGACTCCTTTTCTTCAGAAACTTTTTTTTTTTTTAAGTAGTCTCCATGCCCAGCATGGAGCCTAACATAAGGCTCGAACTCACAACCCAGAGATCAAGACCTGAGCTGAGACCAAGAGTCAGAAACTTAACTGACAGCCATCCAGGCACCCCCGCTTCAAAACTTTTGAGAATAATGATTGGTATCCTAGCATTCTCCAGTTTGCCAAGTTAAATCATTAGAAATTTATATAATGAGCATCAAAATAAATATTATTCAGTGCATATAGATGATATATATGGAAAACATTTAAAAATACGTGTATGTATTTACAAAATATATATATTATGTTTTAAATATATTTTATATGTGTTATTTATTAATGTCCATATTATTAACATAGTATTTATTTTAATGTTCAAATTGTCATATCATTTGCCAGAGGATTGTCTAATTTTATAAATTTCCTCCTCCAGACATAAAATAGCTATTTCTCTAGTAACTCCTGCTTCCTTTAATGGGAAATAATTTGGAGACCACAATCTGGACACAATAGTTACTCATTAGTACTAGGTTGTCATTGCTTATAGAGCTTGTAAGTGGACAAAGCTAGAAAAATACACTTTCTAGGAAGAAAAAATATGTGTATTTATACTGATACATCCAATTCAAATTAAAGAGTGTATAGGGGTTGTTACTTACCTTTTTTGTTTTGTTTTTATATCTTTTATACTGAAAATTCTGGCTCCTTACTGCATTAAAATATTTATTTGCTTAATACATATGTATTTCTCAACCTTGGCATTGCTGACATTTTGGGCCAGATAATTCTTTGCTGTAGGGGACTATTTTGTGCATTGTAGGATGTTTTTATAGGGTATAGAATGTTAAACAGCCTCCATGGCTTCTACTTTATTAGGTGCTGGGAGCTCCAATCCCCTTTCTCCCCACGTCCTCAAGGTGTGACAGCCAAAAATGTCCCCAGATCTTTCATTGCCAAATATCCCTTGGGGGCCCAAACTGATCTCTCTCTCTCTCTCTCTCTCTCTCTCTCTCTATATATATATATATATACACACACACACACACACACACACACACACACACACACACACCACACACACACACGTCTGTGTGTGTTAGCTCGTTAGTGCCAAATTAATAATACCAATATTACTAATAATGAAAAAGACTACTGGAGCACCTGAGTGATACAGTTGGTTAAGAAGCACATTCTTGGTTTCAGCTCAGGTGGTGATCTCAGGGTTGTGAGATGGGCTCTGCACTCAGCGTAGAGTCAGCTTGAGATTCTCCGTCTCCCTTTGCCCCTCCCCTGTGCACATGAGCAGTTCTCTCTCTCTCTAAAATAAATAACTTAAAAAAAAAAAAGAAAAAAAGAAAAAGACTACTGGATGTAGTTTAAAGTTTCTTTGGTTGTATTTTTTTCTCCCTTAGGATATAGTCAAATTACTGTATTTGAAGTCACGTGAAATGATTATGGCCCTAACTTGATATGTAGATTTACCCACTTCCATTTGTTTTCAATTTTTAAGGGTTATTTTGATTTTTCCCTCCTTTTTTTATTTAACTTTTTTTTGTTCTGTAAAACACTTATATGATTCCAATGTCAAAACTATAAAACAAGTCAGAGATGTCATGCTTCCATTCAGGATAGATAAGTGGAAAACAATCAATGTGTAGAGCAGCATTTAGAATATGCTGCCTTTTTTATAAAGGGTGGGAGAGGCATATATATTTAATATAGGTATTTTAAAAGAATATAAGACTAACCCCAAAATTAATAAAAATGCTTACCTGTCAGGCAATGGAGGAGGAATCAGTGTTTCAGGGATAGGGTGGAAGCTAGTCTTCTCTGAATTTGCTGCTGTTTGGTAATTTTTTTTTTTTCGTTATTTGCCCCAGGAGTATAGGTCTGTGAATCATCAGGGTTACACCTTTCACAGCACTTACTACAGCACAAACCCTCCCCAATGTCCATAACCCATCCACCCTATCTCTACCCTCCCACCCCCAGTAACCCTTAGTTTGTTTCGTGAGAGTAAGAGTCTCTTATGGTTTGTCTCTTTCCTGATCCCATCTTGTTACATTTTTTGCTGTTTGGTAATTCCTAATTATTATCAACTTGTTATTAAAGATGAGGTTTAGTACTCTTACACCACCACCACCACTTCCCCTTTCCTTTTTCTCTGGATATAGATATATCACAATTTTTGGCTAAATTGGTTTTCACTGCTTACTTTGTTCTTTTGGTTGATATACTGTTATACTGAGCCAAGAAGTGACCATGAATTACATATCCTTATATAGATTTTTGTCATTTCTAGAGTTACTACTTGCCTAATTTTTGTTTGCTTTGTTTTCCATATATATTTCATTTTAATGAGACTCTCAAATATTTGTTTAAATAGGGAATTCATCAGTGTTACTAGTTTTCCTCATTTTGATGCATGAAAGGATAAAAAAGAAATTCTAAAAATCTAACAGATTTTTGATGCTTTTTGAGTAGAACCTAGGAGTTTTTTGTGGAGCTGCAAATGCCTGTTCTAGAATTCCAGTTTCGTGGGTCTTTTTTTTAATCTTCTCATCTCCTATCTGGAGGTAAATGCCAGCATTCATGAGGGGCAAGCAACAGAAAGCATACCATTCAATATGACAAGTTTACATAATTCCGAGTTTTTTAGTAAGAAGCTTCCTTTACATCTGCTTCATTTGTTCCTAAATATAGAACCTGTGTAGTTCATTTTCTCTAGACAGTTAAGCCTTCCTTTTCCTGCTCAGATGGTGGATACATGGCCACTTTCTTTATGGGTTGTGAGGGGTGTAGGTGGAGAGGTACTGGTGAAGATGCAGTTGCAAAGAGCTTATTAGCAGCTGATTTAAAAAGGAAGGGATTTATATGAAGGTATTAAGTATCCTAGAGAATCTTTGGGAGGACTGGATAAGCTTAGGAGTGAGTCACAACATATCAGAGAAGTAAGCTGCTAAGTGAGTTCCTTTTCCCAATATGATCAAGAAATTGCTTCTGATGGAGCACCTGGCTGGCTCAGTTGATGGAGCATGCAACTTTTGATCTCGGGGTTCAAGCCCCACATTGGGAGTAGAGCTTACTTTAAAAAAAGAAAAAAAGAGCGGTGCCTGGGTAGCCAGTCAGCTATGCATCTGCCTTAGGCTCAGGTCATGATCTCAGGGTCCTGGAATCAAGCCCCACATTAGGCTCCCTGCTCAACAGGGAGTCTGTGTCTCTCTCTACCTGCCCTCCCTCTCCCCCCCACCCCGCTTGAGCTCTCTTTCTCTCAAATAAATAAATAAAATCTTTGAAAAGAAAAAAAAATGGTTTCTGATTGAACTAGGGAAATATTTCTATAACCATGAGCTTCAGAACCCTACCACTTCTGCTATAGTATTTAGGTAAAAATGCCTATTTTATTTCTAATTTTAATTCATTTCTGAATTAAAATATTGTATGCTTAATCTAAATCACATCCAGAACCCTACACGCAAGTGTGTCTAGGAAATACAGTTATAACTTACCCTTTGCAGGATGGAAAAGTGTAGGATGAGGTTGGAAAGATGTTACTTAGACAAATCTGTAATACTTGCCTCAGGGAGTATAAGTGTTCCCTATTCAGACTTAAATTAATCCTCTTCAGACATCTTCCCTCTACCTTTTGTGTACCTGAATCCTCTGATTTGTTAGCTTTTCCTTTGTTTTGTGGCTAAACCACTTTGTTGCTTGACTTTTGCATTTTTATAGTACTTTAACTTCTTAGCTCTGCCCTTAGTTAACAGTTCCCTTTATGCCTTTCATCTCCATTCTTTTGTTGAAATCTCTTGTTCACCCTTCTTTACGCTCCTATTTCCTTTGTTCTTCTGGGTTTGACCTTTTATTTTTTTACTGTCATTTTAATGGAATTTTAGGGAAGAGGAGAAATAAACATATACATTCAATCTACTGTGTTTAACCACAAGTGTTAATTTTATCCTCTGATTATTTTGATCCCTATCCAATCACTTATATGGTCACACTTTCATCTCAATTATTCTGTTCATGTTACTGATTTCTGCATTGTATAAGCATACTTTTAAAAGCAGTCAAAGCTACCTAGGGCCATCAATGTCAGTTTTCTCTCCAAAATATTTTCTATAGGAGTTAACCTCTTAAAACTTAGAAACTAAGGTAATTCGCACTTTGGATTTCTTTCATATTGGGAAACTAGAGTCAGCATAAAAGATCAACTCCATAGGAGCAAATTTCTGAAATGTTATTTATAGTGTAGTAGCAGAAAAATTCAAAAGTAATGATTTTTGGTCCTCCGTTTTAGAAGTTTGGGAAGTTGATGAACAGAGCAAGAAGCAGCAGGAAACACTTGTGAGGAAAGTCACATCCATCTCCAAGAAAACTCTGATTAAAGAAAATGTCATTGAGTATAAAAGAGTTACAAAAATATTTCCTTTGAGCTCAGATATTCTTACTTCAAGACAAAACTTTTTTGAATGTGACTCACTTGATAAGGGTTTGGAACATAATTTAGATTTACTTAGTTATGAGAATAACTGTGTAGGAAAGAAAAACTATGAATATAATAAGTATGAGAAGCCTTTTTACCATTGCTCATCCCATGTTCTAACCCCCTTAAAATGTAACCAGTGTGGACAAGACTTCAGTCATAAATTTGACCTCATCAGACATGAGAGAATTCATGCTGGAGAGAAACCCTATGGATGTAAGGAATGTGGAAAAGCCTTCAGCAGGAAGGAAAATCTTATTACACATCAAAAAATTCATACTGGGGAAAAACCATATAAGTGTAATGAATGTGGAAAAGCTTTCATTCAGATGTCAAACCTTATTAGACACCAGAGAATTCATACGGGGGAGAAACCTTACGCATGTAAGGATTGCTGGAAAGCCTTCAGTCAGAAATCAAATCTCATTGAACATGAGAGAATTCATACTGGAGAAAAACCCTATGAATGTAAAGAATGTGGAAAATCCTTCAGCCAGAAGCAAAACCTTATTGAGCATGAGAAAATTCATACTGGGGAGAAACCTTATGCATGTAATGAATGTGGTAGAGCCTTTTCTCGAATGTCATCTGTTACCCTACACATGAGAAGTCACACAGGGGAGAAACCCTATAAATGTAATAAATGTGGAAAAGCCTTCTCTCAATGCTCAGTGTTTATTATACATATGAGAAGTCATACAGGTGAGAAACCCTATGTGTGTAGTGAATGTGGGAAAGCATTCTCTCAAAGTTCATCCCTTACTGTACATATGAGAAATCATACAGCTGAGAAACCCTATGAATGTAACGAGTGTGGAAAAGCTTTCAGCAGGAAAGAAAATCTCATTACACATCAGAAAATTCATACTGGAGAGAAACCATATGAATGTAATGAATGTGGGAAAGCTTTTATTCAGATGTCAAACCTCATTAGACACCAGAGAATTCACACTGGTGAGAAACCTTATGCATGTGCAGTATGTGGGAAAGCCTTTAGTCAGAAATCAAATCTCACCGAACATGAGAAAATTCATACTGGAGAAAAACCCTATCATTGTAATCAGTGTGGAAAAGCTTTCAGTCAGAGACAAAATCTCCTTGAGCATGAAAAAATTCATACTGGAGAGAAACCATTTAAATGTAATGAATGTGGTAAAGCCTTCTCTCGAATCTCATCCCTTACTCTTCATGTGAGAAGTCATACAGGAGAGAAACCGTATGAATGTAATAAATGTGGAAAGGCCTTCTCTCAATGCTCATTACTTATTATACATATGAGAAGTCATACTGGTGAGAAACCTTTTGAATGTAATGAATGTGGGAAAGCATTCTCTCAAAGAGCATCCCTTTCTATACATAAGAGAGGGCATACAGGTGAGAAACGCCGAGTGTACTAAATGAGGGAAAGGCCTTTTCTTAAATTCAACCCATGCTTTACTTTTGAAACATACTGGCATAAACTAAAAAAACAAAAAAAAAAAACAAAAAAAACCAAACAAGATCTTTATGGAAAAATTGTAAAGCTTCATTGAAGGGCATAAGACTTGAATAAATCAAGAGAAATACCGTATATACAGATGGAAAAACCCAATATCATAAAAACGTCAGTTCTCCCAGAATTAATCTATAGACTTAATATAGTTCTAAACATCTAACACGAATTTTCTAGGATCTTTACAATATGATTCTAAAATTCATGTGAAATGGAAGTCCCTGGATTGCTGAGACAATTTTGAAAAAGAGAGAGAGGACACATCTTCTACCAATATACTACACAAAAATTATGGTCATTAAATAGTATATGGTATTAGAGCATAAATAGGTAAATAAACAGATCTTACAGAATAGAATGCCTAGAAATAAATCAGTGAATATACCTGAATTTGGTGTATATTAGACATGGTATCGTGAATCAGTAGAGAAATGAAACAGCCAATAAAATTTGTTGGAGTATTTGGTTCTCCATATTAGGGAAAAAATAACTACATGCAACTTTACAATATATAAAGAAATAGAATTCCAAAGGATTTAAACACTGGAATGTGAAAAGCCAAACTGAAGCTCTTGGAAGGAAATACAGGATGTTGTCTATGACCTTGAGGCGGGGAAGCATTTTTTAAAAGACGAAAGGACCCTGCATTTTCATTTCTGTATGTTCATTCCAAAGAAACTCACAAACACTCCTAAGAAATAAATATATATGAATTGAAAACAAGCTAAATATTGATGGGGTAATGGATAAATAAAGTGTGATATAGTCATATAATGGAATAGTATACAGTCTTTAAAAGTAATAGACTAGATCTGTATTTCGTAACATGGATAGTTATGTAAAACAGTGTAGAGTAAAAAACAAAAAATCAAGATCCCCAAATGGAACATTGTATAATTGACATTCATATAAATTGAAATTAAAACATGAACAGTACTATGTTTTTATTATTGAAATATGTGTGTATTTAAAATAGACTAGAAAGGTACATGCCAAATTATTGTTAGTCTTGTCTCTGGCAAGAGAGTAGGTTTGAGGGTGTTGATCAAAAGGGGCTTTAGCTTTATTTGTAATTTTTATGCCTTAAGATTGATAGCATAGAAAATCTTAAGATATGCAGTGGCAATATGAATGTCTTGTCTTAATGGTGTTTTTTATAGTTATTTCTTAGAATTTATGGGTTAGGGGAAGCCTGTGCCCATAGAAAAAAATATTATGATGGATCCCTATGCCCTATCAGATGCTGAACTATTTTATCAAAAATATTTCCAGAAAATTAGTAATTGGAAGTGATAGTCCTATTTACTACATATAATATAAAATTAGCATACTTTGTTAATCTTTTGATGCCTTTATTCACATTTTAACATTTCTAAAATCGTGATTCATCTTTCAACCAATTATGTCTTAGATTTAAGTAAATATATACTTATTAAGAATTTGAAAATCAGATGGCAGTGTGATACATCAAGTATGATTTTATTTACCATTTTAGGGCATCATGGTCTACTAATGATCTCTATGCTCTCAGTATGTCTCACATTGTTTGGCAATAGATTTGTTGGGTTCATAGTGAACTAATTAGTAATATATTTACAGTCATTGTAGAGAGAATAAGATTCTCCTGAGAAATTGACTATGTGACATCAGTCTTAATAAACATTAATATCATTGTTAATCATTACAATATTTTGAAATGAGAAAACCTTTTATTTTCTTGAGATGGCCATAAGCAATTTTGTAACATAGTTTCACTCTAAATCTACAGATCATTTTATTCCTTTCTCAACCCCTGATTTACATGACCTATCTCATTTTGGTTGGAAGTGGTAGTGGTCTCAGACCCTGAACAGTGAAAACAGAGTTCCTTTAAAAGGATCTCATTCTCAGCTTTGCGCAGTGGCAGTATCGTAGCCAATGAGGTTTATCCGAGGCGCGATTATTGCTAATTGAAAAGGATCTCATTCTCTGTAATGACATATGAACCAAACCTTACTTAAGGTAATCTTTTATTACATCTCCACAATATTACTTGATATACAGAAAACCATTAGTGCCTTTATAAAAAGGAGATTAGAATTGGGGCTATTATCAAAAGGGAACTTTAGCAATGAATGTTTAAATGTTAACTAAATTTGTTTGAAGGTGATTTCGCAAAAAACCTCAAACTACAGTTGTGATATATGACTATCAGTTTTTACTTTTATTAGCCTACTTTTAAAGCTTGACAATGATTTATTATAGTTGTAAATTGCAGGGACTGATTTTCATGTAAACAACAATTTACCAAAACTTAAGTACCTAGATGAGTATTGTCATTTCATAGTCTCTTCCTTAATAGGTTTTATGCTAAGTCCAATTTTGCCAGCACAACTAATTTTTTTTCACAACTAATTTTTGTAGACTTTTTTAAAGTAATTTTCAAAGTTCATGTGTTATCTGCATAACAAAACCTGTGTTTGATGAGGACGTGCAGAAATTGGAAATCTTGTGCATTTTTGGTAGGAATGTAAAATTGTATAGCTTCTGAGAAAAACAGTTTTGCAGTTTCTCAAAAAGTTAAACTTATAATTACCATATGATTCTGCATTTCTGTATCTAAGTAGACATCCAGAAGAATTGAAAGCAGGGGTTCAAATTGATCCTTGTACACAAGTCAATGTTCATAGCAACATATTTGGAATAGTCAAAAAATGGAAACAATCCATCTGTCCAGCAGTGGATGAATGGATAAACAAAATATGAGATAGACATACAATGGAATATTATTTGGCTATACAAAAGAAAGATTCTGACCCATACTACAACGTAAATTTACACCTTGGAATCATGCTAAGTGAATTAAGTGAGACTTTAATTTCTTTTATGAACAAAAATTGCGTGATTCCACTTATATGAGGTAACTAAAATAGGCAAATTCATAGGGAAAGAATAAACAGATTACTAGGGTGGGAGGAAGAAATGGAGAGTTATTATTTAATGGGTACATTGGTTCTGTTGCATGTGAGAAAATAGTGATGATGATTATATAACATGAAAGTATTTAATGCCACTTAATTGTACACATAAAAATTGTTAAAATGTTGTCTTATGTTATTTATATTTTAATACACATGCACATACACAAGTTTAAAAAATAATTCCAACATCTGAATTATTTGTCATTCTCTATTGATAACATTTTCTCTTTACTATTTCTCACCTTTCCTATATTTTTGCTTATGTAGTAGTTTTGATTGTGTACTGAACATTGTGAATGATGTGTTGTAGAGATTCTAAATTTTTTAAAAAGATTTTATTCATTTCAGAGAGAGACAGAGAGAGCACACAAGCAGGGGGAGAGGCAGAGGGAGAGGGAGAAGAAGGCTCCCCACTGACCCAGCCAGGAGCCAGATGTGGGGCTTGGTTCCAGGACCTGGAGATCGTGACCTTAGCAGAAGGCAGATGCCTCACCATCTGAGCCACCCAGGCACCCGAGATTCTCAGTTTCGTTATAATTTTCCGGAGGATGTTGACTTTTGTCCTAAAAACAGTCACCTTGGCTGGATTTAAAATCCTGTCTCTCTCCCCTCAGAAAAGCAGTAGCTGAAATATCTGCTCTTCTTTCAGTCTTCTAACTGTTGATTTCTATAACTCTTTGGAGTTTACATAAATTTGTGAGGGTCAGGCATCTGTCAAAAGATTTGGGCCAAATTTTTATGTCAATGTTGAATCTCCTCTCTGTAGCTCCCTCCTTTCTGGGATTTAACTATTTTTAAAATACTTCATGAGCCTCAAACTTCATCCTCCAACTTCTCAGGCCAATAAGACTGTGGCTTTCTACTTGGGATTTGGCTACCCTATGCCACAGATGCTGGGAAATACCACTATGTGATAATCTGTATAAATAGTAATGTCTCATAGTATACTTTTTTCCCAAAGGTCAACTCCCCTTCAATTTTTTGCCTGTTTTTAGTATTTCCCCATTGCCTTCACATTGCGCACACACAGAAGTGCATGCGTGTGTGTGTGTGTGTGTGTGTGTGTGTGTAAAATATATGTAGTCTAGAGTTTATTATCTTTTATGGTAGTCTGAAATAAGGTAGTTTGCCACTAGTAAAAGTAGAACTAGAAGATGACATTTGAGCAAAGGAAGTGAGAGAATGAGTCATGGAGGATAAAAAACACTTAACTATGGAGAACAAACTTCAAAGACCCTGCAGTGGTCCAGACACCTGGGTGACTCAGTCATTTAAGTGTATGCCTTCAACTCAGGTCGTGATCCTGGAGTCCTGGGATCAAGCCCCACATCGGTCCCCATGCACAGCAGGGAATCTGCTTCTCCCTCTCCCTCTGTANGAGTCCTGGGATCAAGCCCCACATCGGTCCCCATGCACAGCAGGGAATCTGCTTCTCCCTCTGTACACTCTCTCTCTCTCTCTCAAGTAAATAAGTACCATCTTAAAAACAAAAACAACAACAAAGACCCTGCAATGAGAGCATGCCTGGTATATTCAAGGACTGGTAAGTAGTAGGACACTATGGTCAAAGTAGAATAAAGAAAAAAGACAGTAGTAAGTGATGAAGTTTAGAAAGAAATTGAGGATCAGATTAAGTAATACCTCGAAGATGAGTCTAGGAAGAAAATTAGGTTTTGCAAAAAATGGAAAACCATTGGAAGGCTTTAAGCAAAGGATTGACACAATCACGTTTTAAAGGAATTATCTTACAGGATCTAATGATAATAGAGGGTAGAGGAGGAACTGTGGAACCAGAGATAAAAATCAAGAGACTTGAGGTAATAGTCACTTGAATCTGGGTGATAGTGGTTGATGTATTGAGAAGTAGCACATTTCTTGAGGTATTTTCAAGATAGAGCTGTAAAGACTTGGCTGTTAGATTTGGTGTGGTTCATTAGAGGGAGAGAAGAATCAGCTATTGGCAAGGTTTTTGGTCAACTTTGATCAACTTGAAAGATGCAATGTCCATCTGTTGAGATGGAAGAGCTGCAGGATGACCTGTTTCGAGAGTCTAGATGGACAGAAGTGCCTAGATTTCCAAGCACAGGAATATACTAGATAGATATATGGATCTAGAATCCAGGGGAGAAGTATGACTAGAGGTACACTTTCATGAGTTGTTAGAATATTCATTGTAGTTAAAGCCAGTGGACTGGATGAGAAAAGATCTAAGGACTGACCTGTGGGGGGAACTGCAGCATTTAGAGGTCAGAGAAATAAAGAGGAAGTAGCATAGGAGGCAAGAAATTGGAGACAGAAAATTAGAACAAAAACCCAAAGAGGGTAATATACTGGAAGAAAAGTGAAGAAAGTCTTATACAAAGGAGAAAATGATTGTATCAAATTTTGTTAATTGGTCAAGTGAAGACAAGACTGAAGAACTGTTGAGTTAGTTAGCAATGTTAAAGTCACTGGTGACCTTGACAAGTAGTTTAAATGGTAGTAAAATTCTGAGAGTAAAGAGGTAAAATGAGTATAGTGATGGGAGACTTTACAATCTCTCTAATTGCCTGATCAAGCAGACAAAGGTTATTAGGCTTATAGATAATTTGAACAGCACAATTAACAAAGTCGATCTATTGGGACTTATCTAGAACATGCAGCTGGCAACTTCAAAATATACATTCTTTCCAAGCAAACATGAAGCATTTATGGAAGGTGACCATTCAGTATCAATTTCATTCATGTAATTTAAGAAACAAAGGAAAAAAAGAAACCAAAAAGAAGACTCTTAAATACAGAGAATAAACTGGTGGTTGCCAGAAGAAAGATGGGTGGGGGAAAGGGTGAAATAAAAGGGATTAAGACTATAGTTACCATGGTGAGTACTAAGTAATGTATAGAATTGTTGAATTTCATTGTACACCTGAAACTAATATAATACTGTATGTTAATTATACTTCAATAAAAAAAAACAAGTATCAACCAAATATCAGTAAATGATATCTTAAACTGCATCCATCACAGTGCAGTTAAACCAGCCATCAATTACAAAAAGTGTAGGGCCTCTCAGTATATCAGAAAACAAGTTATCAAAGACTACTGGGGTCATTCAAAAAGACATAGGAGTCAACTTGAAAGGACTTTTACTGGCCAAAGATAAGATAATTTTAACAAGGAAAAGACTAATGAGGGTGCCTGGGTGGCTCAGTGGGTTAAAGCCTCTGCTTTCGGCTCAGGTCATGATCTCAGGGTCCTGGGATCGAGGCCTGCATCGGGCTCCCTGCTCAGCGGGGAGCCTGCTTCCCCCCCTCTCTCTGCCTGCCTCTCTGTCTCCTGTGATCTCTCTCCCTCTGTCAAATAAGTAAATTAAAAAAATAAATAAATAAGAAAAGACTAAGGACTACAGAGGATTGAAATAGAACAATTTGTAAAAATCCGTAAGATCAAATAATGCTGCAAGAAAGCAAGAAATCAAAACTCATTTTTTGTCACTAGTGGTAGTGGCACCAACTCCTTATATTGAAAACATAATTAAATAGAAAGAGTCAAGAATGTGGGCACCTGGGTGGCTCAGTGGATTAAGAGTCTGTCTTCAGCTCAGGTCATGATCCTAGGGTCCTGGGATCTAGCCCTGCATCAATCTCCCTGCTCAGCAGGCCTGCTTCTCCCTGGCCCTTTGCCCCTCCCTCACCACCTGCATGCGCATGCTCTCTCTCCTTCTCTGGCATGTGCGTGTTCTCTCTGTCAAATAAATAATAAAATATTTTTAAAAATTAAAAATATCCTGCTTTCTCCATATGAATTCTATTTCATAGTACCAAATAGTCCTTATAGAAGTATCAAATAGCCAAATAATCTATATGGAAAAGTTCTCTACATAATAATTCTAATTAATAATTGTAAGAAGAATGCTAGAATTAGAAAAATAAGTATTTCACAACTGCAACAAAATAACCCATTCAAGCATTAAGCATCAATGTATGCTAAAACCCTAAATAAAGGGTGATGAAGAAATGGATATTTTTAGGATACCAAAGTGTCACCCTACATAAAATGCAACTTTAAAGCAGAAAGATCAGTTTCACCACTGGTCAATCTCAGCCTCAAAGGAGAACAATGAAATGTTATGTACTAATTGATGTTATATAAAGACATAGCCAGTAATTTTTAAAATCTAATCAAACACTTAATTTCATTTAATTAACAATATGCATAAAATGTAGAGAAAAAAATAATGCCATGGGACGCCTTGGTGACTCTTGGTTAAGCGTCAGCCTTTGGTTCAGGTCATGATCCCAGGATCCTGCATCAGGTTCCTTGCTCCGCAGGGAGCCTGCTTTTTCCTCTGCCTGCCACTTCCTCTGCTTGTGCTCACTCGCTCTCTCTCTGGCAAATAAGTAAGATCTTAAAAAAAAAAAAAGTTAAATAATGCCAAAAAGAAGCAATCAATTAAGTCCCCAATGTTGTATTTTTTTAGTACAACTGACTTACTCAATTCATTAAGGCGATGACATGAAAAGAGGAATATTCTACATTAAGAGAGACTTGAGAGACAACAATCAAATATGAACCCTATTTGAGTAATTTTTTTGATAAAACAATAGCAAAATGATATTCCTGAGTGTAGTGGTAACTTACTGCATTTTTCTGATGACTCATGATGTAGAATACCTTTTTGTATATTGTTGGCCATTTGTATATCTTCATTTGTGAAGTGCCTGTTGTAGTCTATTGCCCATATATTTATTGGCTTGTCTGTCTTTATTAATCTATGGATATATGTTCTGGATACATAACCTTTGTCAGATATATGCATTATTTTCTCCCAATAGCTTGATTTTTTACTTCTTAATGGTGTCTTTTAATGAACAGAATTTCTTAAATCTTACTGACATCTAATTTATCAATATTTTTTATTCTATAGTGAGTGCTTTTCATGTCCAGTTTTAAAATCTTTGCCTATAGTGAGGCACCTGGGTGACTCAGTCGGTTAAGCATCAGCCTTCAACTCAAGTCATGATCCTGGAGTCCTTGGATGGAGCCCTGCGCTGGGCTCCCTGCTCAGCAGGGAATCTGCTGCTCCCTTCCTTCTCCCCCTTTCCCCGCTCATGCTCTCTCTTGCGTTCACTCTTTCTCTCAAATAAATAAATAAAATCTTAAAAAGAAATAAAGGAAGAAAAGACCATCCTTTAACCATTGAATTTTAGTGGCTTCTTTGTCATAAACCAGGTATCTAAATATGCTCAGCCTGTTCCTGGACTTTCTATTCTATTGATCTGCTTACTTATCTTTGCACCAAACCACAGTTTTATTTACTGTGAATTTATCACAGTCTGGTAATACAAATCATTCAGCTTCTTCACATTTCCTTAGTTTTATAGATCCTTTGCATTTCCGTACTTACTTTGGAATTAGCCTGCCAGTTCCCACAAAAATTGTGCTGAAATTTTTATTGGGAGTACTTTGGGTTTTTTTGTTTTGTTTTAAAGATTTTTATTTATGTATATGACAGAGAGATTACAAGTAGGCAGAGAGGCAGGCAGAGAGAGAGAAGGAAGCAGGCTCCCTACTGAGCAGAGAGCCCGACGTGGGCCTCGATCCCAGGACTGTGAGATCATGACCTGAGCCAAAGGCAGAGGCTTTAACCCACTGAGCCACCCAGGCACCCAGGAGTACTTTGAATTTACAGACCAATTTGAATGAAAATTGACATCTTAATAACAATCTTAAAATCAAGTAATGTGGGGGGNAGGCAGGCAGAGAGAGAGAAGGAAGCAGGCTCCCTACTGAGCAGAGAGCCCGACGTGGGCCTTGATCCCAGGACTGTGCAGTTAAACCAGCCATCAGTCCCAGGACTGTGAGATCATGACCTGAGCCAAAGGCAGAGGCTTTAACCCACTGAGCCACCAGGCACCCAGGAGTACTTTGAATTTATAGACCAATTTGAATGAAAATTGACATCTTAATAACAATCTTAAAATCAAGTAATGTGGGGGGGTACCTGGGTGGCTCAGTCAATTGGGCTTCAAACTCTCGATTTCAGCTCATGGGATTGGTCCTCCCTGTTGGGCTCCCTGCTTGGTGCAGAGTCTGCTTGAGAGTCTCTCACCCTCTCCTTCTGCCTCAACCCCTGTTCACATGTGCTCTCTAAATAAATAAATAAAATATTTTTTAGAAACCAATGAATGTTGTATATCTAGGCCACCATTCATTCCAGTACAGATGGAGAAACCATATCAGGCCAGTGAGGAAAGAAGGAACAGTTGAATCAGTGGAGCAGGAAAATTTAGTATTTTATATGCCAAACAATGAAATCTGACCTTCAGCAATACACAGAAATAAAGCCATATAGATGAAAGGTTTTAATGTTAAACTTAAGAGGCACCCGGGTGGTTCAGCTGGTTAAGCATTGGTCTTCAGCTCACATCATGATCCCAGGGTCATGGGATCGAGCCCCACATTGGGCTCCCTGCTCAGCGGGAAGCCTGCTTCTCCCTCTGCCTGCCACGCCCCAGGCTTGTGCTCCCCCTCTCTCTGTCAAATAAATAAACTCTTCTGAAAAAAATAAAACTTAAGGGGTGCCTGGGTGGCTCAGTCAGTTAAGTATCTGCCTTTAGGTAAGGTCATGATCTCAGGGTCCTGGGATTGAGCCCCCATCAGGCTCCCTGCTCAGCGGGGAGAGTCTGCTGCTCCCTCTCCCTCTGACCCTTCTCCCACTTGTGCTCTCTCTTTCTCTCAAATAGATAAAAATCTTTTTAAAAAGTAAAAAAAAAAATAATAAGACACTGGTGAAAAAATCTAGTTGAATATCTTTTAGACATTGGGTAAGGAAATATTTCTTAAATAAAACACCAATTATTGATTTAAAATGAAACAACATATATTTGGCCATTTTAAGTGTTCATCCATCAAATGAAATTTTTTAAAAGATTTTTTATTTATTTATTTGACACAGAGAGATCACAAGTAGGCAGAGAGGCAGACAGAGGAGGAAGCAGACTCCCCGCTGAGCAGAGAGCCTGATGCCAGGCTCAATCCCAGGACCCTGAGATCATGACCTGGGCTGAAGGCAGAGGCTTTAACCCACTGAGCCACCCAGGTGCCCGAATTTTTTTTTTAAATAGGCCCAACATCAGGCTTAAATTCATGACCTTTACTCATGACTTAAACTCACAATCAAGACCTGAGCTGAGATCAAGAGTCGGATGCTTAACTGACTGAGCCACTCAAATGAAATTTTAAACCAAAAAATAATNAATTCATGACCTTTACTCATGACTTAAACTCACAATCAAGACCTGAGCTGAGATCAAGAGTCAGATGCTTAACTGACTGAGCCATTCAGGTACCACTCAAATGAAATTTTAAACCAAAAAATAATAATAATAAATTATAAATTACGAAGATACATTGCCATATACATAACTGATAAAAAATTGATATCAAGAATATATATATTTTAAACATTTCTAAAATCAGTAAGAAAAACAAAACAATCCAATAGGAATATTGACAGGAAACAAAAGCACACATTTTTAAAAAATGTATGAGATCAACAAATATATGAAGAGATGTTCAATGAAATTAGAAATAGGGGAAATGCAAGTTCAAAGCCACAGCAAAATACCATTTTACATCTTCTCAACTAGGAAAAGTTAGTCTAACAATAATGTATCCAGTCAAGGCCTCAAGAAATAGATAGTTGCTCAAATTGAGTAAGGTGAGTAGAGGTTATTAAAGGAACTATTTATAAAAATGTGGATAGAGTATAGAGAAACCACAATATCCTGAGGCAGAGATCCATTATTACCTGAAATGTGAGAGGAGTCGGGGGAAGAGACTACCAGAACCCATAAACAGAGAGGACTCCGTGGAAAGGAAGCTTGTTAGGAGCTGAGACCTGTAGTTGAGAGAGCCAACACCACACTTCCACAGGGACAAAATGGGGATGCAGGGATAAATACCTCATTCACTCTCTCTGATCTCCTGGTAGGCTTCCCATTGGATGAATGCAACTAAAAACCAGGGGGAAAAAAGTTACAAATTAGGAATACGTATTTGCTATACACACAGCTGACATTGATGCCGTCCATACAGGTCAGCCTCAGGGTGCAGTGTAGGGTGTAAAAGGGTAGAGGATTGATCTGGAGGGGCAAATGGAAGATATTCAGCACAAATACCAAATGTTGGAGAGGATGTGTGTTCCCAAGTTCTGTTATTCTTTGCTAGTAGGAACTTAAATTAGTAAGCCATCTTGGAAAAATAGTTTGGCAGTTTAGTTTTATCTTCTATAGTTGAACATTTACATGTCCAGGAACTCCATTCCTAGGAATACACCCAAAATAACCCCTCACCCATGCACACTAGAGTACATGTACAAGAATGTACATTGCTGCAGTGTTCTCAGTAGCCAAAACACAGAAATAACCCAGATGTCCATCAACTGAAGAAGGTGTTTTGTTCTCACAATGGAATACTTATAAAAGAGTCAAAATGAACTGCAGTGTCACACGACATTACAGAAAATCTTTTTTTTTAAAGATTTTATTTATTTATTTGAGAGAGAGAGAGAGTGAGAGAGCATGAGAGGGGAGAAGGGCAGAGGGAGAAGCAGATTCCCCATGGAGCTGGGAGCCCGATGCGGGACTCGATCCTAGGACTCCAGGACCATGACCTGAGCCGAAGGCAGTTGCTTAACCAACTAAGCCACCCAGGCGCCCAACATTACAGAAAATCTTATGATCATATTAAAAGAAAGAGTAAATTCCAAAGATTACATATAATTAACCTATTTATAAAGTAAAAAATAGATAAAAATATACTTTTTAGCAAAACATGTAAATACAGTTAAACTACATAAAAGCAAACCAAGGTGGGGGCACCTGGGTGGCTCATTCAGTTAAGTGTCTGCCTTTGGCAGGTCATGATCTCAGGGTCCTGGGATTGAGCCCTGTGTTAGGCTCCCTGCTCAGTGGGGAGTCTGCTTCTTCCTGTCACTCTCCCTCTGTTCCTCTCCCTGCTTGTGCTCTCTCTGTCTCTAGCTCTTAAATAAAAAAGTAAAAAATCTTAAAAAAAAAAAACCAATGCAAGGGATTAATGAACACAGGATTCAGGGTGATATTTGATCCATTGGGAGAGGAAGGGGGATGGGAAGGGGTTATATATAATTATATATAGGTTATTATCAAGGTTATAGATATTATGCTGGGTGGTAGATTCATGAGTGCTTATAACATTATTTAAAATAAATAATTTCATTGATCAGTATAGGATAAATTATGATATTATGACAAAGGTGTCCAAAGTCTTAGTGACTTACAACAACAAAGAAATATTTCTCATATTCACATCCATTGTAAATTGGCAGCTGTTCTGTTCCATATCACCTTTATTGCAGGACCTAGGTTGAAGAAGCAGCACTTCATAGAACATGGCAGTCTAATGGCAGAGGGCAAAGAGAGATGGTGAAACCATTCAACAGCTCTTAAAGCTTCTGCTCTGAACTGGCCTATTTCATTTTTACATATTACCATGTCTGGTATCAATGGACAGGAAGAAGTATAATCCTGATATTATGTTATAATATCAAAATCTACCACACTAATCAACTAAATAACCCAGTGTAGGCCCTGAGTGTACTTGATAAGCATGTGTATAACCCAAGGGTTTTTATTTATATATTTAAATTTATATATATTTGCAGTTTATATATAGCAGCACACTTCATATATAAATATGTATAATATTTATATATTGTATAGCTACGTACACCTGAGAGGTGCCTGGCTGGTTCAGTCGGTGGAGCAACCTTGATCTCAGGGTTTTAAGTTCAAGCCACACACTGGGTATAAAGATTATTTAAAATCTTTAAAAAATTTTTTTAATTTTGTGCATTCCCTATGTGCACCTGAAGTATCAAAACCCAGCAAGACAAAAGATAATGTTAGGAGGCATGGATCTGGTATTTACATTTATTTTCAATTGAATTGCTTTCCTTATAATTCTCAAATCCAAACAATGTCCTAAAACTTGACTGAATGACCTCTAAAAGAAGCAGCTCTGGGGGAGGAGAAAAATACATACACACACACACACACACACACACACATGCACACACACACGCACACACACACACGCACACACACACACACACACATCCACCTACTTCCCAAGCCTGTGATTAAGATATAATATCTGTAAAGTCAAAATTTTTAGGTGAAATTAGGATGCAAGAGTGCAGTTAGGTGTCCTATTATTTTTAAAGGGTGAGTTGGAAGTCTCCATTTCTACATGAACTGTGTCCCAAGAATTACTAGGAAGGGTTTGTAGGATTTTGCTCAAGTAAGAACGATAAGTACATGGTTTATTTAATCATGTTAACATTAGCCTTTCTCTTTGGATTTAATGTGGGGTCTTAAAGTTTGCCAAAAGGTAACCTAGACTTTGGTTAGTTTTATTTGTGAGAAAGTTTATTTTGAGCTCTGTACAGTGGGGGAAATGGGCAAGATCTCCAACAGGAGAGAATCCCATGTCCTATTGATCCCTACCCAGCCTAGTGAAAAGTCCTTTCACCAACTGAGTGGGGACTGAGCATGCTGAAACACGCTAAAATGTGGAGGGCAGAGGCCAAGATCCCTGGGGTATAGGATTATTTCCAATTCAGAAGTGTGGGAATGAGGAGAGAGAGGAAATGAAAGGTCAGTGCTATTTAAAGACTGAAATAAACTTTCAGGACTTATGAAGTCTTCAGCACACTTAAAGTCAAATGTGGTAAAAGAAAAAACCCAGCCTGCATCAAAATTATTTTTATATGTCTACATATAACTGTTTTGAGAATGAAACCTGCAAATTGAATTTTAGAGACATTGGATTATAAGTGGTAATTTTTATATTGTAGATCTCATATCTTAAAGCCTCTACGTAGGTCCAAAATATTTGTAGACCCTTGATTAGTCCACAGTGTCAGGCTGTTTACCCATCATTACTTTTTTCCTTTTCTCACCCTGACTCATGTCTCTAAAACTTCCCCAGCCACTTATTTACTTTTTTCCCATCCACTTATTTAATGACTGAAGTTTTTCTCTTCTTTTTTTCCCTTGAAAAATCTTTTTTTAAGATTTATTTATTTATTTATTTATTTGACGGGGAGAGAGAGAGATTAAAAGTAGGCAGAGAGAGGAGGAAGCAGGCTCCCTGCTGAGCAGAGAGCCCGATGTGGGGCTTGATCCCAGGACCCTGAGATCATGACCTGAGCCGAAGGCAGAGTCTTTAACCCACTTAGCCACCTAGGTACCCCTCTCTTAAAAAATCTTAAGTATCCATCATATGTATATAATTGTGTATTTACCACCCAGGTCAAGAAATAGAATATTTCCATTCCTTCAGTAAGTTCCCTTGGCTTCTTTCCAGACAATAACCATCCCCTTTCTGAGATAATCATTCTTTCCACTTCCATTTCCATAGACTAGTTTTGCTTGTTTTAGAACTTTATGTAAGTGGAATCAGACAGTGTTTTTAGTATCAGGCTTCATTTGCTTTGACACTATGAGATTCATCCATGTTTCTGTGGCGGGGGTAGGTTCTTTTTATTGCTGACTAAGCATACCATAACTTGTTTATCCAATCATCTGTAGATGAATAATTGGGTTGTTTCTGGTTTGGGACTATTACAAATAAAGCTGCAATGAACATTTATGTGCAAGTCTTTGTATAGATCTATGTTTTCATTTCTCTTAGATAAATACCTAGGAGTAGATTAGGTGGATCTTATCAAATATATATGTTTATGAAAGTTCTCAACTTTTGATACTGTTAATTCAGTGTCAGTAGGTTCGTTTTTCTTAGCTTAGCAAGCCATGGAAAATTAGCCACTGATTTGTACTGGTAACTTCGTATACCAACAAATATAGATGAACATCAGCCGCCCTGGCAGCTGCTTTGGTTAGAGTACCAGGGTAAAATCCAAGGCAAAGCTTCAGCAGCTGTTTCTGGAGTGTAATTAATGACTATTCTAGTGTTCCCAGATAACCAGCTGCTCTTTCTCCTCTTCCTAAATTTAACAACTGAAAGCAACATGAGTGGCTATCTTATGTAGTACTCCCAATATAGTCTCTGTTAAATGAGCTAGGCAGAGAGCTATGCTATGACCAGTGCCCCATTCCAAAGTTGTTTCTTACGATTGATGATGATACCTCTGCAAGTTTTAGAGAGGTTCAAGTCACAATCAAATTTGTTATATTAGGCTCAACCTTTGAGATTTTACTTTCTTATTGCATGTTGGACAATAAATTTCTAAGATCTGCTGTCTAATGTGCAAGTGTGATTTCTGCTATGACTGGGAGTTATTTGAAGGGACAAATACTAAAGGGAGAGAATAAGCCATAGTGTTACTTAAATGGGAGGCATCGAAACTGATCTGATCTTTAAATCAAAGCAATAAAGTGAAGGTGGACACAAATGATGGATGACTTCGCAGTAGAAAGCAATAAGGCATGTTCATAGGATGTCCAATGCCTTCGTGTTAGAGGTGGAAGAGAACACCTCTGAATAAAAGAATTTATTTTTTTCACTTTCTTAGACACTGGTCTGATCTTTAGTATACATCCCAGGGTGGAACAAACAAGTACTACAGGAGGGAAATTATAGCCAGCCTTGAAATTTTCATTAAGGATGTAAATGGGATTTTATTTTCTTGGAAGTCTTTGGTCACGTTAATTAGAATACAGAAAACCACTTAGCTATTTCTTCAAAGACCAAGTAAATATCCCATCACATCATTGGTTTTTTCAAGTAGTGGTTTTTAAATTGTCTGTGATGAAATACAAAGGTTTTTTTTCTTTTTTAAAATCTGCAATCTGTTGTGAACCAAGAATAGGTAAAGAACCTAGACCATTTGAGATTCTTGCTGAAAGTAACAGAAATAGGGAATGGGTTGTCAAAGAAAGAAGTCATAGACATCAACTGACCTCATATCCAATTATAGACATGAGGACTCTAGTGACCTTGCATATTTTCTCTTTGATTGTTATATGTGTTTATTTGTATATTCTAACCACCATTTTTTGTCTCTCATTTTTATTTGATATGCAAGTTATTGGGGGTTAACTTTACAATTTGTTCTTTAGGCAACAGAGTATTCAGTGGGACTATAAATGAATATGAGGAGTAATTAATAAAGCCAAAAATTAGTGAGTTAATAATTAATATAGCCAACTGTTAGAATCATACATTTTCTTATTTGGATAACTGCCTTACTAGATAGAAATATAGAGTTGTTTTGTTGTTGTATGAGAGCTCATATGTGTGTAGAAGTGTAGAAACTGAGAGCCAAAGACTTCCACTGTGCTGTTATCAGTTTACTGCCTCTCAGTTCCAAATTCAGCCTTCAATACCTGCTCTGTAAAAAGAGACTGGATTCTTTAAGCATTTCTTTCTTTCCGGTGAGTATGATGTGAAGCTATGTTAGTAGAGGGCACCGAAGAAGGAAAGGGGCTTCCCTTCCTGGCTTCTCTTCTGGTTGGTTGCTGCATTTTGCTTTTTCTTGTTCTTGCTTCATGGTCTGTGTGGTATGTGTATGTGAAACATTCAGTGATGCTTAGCCTCAGCTGTGCCCCAGAACATGCAGTGTCTTGGAGACCTCACAAACCTGACCTGGACCCAGTGACCACATTGCTGAGACCATCCTGATGACACACTGTGAACTCCAGGTCACATGTGCACAGTGGCATCCCAGCTTTCTCTGTATGCCTGCGCATCAGCCTTGGGTTGTATGTGCCACAGAGGGCTATCTCCTGCAGCCTTCCTGATGAGGATACCATGCATCTCAATTTTTGGGTCATAGTCCCACTCCAACTCTCTGAGTACTTGGCAACCCAGGAAATTTCTCTGCCATCCAATGGGATGCAATCACATCTTCTCCAATGAGGTCTGAAACCCAGCCTCTGGGAAAGATCTTCCATCCAAGTTTGTCCTTACTTAAGGACTCTCCCTCAGCCCCAAGGGGCCCTTCAGAATTCTTTGATGTCTTTATATTACACATCATTGCTTAATAATTCTTTATATTAAAACTCTGTTTAAATTCTGGTGGGATTTCTGTTTCCTGAACAATCCCAAGTTGATGCAAACTGACTATAGGAATTGGGTGTTGGTACAAAAAACTTCTCTCCAGGGCGCAGGGGTGGCTCAGTGGGTTAATGCCTCTGCTTTCGGCTCAGGTCATGATCTCAGGGTCCTGGGATCGAGGCCCGCATCGGGCTCCCTGCTCAGTGGGGAGCCTGCTTCCCCCTCTCTCTCTCTGCCTGCTTCTCTGCCTCCTTGTGATCTCTCTCCCTCTGTGAAATAAATAAATAAAATCTTTAAAAAAAAAAAAAAAACTTCTCTCCATTTTTGGCTGAAGCCCACCATCATTCACCAAGATCTTCACAGTTAAGTTCTCCATGGTACCCAACTCTTAGAAGTCTCATAAGGCAGGACAGCTTGACATCTGCCTCCTTGACAGATAAGAATCTCAACATTAAAAGCTCTCATCTTTCTCTCCAAGATATGTATTTCTGCCCATCAGAGCTCTAACAGAACATTGGGGATCGAGAAGCTCAACAACTTGAAAGCGAAGATCTTTTAACAATGTTGTTATATTTTTGTGAGGTCTAAGTTCTAAAGTCAGGAACAGAATAAAATTTGTTATATTCTAAATTATTCTATAAAATATCTTAAATGGTTCAGAAGACATAACATAGCTTATACAACATTGAAGAATAATATGTATGTCAAAAGTACACCATCAAAATGCATATATAATTGTCCACATACAAAGTCTAATTTCATGATTCATATTTATCTGAAAGAGTAATACACATATTTATCTGAAAGAGTAATATATACCTTATAGTAAATATGCCTATGATTGTTTGGAAATAGGATATTCATATGGTCCTAAGTTTTCAGCCCTCAGGTTACTTACCAATTAGAAAGGAAAAAAACATAACTTTACAGTGGAGATATCTGGCCATTATCACCTTAACCAAATGATCAAATTTAGCATCGCTAATAGTGAAATGACACAACCTCATGTTTCCCCTGATGCAATACAACAAGAGGACACAACATTGTCTATGTAGTATCCTTACCAAATGTGTTTTATCTGGATTTTACCATAAGGAAACAACTAGACAATCCAGAATATAAGACATTCTGGAGAACAAATAATCTAGATTCTTTCTTAAAGAAAATCAATGTCTGGAGAAAGCAAAAAAAAATGGAGGGACTGTTTTAGATTAAGAGACTAGAGACATAACATTAAATGCAATGCTTGAAGTTTGTGTCGTACTTACAAACATATACAAGACATTTTGAGGACATTTGAGGGAAATTTGACTATGAGCGAATTACGGAATTAATCATTTCCTTGGGTCTGATCATAGTGTTGTAGTTAGAGGTACATGGAATGTACTACTGTGTCTACTGATGTAAGTGTGAAACACTGTGTTTTGTGGTACATAGTGATATATATGTGAGACACAGTGTTTAGTGATGTGTGGTAAGAAAATGTCCTTGTTTTTAGGAGATATATGCTGACATATTTAGTAGTAAAGTATCATGATGGTTGAATTTATTTTCAAATGTCTCTGAGAGAGACAGACAGATTATCAAAAATGGTAAGTTGTTAACAATTGGTGAATCCAGGGATAGGCTTGTATAAGAATCCTCTGTACTATTCTTTCAGTGCTTTTGGAAATTTGAAAATTTTCAAGATAAACAGTTGAAGACAGTGTGCCTATTAGGTGACTGTACTCTATCATATGGGAAGAATAAATGTGGGGAGGAACTGAGCTGCTTGTGGACGTATTCATAGACCCCACCAGCCCAGGAGAACTAGGGAACCAGTTCCTCAATCCATTTCTATAAAAGAAGTTTCAGGAGAAGGAATCCAGAATATCCTGGTTGGGCAGGAAGGAGTGTATCTCAGGAAGGCAGATGGACTAATTTATCAAGAACATGGTTTTCTGATAACTGACACATTAGTCCATCCTCCTGCTCTGAAGGAAGATTTCCTCACCCAGAGATTGGGGTCAGAAATCTGAAATGGATCTAATGGGCTAAAATCAAATTGTTGGCAGAGCTGCATTTCTTCCATAGGCTCCAGAGGAGAATCTATTTCCTTGCCTTTTCTAGCTTCTAGAAGCTGCCTGTATTCTTTGGCTCATGGTCCTTTACTCCATCTTCATTGCACATCATTCCAAGTTCTTCTTCTGTCTTCACAGTTCTTTTCTGGCTCTGATGTTCCTGCCTTCCTCTCTAAGGAGGCTTGTGATTACATTTGATCTACTCAGATAATCCAGAATAATTTTCTCATTCAAAAAAAATCCTTAATTTAAGTGTATCTGCAAAGTCTCTTTTGCTATGTAAGATAACATAGTCATTCACAGATTATTTCTGGGGATTAGGACTTGGACATCTTGAGTGGGGACATTATTCTATCTACCACATTATCTTATTGCCATCAGTTGATGTGTATATTTTTTCTCCTTTAATTTATTCATACAATACATTTTGTATGCTTTTAATGTTCTTTCAACATTAGGAAATCTGTTGATATAATCCCCGTACAAATTTTATAGTACATGTTGATATTAGCCTTTTATTTGGAATTTTTGCACCTATAACCACAAATGTTAAAATAAACAAGGATGCCATTAGACTGAAGTCATTCTAATGCACTGCTAGCCTACCAAGGCAAATCAAAACCTAAGCCAAAATCAATGCAACCCAATCAGAGAAAATAAAACTAAAGAACAATTAATAACAAAAAGCCAACTGAGCTTTGCCAAACAAGGCAACTGCTTAAACTATAGCTAAGCAAATAATTTCTTTGCTTTGCTTCAGGATTTTCTCTATAAAAACCTCTCCATTAGCTCCTGTTGGTGGGGCACTCCTAACACTTTCAGTTTGATGCTGCCTGATTCAAGTTGATGTATGCTCAAATAAATTCTTGAAAATTTTAGAGTGCCTCAGTTTATCTTTAACCCAAATGAAAATAATCAATACTTTTCTTTTGGCCTGTCTTTATCAGATTTTTGCCAGTTAGACAAAATTAATTAGAAAGCATTCCATTTTGGAGCATCTGGGTGGCTCAGTTGGTTTAGCAACTGACTCTTGATTTCAGCTCAGGTCATGATCAGGGTCCTGGGATCAAGCGTGGTGTTGGGCTCTTAACTCAGTGAGGAGCCTGCTTGGGATTCTCTCTCTTTCTCTCTGCCCCTCCTCCCACTCACAGTCTCGCACGTGCTCTCTCTCTTTCTAAAATAAATAAATAAAATCTTAAAAAAAAAAAAGCACTCTATCTTTTTCCGGGATTTGAATAAACTGAAAATTCATTATTCAAAAGTAGCTAAAAATGAACTATAACTATCTGGTAACTTTCTAACAGTACAGTTTTTTGTTTTTGTTTTTGTTTTTTTAACAGTACAATTTTTAAGATATATTTAAATTTTATTTTGGCTATTTTGTTCAGGTTTTCTACTTCTTAGTAGAAAGTAGTAATTTCAGTTTTACTGGAAAATCTACAATTACCTCTACCATGGTTATGGAGTTGCTCATAACAGCCTCAAAATTATTTTAAATTCTATGTTTATGGTTTAACCTTTCCCATTTATAATATTCGTGTTTTAATTTTTGTTTTGTTATTGTTTATGAATTTTGCGTTTCACTTACCTTTTTTTTAAAGATTTTATTTATTTGACACAGAGGGAGAAGAGAGTGGGTCGGGGGGAAGAGGAGGGAGCCAGCAGGTAGAGGGAGAGGGAGAAACAGGCTCCCCTTTGAGCAGGGAGCCCAAGTGGGGCTGGATCCTAAGACCCTGGGATCATGACCTGAGCTGAAGGCAGCTGATTAAGCCACCCAGACACCCTTCATTTATCTTTTAGAACCAAACTGTACATTTAAAAAATCTGGCCCAGTTTTTGTTTTGTAGTTCATCAAGTGCAGAGTCTATACTTATTCATTTTATATTTAACAAAATTGAGTAATGTCTCATAAGGACATGCTAATGGCCAAAATAATAAGGGAATACTCTTAAAGTAAAAAAAAAATTCACAATTACACATCCTAGCAATTAACTACTGTTAACAAATGCTAGTGTAACTTTCTGTATTTATGTACTTAGAAAAAGTTTGGAAACACTAATACGTGGCATATAGAGCTCAGAATTGGTATTCCATGACTTCTACTCGGGACCTCAGCTTATCCTCTTTCAACTTCCCCCTGGCCTTCTCAGACCCCTGCATCCTGAGTTCAAGACTAACACCGTTCTTTCAGTTTCTCCTCCGCCACATTCCCAGTCCGTTAGGCTGAGACTACATTTCCCAAACGCCTTCAGGATGGACCCTTACCTGGCGTCCCTGCGGCCCCACCCGAATTGGGTGGGAAAGTCGGGACGCGGTGAAGCTACCCTGCAGCAGTACCGACTAAGGGAGCGCTGCACTTTCTGGTGGCCCCCGGGACTGGGGAATGAATTCTCAACCGAAATTTGAGCACCCAGACTCCACCAGGCAGGATCGTGGGGCGGACCGAACAGCCCAGATCCGGGAGGACTCCTAGTTCATAGTGTAGCGGGGAGTCGTCCGCTCCTGATCCTGCTCTGAGAGCGAGGTTCCTGCCGGAGAGGACTCTGAACTGTCTGCTTCCCGGCTTTTAACTACGGTTGCCAGAAGTCTCTGGGCATTTCGCAGTTTGCAACGAGGACTGTTGCACACGAGTTAACTTTGAGGACTCAGGGCTGTGCTGGTGGCCGACCTGCCCACCCTTTCCTCCGCTTTGCGCTACATTTCCCAGAAGCCTCCACGGTCCACAACTTTTTTTTTTTTTTTGACCCCTCAGCAGCCAACTCCTGCTGCTTGGACCTGTCGGTTCGCTCAGGTCCTCAGGATGCTCAGGCGAGGCTGGGCCGTCAGTACTGGCCTGAAGGCTAGGAACACGACACGCACTGGGCGGTGAAGCTTGTACCCCCGCCAGGCTCTGGCTGGATTTTTCCTCCCCGGGACTACATTTTCCTGAGGGCTCTGCGGACTTGCCACTTCCGGCCGAAGTTGGCTGGCGGTTAATGAGGTGGCGGGGGTTCGGGCGCGAGGGGTCGGGGCGTTGCGGTCGGCCTGCGGGTTCGACCAGACGGGAGTGTGAGGACGGGAGAGAAGTGCACGGTGAGGAGCTCCGGGGCGGGTCCGGGGTCTGTCCGGAGTCTTACTTATGGGTGGCTGTGGGGCATTTCTAGGCTGCGTCCTCGCGCTCGAAAAGTAAAGGACATCGGGAAAGTTGGGGAATGTCGAGGCCTCTACTCTTCCCTCGGGGGAGGGAGGTATCAGCCGCGCACTTCCACGGGGTAGGCGAGTGGTTTCATGCTGGCTCTCGAGCTGGCTGGCGGTGTCGGCAGGTCGGAGGTGTCGCTGCTGTGTGATCTCCTGCCGGCACACACAGTCCGTGCGATACTGCCCGGACGCGGACTGTGCGCGCGACCTGCAGTGTGCCAGCGATCAGTGCCGGCGGGGCGGCGGTTAGGACACTAGGAGAGGCTCTCTACGGCCCAGCGTGACAGCCCCGTGTGGCCGGCCGCGTCGCCGACTCTGCCTTTGGAGCTAGAACTGGAAAGGCGCCTCCCTTTGTACTTTCTCGGTCGACGTTGAGCGGGGTCAGCGGGTGGATGGGTTCGGGGGCAATCTCAGACCCGCCTGCGTTTCGAGCCTTTTTAGCCACCGTTGGATTCTAGACTCCAGCCGAAACTGACGGAGAAACCTCCACTCGCTCTTCAGCGCGGTGAATGGCCTTCTCCCCGGGGGCTATTTCTGGTGTCCCGGGGTTTTCTAGAGCTTGGCCCTGGGAACCCTTCCTTCCACTCCCTGTGATTTTACTCTGAGGGCTCAGGGGATCCAGGCCCGTAATGGTGCCCCAGTTTGAGAGGACAGGAGTGTGAGATTCTGACTGATGGATCCACGTAGGTTGTGTTTTAGGGCCACAGATTTGGACTCAGTCTAAGATACGGGGCCTGCAAGAACCCAACTGGCTCCTATGGAGGAAGGAGGCCACGGTCTGGGGGTTCTCTCCCAGGACTCCCATCTGGGCCGCTAAGGTCGCCTGCTTTGTGCGATGATGATAGAAGTGGGGGTGGGGTTACAGGCTTCTTTGGCTTTGGGCTCACTCTCCGTGCCTGGAGTGGAGCCAGGGTTTGCTCTGATTTGGCCTCCTCTGATCTCCCAGAAGGTCTGTTGTCTAGTTTCTTAACCCTTTTCCATCTTTTTCATTCTCTAAGAATCCAGAAGAGGAGAGAAAAGCCACTGTACATCAGAAGTCATGGCAGAGGTAAGTTGTATTTGGCACTCTTTTCTTGGAAGGGGCTTCCTGGTTTGCAAAACAATATCTTGTTTCAGGATTCTATCCAAAAGATTTAAATAGTGATTTGGAAAAAGAGTAAGAGTGAAGGAAACCAAATTTATGGAGCAGTTTTCCTAAACCAGACAGGAGTCTAAACCAGGGCTGTCTGCTTTGCATTATCTCATCAATCCAGAATTTCCATTTCCCTGGATTTTATTAATTCTCAGAATAGTTGTGACACATGTGCCTCACTGATTTGGCAGGGAAGTTAAAGAACAGAATGAAGTTACTCACTTCAGCCTCACTTAATTTCTTTGTGGTCCGCTTCAGAATCATATGCAGTAGCCTATTTGCTTCCAAATTTCTAACAGCATGGAAGTCCTGCCTGCCCCCATCAGCTCTACATACTTTTTTCCCCCCAAAAAGAAATAACCTAATTGTGCTCTTTTTAATCTTAAAGTAGGTTAAGCCACTTAACCTACTTTAATTACTAAAGTAATACAGTATTCTTGCAAAAATTTAAAGACTTGAGAAAGTTGAGTAAGGAAGTTTGTCACCCATGGTCCCACCATCTAGAGATAGTTAAGATTTTTTTTTTTAAAAAGATTTTATTTATTTATTTCACAGAGGGAGAGAGAGGGGGAAGCAGGCTCCCCGCTGAGCAGGGAGCCCAATGCGGGCCTCCATCCCAGGACCCTGAGATCATGACCTGAGCCGAAAGCAGAGGCTTTAACCCACTGAGCCACCCAGGCGCCCGATAGTTAAGATTAATATTTTCAGGTTTTGTCTGTATGTATATCTAGGTATGTAATTTTGTTTTCAGAATGGAAACATGCTATTGATAGAAGTAACCAACTTACTCAGTGTTTAAGGCATTTGTAGTTTCAAGTTCTTTACATGTGTTATCTTGTTGAATCCACATTAATAACCCTCTGAGACAGATATGACTGTATTTCTTCAATTCTGTTATGAATTTTTTTTTCCTTCACATTTTAACTTCTTTGAAATCAGGACTGGTTTTACAACTCTTGAGAAGTCATAGTTTCATCAATGGCATTTTTTCTTCCCAAGTGTATAAAGTAATGGTGGCTTTACAATCAGTGGTACCTCAGAATTGATGAAATATGGTATTATTTTAAGTTGACAGATGAGGAGATAGATTCTATTAAGTCACTCCAAAATTATACAGTTAACAAGTGGTACAACTGGGATCTCTCTACTTTTGCTCATTTGTCAGAGAGTGTTAACCTTTTTTGGTTTATGTTGAACAAGTTTATATGTTAAGCATATTCTCTGTCATTTATAAGTTTAAATATATTTTTTCACAGTTAATCTATTTTGTATGTGTTTTAGATTGAGAGTTTTCAAAAAATGTTTTCTTCCTTTATGCCATGGCCTCCCCTGCTGCAAATACAGAAAAGTCATTCAGGGGTACCTGGTTGGCTCAGTCAGTTAAGCATCTGACTCTTGATTTCAGCTCAGGTCATGATCTCAGGGTTTCGGGGTTGAGCCTTGTGTTGGGCTCCATGCTCAGCATGGAGTCTGCTTGAGATTCTCTCTTTCCCCCTTTCCCTCTCCTCTCCTCCCCATTTGCACTCTCTAAATAAATAAACAAATAAATAAAATCTTTAAAAAAAAAAAAAAAGTAACTCACATTTTCCTAAAGTACTATGTCTCTTGCCCAAATGATTCAATCTTTAAACATCTGGTATGAGATATGACCAGCAAATGTTGGCTGTAAAATTCCTAATTTGGGGTGTTTATTTAGATTTTTCTTTTCTGTGACTTTGTAGTAATCAACTTTAAAGAATGGCATAATATTTGTAGTATGTTCAAGCTGTTTCCTTGGATGTATCTGAGTGTGGCTCTTCATTAATTCTGGTCAGTTAGTTCTCAAGGTTCCCTTCTCTTGAAAGACTAATAAAATACTCTTTGTATTCTGGATTAATCTGTTTCTTCTTTTCTCTGACTTTTCTTCTGAATTCTGTGAGAACTTGTTGAGTCTGTCTTCCCATTCCCATCCTGGCCAGAACCTTCCTCATATATTCAGGGGAAAAATTACACCCTCCCCATCCATTCTTAGCACATTTTGTTAAGGAAGGAACTCCAGCTTCCCTTGCCCTAAACTCTTGACAACTGTCCTTTTCTCCCTCTGTTGCCTCCTCTCCTCAGAGTGGTGGATTGTCCTTTTCTGTCTTTCTTTTTTTTTTTTTTTAAGATTTTATTTATTTGTCAGAGAGAGAGAGCACAAGCAGGAGAAAAGGCAGGCAGAGGGAGAGGGAGAAGCAGGCTCCCCACAGAGCAGGGAGCCCAATGTGGGACTTGATCCCAGCGCCCTGGGATCATGCCTGAGCTGAAGGCAGCCACTTATGAGCCCCCCCGGGCACCCCCCTTTTTTTGTCTTCATGAGAAGCTATGCACTGTTTAAAAAAAAAAAAAAGGTTGAGTCTTACCCTATTTTTGCTATGTGACCATGGGCTTTCTCATAACTTCTTCTATATAATGTCATTATACAAGGTTTGGAGAATGTGATAGTGATGGAAATACACCTGAATGTGTGCTTAAACTGGCAACCTGGAGTTCCCCCAGCTCCTACCTCCTGGGCTCAATCCCATTGCTTCTGTCCCTTTCCTGTTCCCTGATCTCATGCCTTTAACCTCACTCCATTGGCTAGATCAGACCTTTGTGTAGGGGTGGATAGTGCATTGTCCTCTAATTGGGCTCCCTGGCTCTACTTTTACTCCTTGCCAATAAAATAGTCCTGTCATGTCACTTCCTTTATTGAGTGAATCCCTGTTACTTTTAGGACCAAGCTCCAACACTTTCATGTTTGTTATACATTTACTATAAAGGACATTCTGTATTTAGTGGAGCACAAATCCTAGTATTGGAATAAAGCGGTAAGTTAGGATGCGTTTAGTCCTGCCGGAGTTGACCTGTCATCCGAGACCTTTCCACTCCATTTGCCACCACTCCCCCCAGGCAATCCTATTAATGTGCATCTTTTTATTAGTATGAGTTCACGCAAAATGATTGTCTTGTGTTAAGATCCAATGTGGTCACTTTTTCTAAATCCTCCAGATATGGGTGAGAAGGACGTTATTTGAATTTGGTGCATTATTCTACATATTGCCATTAAATAAGCTTGTTAATTAACAAAATTACTGATTTTGTCTATTGTGTCTGTCAGTTATTTCAAGTGATGTGTTCTCTCGTAATGATGAGGATTTGTCATAATTTTGTTCTTTATTTATGTGTATGTGTGTATCTGTATATAATATATATTTATATTTTATTAGGGATGTATGCAAGTTATATTTTCACCTTTTACCTCCAGTCTTTTTAGATATTTATGTTTTGGATGTGTCTCTTATAAACACCATATATCTGGGCTTTGGTTTTTGGCCTTTATCTTTTAATGAGATCATTTAGCCCATTAATACTAATTGCTGATATAGGGGCACCCAGCTGGCTCAGTCAGTGGAGCATGTGACTCTTGATCTCAGGGTTTTAAGTTCAAGCCCCATGTTGGGTGCAGAAATTACTTTAAAAAGTCTTTTAAAAAATTGCTGATATAATTGAAAGTATCATTATTGGCTTAGTTTGTGCTTTTTTTCCCTACCTTTTCCGTATTGTTTTAATCTCATTTCACCCCTCTTTGAGTTTGAAAATTGTAAACTAGTTTCATTTATTTAGAGGTTACCTTAGAAATTTTAATGTATTTTAACTTACCAGTGTCCAAAACTGAAGAACATCATTATGCCTTTGCTGAATAATATAAGGAACTAGGATAATATAACTGATTAAAAAACTTATATTGTTGTCAGATGTTTTAATTCTACACTTTTTTAACCCATAAAACATTTATATTATTTTATATATTTTGTTTTTTTTTGTTTGTTTGTTTGTTTTAATTCTACACTTTTTTAACCCATAAAACATTTATATTATTTTATATATTTTGTTTTTTTTTGTTTGTTTGTTTGTTTGGTTTTTTTTAAGATTTTATTTATTTATTTGACACAGAGAGACTACAAGTAGGCAGAGAGGCAGGCAGAGAGAGACAGGGAGAGGAGGAAGCAGGCTCCCTGCTGCGCAGAGAGCCCGATGTGGGCCTCGATCCCAGGACCCTGGGATCATGACCTGAGCCGAAAGCAGAGGCTTTAACCCACTGAGCCACCCAGGCGCCCTTATTTTATATATTTTGATGTTAGCTTATTTGTCCACATATTTACCACTTTCTTTGTTCATTATTCTTATATCTTAAACCTTCTACCTTGGGATCACTTTCCTTCAGATGGAAGTACATACTTTAATGAGTTTTTGGGCGTTTTGGGTTTTTTTGAAAATGTCTTGATTTACCCCCATTTGTGAAGGATAATTTTCTCTCAGCTGACTGAGGTAGTCTGCTATCTTCTGGTTTATATTGTTGCTATTAAATAATCATCTGTCAATCAGACTGGTGTTTCTGTGTAGATAATCTGCCTTTAATCTCAAATTGCTTCTAACATATTCTCTTTTGTTTTTAGTGCTCTGAAGTTTTGGTATGATTGTCTAGGGTTTCTTTTTATTTATCCTCCTTGAGACTCATTGGGGTTCTGAATAATGCTTTCTTTTGCAAGATCTGAAAATTTCTTAGCCATTAGGTCTTTTTTTTTTTTGGTTTTTTTTTTAAATAAGCAAGCTCTGTGCCCAGCATGAGGCTTGAATTCACGACCCCAAGATCAAGAGTCATATGCTCTACCAACTGAGCCAGCCAAGTGCCCCTATATCAGCAATTAGTATTAATGGGCTAAATGATCTCATTAAAAGATAAAGGCCAACTGCCTTTTCTCAGTTCTTCTTTTTCCTTCTGGAACTCTGGTGAGATATCTGTTAAACCTTCTCACTTTATCTTCTTCCCCTCTCTTACACTTTCCTATGTTGTCCTTTTTGATAGCATTCTGCATAATCTCTTTTAGTATCTGTAGTCCAGTAACTTTTCTCTTTGGAGATATTTATCAAGCCATTGTAGGACTTAATTTTAAATATTAGCTTTTCTTGCTCTAGAAGTATTTTTCCTGGGTGCCTGGGTGGCTCAGTGGGTTAAAGCCTCTGCTTTCAGCTCAGGTCATGATCTCAGGGTCCTGGGATCGAGGCCCGCATCGGGCTCCCTGCTCAGCGAGGAGCTTGCTTCCCCCCCCTCTCTCTGCCTGCCTCTCTGCCCCCTTGTGATCTCTCTCCTTCTGTGAAATAAATAAATAAAATCTTTAAAAAAAAAAAAAACAAAAACCCAGAAATGCCATTGCTAACTGCAAATTTGAGTAAATGACTTCACTTATTTGAGCTAATGTTTCCTTCGAATTAGGATTTGTGGGCTTCTCCTGAGGATTCATACATATAAGTCACCAGAAACTTAAAGTGCTTAATATGCAATAATTGTACTTGAGATGCAGTGAACACTGACTACCAGCAATAAGGCAAGGGGTAGCAGTGAGAGGGAATAGTGCCGGGTAGGAAGGCCAAGTTTAGTGAGCTTGTGATCTTGATTGGGAACCAGAATGTGTTGGCCACGAAGATTCTGAGAATTGTGGTTTCCTGTAAAGTCATTGTAACCTGTGTCCAGATGGTTGAGCTTTGCCAAGACTACTCAGGACCTGCTGGTGCTGGTGGGTTGTCTGGCTCAGTGGTGATTCTGGATAGGGTCTTTGTGGGAAGAGGTTTCAGTTGGGGGTTTTAAGGGCCCCAGTTCTGGGATGTGGGAACAAAGCTAAGGAGGTACCTGATAAACTGAGTCTTTTAGGCCAGGGTGAGGCTGGAGACCTCTGTTGCAGGAACTGTTGTCCAGGGCTGGGCCTGCCCAAGTATTCTGTGCTCCTGGGCCTGGGGGCTCCACCATGTCTTTGGGATGCCTCCATGGCTGAGGAGCTCAGTGTCTTCCAGGTTGTAGAGCAAGGATCTGCCCGGGGCAGGTCAGAACAGACCCTTCTGGGGCTCAGGTCAGTCAGGAAAGTTGTTTCCTCTAAATACATTATATATATAGTTGAATTCTCTGGGGTTCAGGGCAGGCAAAGTTTTGTTACCCTCCCTCAAATCAATAAAGACAGACTGTGTGTATGTGTGTGTGAGAGAGAAAGAGAGAGAGAGAAAGGGAGAGGCACACACACACACACTTTTGTAGTGTATGTTCATCTTGGGTCACATCAGTGTGAATCTGGATCTTACTCCCATCAGTTCTGGCAGATCAGGAACATGGAGAGTTTAGTGAGGGACAGTTTATAGGAACAGGAACATTATAGCCAGATAGTATAAATTGTTGAGGAGAAAAGACTCTTACTGCAAAAGAACTTTAGAGAACTTGTGCAACCTAGTACCCTAAAATATAGATCATTGAGTATAGAAGATGGGTTGTCATACGGCCAGTAAAAATGCTGTCTATTTTAGAATTTTGGTCATATGGAAAAGTGATCAGGCTTTAATATTTATGGACATGTGTTTTTAAGAAATTATTAAACCGTAAGTTATAAATCATCATAGAAATCACTGAGTAATATTCAAATCCTATTTTCAGAAATAGAAATTTAATAAAATATTTTTTGAATGATTCAGAGTTTTAAGAAGTTTTTCTTTATTGGGAGAATGGGAAGGAGATAGTCACAGGTGTTGTGTGGTAAACATAGAGTGTGCCGTGTGCTTGAATGTATAGTTTTATTTAATTGGGAAACACCAGTTGTCTGAACTTTGGTTATTCCCAGGCCTGGGGGCGATAGTGGAAGAGGATAGAGCCCAAGAGGTTACTCCTATAGTTGGAGGCATGCTTAAGCATGATGGGTGCTCCAAGAATGGTCACTCTTGTTTCCACACTGAAGGGAAACAGTACAGCCTGTTTTCTCAACATTGTTACCTTACTAAATTGCCTTCTCCATTTTTTTTATTCCATTGTTAAGAGTTTGCCTATCAATTTTACAAATAATAAATATATTGATCTGTGGTTTCAGGGCTTCAAGTTCAAAGATGTGGCCATTTACTTCTCTCAAAAGGAGTGGGAATGCTTGCATTCTGCCCAGAAGGATTTGTACCGTGATGTAATGTTGGAGAATTATAACAACTTGATCTCACTGGGTAAGTTATGTGTACCCCCACAGTTCAGAATTGGCCTTCTGGAATTTTATGTTCTTTGTTATGAATTTCTCATGAGTGCTTCTCAAATGGCAGGCTGAATTAATGACTCTAGTTGCTTCCCAAAGAAGGGATTATCTCTTATGAAGTTAAAATTGGCTGTTCCAGGGGCACCTGGGTGGCTCAGTTGTTGAGCGTCTGCCTTCAGCTCAAGTCATGATCCCTGGGTCCTGGGATCAAGCCCTGAACTGGGCTCCCTGCTCAGCAGGAAGCCTGCTTCTCTCTTTCCCACTCCCCCTGCTTGTGTTCCCTCTCTCGCTGTCTCTCTCTCTGTCAAATAAATAAATAATCTTTAAAAAAACAAAAACAAAACTGGCTGCTCCATTGGACAACTTTTTTGTTGTTGTTGTTCCTCTGACCTTCACCCCTTCCATTGATCCTTAACCTGCTTATTACTCTTTCTTGACAATCATGGGTTGATTTTAATTCTGGTACACATACAATAACATTGTCTATCTTTTTTTTTTGAACAGGACTTTCTGATTGTAAGCCAGATGTGATCTCCTTATTGGAGCAGGGGAAGGAGCCCTGGATGGTTAAGAGTCAGGAAACAAAAGAATGGTGCCCAGGTGAGTGATGGTGACTCCTATTAGGAAGACCGTGTCAGGTGGTCACCCAGGGGGGCCAGTGAGAAAGCAGCACAGCTGAGCTATTAGTAGGAAAACTTGCTGAAAAGGCCTGAGATCTGGAGAGAAAAGGATTTCTCAGCATGAGGCCTCAAATTTTCTCTCCACTTATCACTCTTGCTACCCTTCCTCATATTTGCTTCTGACTTCAGGAAGAAACCACTTTCCTCCTTCCCATGAGACAACCATTTTCCCAGCACTTTGTGCCCAATTTTGTCCTGACTCTTTAAAGCAGCTAGCTCTATTAAGATAGAAATCACATATCCTAAAATTCACTTAAAGTGTACTGTTCAGTGGTTTTTAATATAGTTAGAGTTTTGCAACTGTGACAATCTAATTTTAGACCTTTCATCACCCCAAAAATGAAACCCCATACCTATAAGCAGTCACTCCCCACACCCAGCCCTAGCCCTTTATTTCAGTAAGGTTGGTAGTGATATCCCTCCTTCATTCCTGATATCAGTATTTGTCTTCTTTTTTTTTTCTCTTGGTCAGTCTAGCTAAAGATTTGACAGTTTTGTTGATTTCCCTGTTCTCCTTTTTCTATTTTGTTCCTCTACCCTCTAATCTTTGTTATTTTCTTCCTTCTGGTATCTTTGGGTTTACTTTGTTCTTTATCTAGTTCCATAATCTGATTTGAGATCTTTCTTGGGATTTGGGGGGTTTTTTTGTTTTTGTTTTTGTTTTTTTTAACACAGGCATTTTAAGCTGTAAATTTCCCTTTAGACTCTGTTTTAACTATACCCCGTAAGTTTTGGTGTGTGAAGTTTTCCTTTCATCCAAGCTGAAACATTTTCTAATTTCTCTTCTGATTTCTTCCTTGACCCATTAGTTATTTAAGAGCATGTTGTTTTCTGTTTCCTTGTTGATCTTCTGGCTAGCTGACTATTCATTATTGAAAGTAGAGCATTAAAGTCTTCAATTTGTTGAACTGTCTGTTTTTCTTCAATTCTGTTTTTGCTTCATGTACTTTGGGGCTCTTTTACAGGTACATACATGCTTATAATTTTTACCATTTCTTTTTAGCTTTTTATTTTGAAATAATTTAAGATTCAAAGGAGTTACAAAAATAATACAGAGAGTTCCCTTGTACCCTTAATTCACCATTACCTGATGATAACATCTTACCTAATCCTAGTACACTGTCCAAACCAGGAAATCGATGTTGGCACAATAGTAGTAATGAAACCATAAGTAGACCTTATTCAGATTTCACCGATTTTCACATATATTCATTTATTTTTATTTATTTTTTGGCGTATATTAATGTGAAATGTTATGGCATGTGTAGATTTATGTAACTACTACAACAATTGGGATACAGAACCTTCAGCATTTTAGATATTTTTTATAAAATATTTTTGAAACAATGGTATAAGGTTTAGTTGAATAAAGCTAGATACATAACTTTTAGAGTCAGTGCTGTTTTGGTTGTATAAAAAGGGTGCTACAAAACACTGGAAGGAAATAAAAGATAACAATGAATAACCTAGGAAGTAGCTAGGGTCAGGAAGTTTACTGATTTAAGGGGTGATTTAAATCCCTAATCATTGATAATCCTGCAAGTTTTCTTTTTTAGAAATCTGGCCTGTACAATGGTCAAAGAAATGAGGGTCTTTGGGGGGAGATGGTGATAGGTAAGGGACTGCTGTGAGAGAATAATAGGGGCAATATTACCAGACTGGGAAGTTTTTTCAGATCTTGACAAATGATTCAAAACTGGAAGGAGAAGTAATAGGATCTAGGCAATATGGTGGGAATGCTGTAGAAGGTAGAAGAACCTATTCGCTGAAGCCCCCGAGGAGAGAAAGTAGTGGGTGGGTGTCCTGGAAGACCTGAATGGAGGTCCACATCATGCAGGGCCTTCTCACCAAGTCTAGGAGTTTGGATTTTTTTCCTTAAGGACACTTGGCAGCCATTGAAGGTTTTAAACAAGAAAAGAACATGATTGGATTGGATTTCTAAGACCTCTGTCTGGCTGTCCTGTAGAGATTGAATCAGGATTCCTGAGTGAAAATGGTATAACTTGCTAGGAGCCTGTTTGGGAAGTCCAGGTGATTTGGCCTTGTGCTAGAATGAGACCATAGAGTAGGGAAAGCAGAGAGACTGAAGATCGATTTAGGGGAATGATTCTGTAGCTCTGAAGAGTGACTGTGGAGGAGAGGAGCAGTGGGAACATCCTTGATGGATGTTATTTTTTGATTTGAGCATTCCTTTAAGGTCAACACTTATGATTTGAATCCGTGGTTTTTACAGCTTTCCTTTTCTACCAGATTATTTTTCTTTTTTCTTTTTTTTAAAAGATTTTATTTATTTATTTGACACAGAGAGAGAGAGATCACAAGTAGGCGGAGAGGCAGGCAGAGAGAGAGAGAAGGAAGCAGGCTCCCCGCTGAGCAGAGAGCCCGATGCGGGCCTCGATCCCAGGACCCTGAGATCATGACCTGAGCCGAAAGCAGAGGCTTTAACCCACTGAGCCACCCAGGCGCCCCAGATTGTTTTCTAAAATATTTAAAATAACAGCATCTTCTGACATCTTTCTGGAACTTCCCATATAGCATAAAATGCCAGCATCATTTTACCAATCATTATATAGACCTTGCTTCTCCTCCTCCTGCTCCCCCTGCTTGTGCGCTCGCTCTCGCTCTCTCTCTGTGTCAAATAAGTAAATCTTTAAAAATATATATTTAAAAAAATAATGTTGGGGAAATAGACAAAATGATATGTGATTATAAGTGCACTGCTAGAAAATACAGTAAGTAGAGTAATAAGGGGCCTGTTTTGTAAAGAGTGGTCTCCTGTTTGAGGAGAGGTTGGAATGAAGTACTTGAACAAGCCATATTGATATCTCAGGGAAGAGGCAGAGATTCTGAAGAAGAAATGTGCTTCACAAGTTTGAAGAACATCCAGTTGGTTAAGGAGCTGGAGCAGACTCAGCTGAAGGGAGGAGATTGGCAGTAAGGTCAGAAAGAGGGTAGTGTGGGACAAGTTCAGGGAGGGTTTCGTAGACCGCATAAGGACTTTGACTTTTACTCTGCACAAGAGGGAAATCCATTGGAGACTTTGAGGCGAAAGAAAGGCCTAATCTAACAAGATTGAGTGTTAACAAGAACACTGTGGCTACTGTGTTCGTATGGGATATTAGGAGGGCAACAGGGAGAGTAGAGAGACCTGTTAAAGTGTGTTAACCTTGGTGAGAGATGGCTTTGGACAAGGTGGTAGAGATACTGGTAGAGAGAAGTAGTCAAGATCTGGATATATTTTGAAGCTAGAGATGAGAGGACTTGCTGTTAGATGTAATTAATGTCCTACTCCTTTAGATTCTCATTTAGTTGATCTTAGATGGTTCCTGACATCGTATTTGTAACATTCCTGAGCTGATTCTGATTTTCACCAGAGGTGAAGAACTACTTCCTTCACAAGCTCCCCTCATATTCTCTATTCCCTTTTCCTCTGTCCCCTCACCCTGGGCTTCCCCCGCCCCCCCCCCACCAAACTTCAGTAGTGTGGTAAGATCTATTTAAATTATTCACTATTTTAGTTTGTCATTTCTACCTTAGAACTTTCCTTTCTCCTACCACATGAAAATACCTATTTTCTTTCTTTTTACCTTACAGATTGGGAGTCCAGAAGAGGAACCAAGAATTTATCTCCAAAGGAACACAGTTATGAAATTAAATCATTGCACCTGGAGATAAAAAGACTCACGAGCGCCGACCTTGAGTGCACTAGGATCAGAAACAACCGAGAAATCAAATGCCACTTGGAGAGACAACAGGAGGGACATTTCAGACAGGCTGTAATAACCTCTGCAGAAAGGTCCAGTTCCATTCAGAGCACAGTTCACCCAGTGCCTCAGACAGTTCATACCAGAGCGAAAACCTATGAATGCAAGGGATGTAAAGAAACTTGCAGGTGCCAAGCACACCATGTTCAACATGAAAGAAGTCATAATAAGGAAAAAGATTCTAAATGTGGAGAATGTGGGAAAACCTTTAATAGTAAGTCAGGCTTGATTAAGCATCAGAGAATTCATGAAAGCAAAAGAAGTAAAGAAAATAAGAAATGTGCTTTTATCAAAACTACTAAACCTCAGAGCATTAATACTAGTGAGAAACCTCATAAATGTAAGGAATGTGGGAAAGCCTTTCATTCTAACTCACAACTTAGTAAACATCAAAAGATCCACATAGGTGAGAAACCCTATAAATGTAAGGAGTGTGGGAAGGCCTTTCCATCTACCTCACAACTTAATTTACATCAGAGAATTCATACTGATGAGAAATACTATGAATGTAAGGAATGTGGGAAAGCCTTTACCCGGCCCTCACACCTTCTTCGACATCAGAGAATCCATACTGGTGAGAAACCCCATAAATGTAAGGAATGTGGGAAAGCTTTCCGGTACGACACGCAACTTAGTCTTCATCAGATAATTCACACTGGTGAAAGACGATATGAATGTAAGGAGTGTGGAAAGGTATATAGTTGTGCCTCACAACTGAGTCTACATCAAAGAATTCATACTGGTGAGAAACCTCATAAATGTAAGGAATGTGGGAAAGCTTTTATCTCTGATTCACATCTTATTAGACATCAGAGTGTTCATACTGGTGAGAAACCATATAAATGTAAAGAATGTGGGAAGGCCTTTCGTCGTGGCTCAGAACTTACTCGACATCAGAGAGCTCATACTGGTGAGAAACCCTATAAATGTAAGGAATGTAAAATGGCCTTTACTTGTAGCACAGAACTTATTCGACATCAAAAAGTTCACACTGGTGAGAGACCCCATAAATGTAAGGAATGTGGGAAGGCTTTTATTCGAAAGTCAGAACTTACTCATCATGAGAGAAGTCATAGAGGTGAAAAGCCCTATAAGTGTAAGGAATGCGGGAAAGCCTTTGGTCGTGGCTCAGAACTTAATCGACACCTGAAAATTCATACTGGTGAGAAACCTTACAAATGTAAGCAATGTGGGAAGGCCTTTATTCGTGGTTCACACCTTAGTAAACATCAAAGAATTCATATAGGAAAGAGGAGTGAATGAAGTTATGTGGGAAGGCTCAAAATTTTATTGACATCTGCAAAGTCATCCCAGTAAAACACAAAATCCCCTGTGATTTTAAGGAACGTGGGAAAGCTTTTGAAGATAACTTAATATCGGAGCTTACACTGTGGATACAGGGCCTTTATTTGAGGGCCAGAATTTATTTGACATGTGTTAATGCTGAGATACTTTATAAATGTTAGGGATTGGGAGGGTTCTATTTATGTTTCAAAATTTATTAGACATCAAGGTTCAATTGATATAAAAGTGAAAAAACTCTTCGAATGTAAGGAAAGTGGGAAGGCTTGGAAGGCAGTTAAATGTGTCAGAGACAGTCATACAAACGGTTCTCAACATCAGGGTCATTTGCTCTGTGGGAAATCAGAGAATTCATAATATAAATGTCATAAATATAGACCAATTTGCTTTAGCTAACAAATTATTCATCTCATAATTCATACTTGAGGAAGGCTACAGTAATGTTAAAGATGCAGCAAATTCTTTCATCCCACTCAAATCTTAATTAAATATTTGCAAGCTCATCCTCTAAAATTAACCTGAACTAAGGCAGAGTGGTAAAGGATTTAACCAATGCTCAGTCTTTACTTGCCTTATAGGGCAAATTACTTAACTGGATCTAACTTTCTCACTTATAAATTAGTACTATTAGCACCATCTTGTTAGCATTGTGAAGATTAAATAATCACATTATATCCCATAGAATACTCTGTGGCTCATACTGAAAGTGAGTTAAATAAGAGCTGCTTTTATTTATTTTCATATTTGTGGGTAGAGATCATATGAGAGGAAGGCTTTATGTGTACCATGACTGAGAACATTTTACATCATCTCTTTATTGAATGTCAGGTAATTCCTTCTGGAGAATAATTGAAAACTGAAGTTTTCGTTCACTTTGCCCTCTTGCGTCACTAGGGGAAAGGAAATCAAGGCATGTTACAATTCGGAGTGAATGACAGACAACTCCATGTTGAAAGTTGTACGATGCAACAGAGCTATCCTTAGGAAAATTAACTTATTTTAATATGTGTAGAAAATCTGGACAGTTCATGGCCACGATTCATGGTCAGTTCACTGTACTTGGTGCACTGCCTGTTCTAATAGGTTCCCTGGAAACACGTTGAAATCTGAGGAATGAGTGAAGGAATAAGCATTCAGCTCTAGTGTGTAGAAAAGCTCTAACCAATAAAGAGCAAAGCCGAAAACAAAACAAAAACAACAAAAAACCTTGAAAATTTACTGAGATGGGAGGAAAAATCCCTCAAGTATCATGAGCAAGAGGAAATATAACTACAAAAAAGGAGTTTTAAAGAAAAGGTAATATTGTTGCGGCCGGCACTGTTGGTTGCCTATCCGTTGGTGTTAGCCATTCTCCCTTTGCCTGCTGCTCATCTAAAGTCTAGGTCTTGCTCTCCTAGTTTGCTTTGCATCTGGGCATATATCTAACAGTCCTAGCCATACAAGTTCTGAGCAAAAGTCTGCAAGTAGGGTTCAGGTTAAATTTTCTTTCCCAACAAAATAGGAGGAAATAGTTCTCTTATATACAGGATGCATGTCTATATGTCTGTGTGATCCCTGGAATTGTGGCAATTTTGCTACCAGAGGGGTGAGAAGCTGAGGTTGATACAGGGAATAGATTGGAATTAACGTGTGTCCTTGACATTGTTGAACTGATAAAACAATGCAGAGCTGCCCTGCCCCTGGATTTGGAGTAAAATAACAAACTTCATGCATATCTGTTTTAAGTTTTTACTCAATTTTTTTATGATAGACCTGAGTCCTGGAAAAAAATATTTTTGTGTGTTGTATGTGTGTGTGTGTGTGTGTGTTTTCACCTTTAATTTAGTAAGATGAGGAAATGTTTATATTCAGCTTTTTATACTATATCCGAAATTGTGGAAAAGCATTATTTTCTTAAATATTTTTTAGACGTGTACACATATATTCTACTTTATTTAGTAAGACATGGGAAGTGTTTTTTGTTTTGTTTTTACATTCAACATTGCATTGTTGCTCTTTAAAGCTCTTTAAAGCATGGCTGAAATCCTGAAAGAGTATTTTGCTGAATAAAGTAAGAACCAACTTAAAAAAAACGGATTAAAGGGGTATACACGATTCCTCTAGTATCAGAATATCTAACGTAAAATCTTCTAAGTCTGCAAGATACAAAGAGTCACAGCCATGAAGCTAGCTTAACCGTTTAAAGAAATTTGGAAGAGGACAACATCCAAATCAAATCAGCTACAAGAATAATCCACTGTACTTATGGTATATGAATATTCCAATTAAAATAGCAAGTCAAATCTAGCAGCCTATTGAAGAAAGTAGGGTTGGTTATTTTTGTTTGTTTTTGTTTTGTTTAGAATAAAATGGTTCATGACCTGTCCAATTGGTTTTTTTTTAAGATTTTATTTATTTATTTCACAGAGGGAGAGAGATCACAAGGAGGCAGAGAGAGGGGGAAGCAGGCTCCCCGCTGAGCAGGGAGCCCGATGCGGGCCTTGATCCCAGGACCCTGAGATCATGACCTGAGCCGAAAGCAGAGGCTTTAACCCACTGAGCCACCCAGGCGCCCTGTCCAATTGTTTTTTAATGTAATGCGTAAAGGTAGTCTTTACACATTGAAAACTAGACCCTAAAATAATGATTTCCCATGGAAAGTAGTAAATGAGAAACTTACATCATTTGCATATTCAACTGCTGTGAAGTCACTGCAGTTATCCACTTAATCCTACCTCATGGGCTGCAGACACATTTGCAATAATCACCATCCAGTGAATTCCACATTAGCCTCACACTTTAGAAAATGTTACATACTTCAAATAAATTTAATGTAAACATGTGTTATGTGGTAAATTAAATCAACCATAGGGAATGTCAGCTCATTGAAGGACAATTTGTAATAAAAATTCAAGCATTTTTTATTTTTACTTTTTTAAGTAAGCTCTATGCCCAGTGTGGGGCTTGAACTCAAGACACTAGGATGAAGAGTCACATGCTCTACCAACTGAGCCAGGCAGGTGCCCCTAAACATTTTTTAAAGGAGGGAAATGATGCTAAATTTTATCTGCACTGGCATAATTATTTCATAAGTCTGTTCTTGAAAGTTGTACAGACATTCTAAGAGGACAAATTTTGCCCTTAGGAGGAATTGAAGGATTATGAAGGCAGGCAAAATTAGGCATGATTGTGGTACTGGTTTCATTTTAATTTCTAACATTTCTTGTAGTTATAACAATGTTAGATGATTCTCTTTCAGTTTTTGCCCATGTATACATATATTTCTCTTTTCAAGACTTGAAAGTTGTAGTCTGATTTTATAGAACATGTTTTGTATTGGATATATTGTAAAGATTTTTAAAACCTGTTGGGGTGCTTGACAGGCTCGGTCTGAAGGTCATGCAACTTTTTTTTTAAAATTTGTTTGAGAGAGAGAACAAGCAAGAGCCACAAGCAGGGCAATGTTCAGAGGGAGAGGAAGAAGCAGACTCCTGGCTGAGGACCCCAGGATCATGAGCTGAGCTGAAAGTAGATGCTTAACCAACTGAGCCACCCAGGCGCCCTAAAGAGCATGCAATTCTTGGTCTTGGGGTTATAAGTTCGAGGCCCACACTGGAGGTAGAGATTATAAATGAAATTTAAAAAAAAAAACCTACATTTATTCTCTGGGTTGCCAATATCAACATCCTTCTATGTTTTTCACCATACTCAAGAAGCATAGCCATGTCTAGGAAGTTTGTGGTGGTGGTGGTGGTGGTGGTGGTGGTGTGTGTGTGTGTGTGTGTTTAGCATGGTCGAAACAGGATTGCACTTACATATTGAAGTGTAGTCACCTTTTCTCACTTGGTAACATACCGTGACTGGACTTCCTTCCAGTCAGTACCTACAGCTAACTTTTTAACTTTAGACTCATGCATCATAAAGACAAAGAAAGCATAATATATGCAGCCCAATCTTCCACCAGTGGAAGTTCAGGTTTGCTCTTTTACAAATAATTGTACAATTTTACTACTCATGTATTGTTTCATGTTGGTGTCTATATTTTTGCTGAGTGGATAGATTCCCACCAGTTGGATCCCTTGTCTTAAAGCATAGTATATTTTTAATGCATTGATTAATGCCATATTTTCTGAAATTCGGCATTAATCTAGCAATGTATGTCCATTCCCAACAACTTCAACTAGGACTGAACCTTTTGTTAAATTGAGTGAAGAAAAGCAGGTGCCTTTAATTTGCATTTTCTTAACTGTCAGTGAGGTTGCGTATGTATCATGCCTAAGAGTTATTTGAATTTTGTTTCTGTAAATTGCTTGTTTATATGTATTCCCTTTGTTAAATTGGAGTAGTTTTTGAAGCAGTTTGTAGAAATTTTGTCATATACTTTGCAGTTGGTTTTCTTAGTCTAGCATATATTTTCTGCCATTTTTAATGGCAAAAGAAATCAACAGACTTTTTCTGTGAAGGGTCAGATAGTAAATATTTTATAGAGGCTTTGTGGTCTTACAGTCTCTACTCAGCCTTTGTAGTGTGAAAACATACGTAAACCAGTGGTTCTCAATCGCGGGTAATTTTGCCTTTCCTCCTCCTAACCCAGGAGACATTGGGCAGTGTCCAGAAACATTTTTGGTTGTCACTTTGAGGGAGAGGGCTGCTGGCATCTAGTAGATAAAGCCAAGGATGCTCTGAACACCCTACGAAGCACAGTATAGCCCCTCCCAACAATTACCTGGTCTAAAATGTCATTAAGTGCTGAAGTTGAGAAATCCTGAGTGTAAGAAAATGGGCGTGGCTGTGTTCCAATAAAAATTTACATAAACAAGCAGCAAGCCACATTGGGCCTGCAGGCTGTAGTTTGCTCACCCCTGTTTTAAATAATTCTTTTTTGCTGTATAATATCTATTGTTTTGGTTTTGTTCCTAAATTGTCTCTCCTAATTTTTCCAAATTTTCTTCTGTTTTATGCTTTTAAATTTTCTTTTTTTTTTTAATTTCTTTTTTATTTTTTCTTTGCCCCAGGGGTACAGGCCTGTGAATCATCAGGCTTACATCTTTCACAGCATTCACCAAAGCACAAACCCTCCCCAATGTCCATAACCCACCCACCCTATCCCTACCTTCCCACCCCCAGTAACCCTCAGTTTGTTTTGTGAGATTAGGAGTCTCTTATGATTTGTCTCCTTCCCCATCCCATCTTGTTTCATTATTTTTCCCTCCCTACTCCCCACAACCCCCCACCCTGACTCTCAAGTTCCTCATATCAGAGAAATCATACGATAATTGTCTTTCTCTGATTGACTTATTTCGCTCACAATAGCCAAACTACGGAAAGAACCTAGATGTCCATCAACAGATGAATGGATAAAGAAGATGTGGTATATATATACAATGGAATACTATGCAGCTTTTAAATTTTCTTGACTAAAAATAATTCAGAAAAACATTAGCACCCGTAAAGCTGCTGCCTATAAGTAGGCATCTAATTTTTTTTAAAAGATTTTATTTATTTATTTGACACAGAGAGAGATTACAAGTAGGCAGAGAGGAAGGCAGAGAGACAGGGAGAGGAGGAAGCAGGCTCCCCGCCAAGCAGGGAGCCCGATGCGGGCCTCAATCCCAGGACGCTGAGATCATGACCTGAGCCGAAAGCATAGGCTTTAACCCACTGAGCCACACAGGCGCCCGCATCTAATTTTTTAAATTAAAATTTTATAAAACAAAGGAGTGCCTGGTGGCTCTGTCAGTTAAGCATCCCACTCTTGGTTTCAGCCCAGGTCATGATCTCAGGGTTGTGGGATTGAGCCCCGCAACGGATTCTGCGCTCAGGGTAGAGTCTGCTTGTCCCTCTCCTTCCCCTCTGCTCCTTCCCCTGCTCTCACGTGCTCATTCTCTCTCTCTCAAGTAAATAAATAAAATCTTTAAAAGCATGTTTATAAAAGAAGCAAATCATTTCAGAAATAGGTAAAGCCTTCTCTTTTCCCTTCAGTCCCATTCTCCTTGTGTCTGCAGAGGCAATAAGTGCAAGTAGTATCTATAAAACCAATACTAAGATGTACACACAGATGGTACATATGATTATAGATGCCTAAGTAACGCAAAATGGTGATACATATCTCTAATTTTTTTTTAAAGATTTTATTTATTTATTTGACACAGAGAGAGAGATTACAAGTCGGCAGAGAGGCAGGCAGAGAGAGAGGAGAGAGGAGGAAGCAGGCTCCCTGCCGAGCAGAGAGCCCAATGTGGGCCTCGATCCCAGGACCCTGGGATCATGACCTGAGCCGAAGGCAGCGGCTTTAACCCACTGAGCCACCCAGGCGCCCATCTCTAATTTTTCTAATTGACAGTATGTAGGACCTAAAACTATTGAAAATACCTAATTTTTTATGTGCTGTGTTTTATTTTTATGCAGTTTATTCATTGATGTCTCTTTATTCATGAAATAGAGAAAAACAATTGCAGATAAAATGCTTTCTATTTTATTTATTTATTTATTTATTTATTTATTTATTTATTTATTTATTTATTTATTTTTGAGAGAGCATGCGTGTGTGCAAGCAGGGTGGGGGAGAGGTAGAGTGAGCGGCAGAGAGCGAATCCCAAGTGGGCTCCATGCCTGATATGGGGCTCAATCCCACAACCCTGAGATTATGACCTGAGTTGAAATCAAGAGTTGGATCCTTAACCGACTTGAATAACGCAGGTGCCCCCTTACTATGTATTTTCAACAGCAAGGAATTTAGTAAAAGATATTTTGTAAATGGAAGAATTTTTTTCCTTTTATCTAAAGGAAACCAATGCAGATTATGTTCCTAAAGATGTTCACTTTAACTTAAATAGTGAAACATTTGAAAACCTAAAATTTTCACTTATAAAATTATGGAAAATCAATACTGTGTCATCCTGTGACAATTAGTTTACCACAGCACCAGATAAGAAAAAACTAAAATTTGGGCGCCTGGGTGGCTCAGTGGGTTAAAGCCTCTGCTTTCGGCTCAGGTCATGATCTCAGGGTCCTGGGAATGAAGGTGACCCCAAATTAGAAAGGAACTAAAGATTGGAATAGTTTAGTTGCAGTATGATTGATTTCTCCTTTTTTGATCTCTCTCCCTCTGTGAAATAAATAAATAAAATCTTTAAAAAAAAAAAAAAGAAAAGAAAAAACTAAAATTTTAGTACTGTGAATGTCTGACATTTATGAAGGTGACCCCAAATTAGAAAGGAACTAAAGATTGGAATAGTTTAGTTGCAGTATGATTGATTTCTCCTTTTTAATATTTCTTTGTAAGTTTTACACTCTTTTAAAGGACATAACACTTCTGTGGTACGGAATGAAGGAATGAAAAACAGGTAAGAGAAAAAATCTTATTCTTTTTTAGTGTAAAGGTCAGTTGGGTCATTTTTTTTAAAGATTTTATTTATTTATTTGACAGAGAGATCACAAGTAGGCAGAGAGGCAGGCAGAGAGAGAGAGGAGGAAGCAGGCTCCCTGCTGAGCAGGGAGCCCAATGAGGAGCTTGATCCCAGGAGCTCGATCCCAGGACCCTGAGATCATGACCTGAGCCCAAGGCAGAGGCTTTAACCCACTGAGCCACCCAGGTGCCCCAGATGGGTCATTTTATATGGTTCTTAACATATTAATACACATGTACCAAGGCAAAAAGGCTTTCTCTCCCCATCTACCACTCTCACACAAATGCAGTCACCCAGGACTTTACTATTTTAATCATAGGGCAGTTCAGCCCTTTCCGAAGAGATGGACTAATCTGACTACATTGCAGTTTATTCCCTACTCCCACCCCAGTGCCACTCCTTGTCTTTCCTTCAGTTATATGAGAAGGGTCCAGGAAAAATTCAAGATGATGGCCTACTCCAATGGAAAAGGTAAGCTAGCTTTGCACAGTGGCAGTATTGTAGCCAATGAGGTTTATCCGAGGCGTGATTATTGCTAATGGGAAAAGGTAAGCTAATGGATGAAATTGAACCAAAGTGAGGGGCACCTCACTGGCTCAGTGGGTAGAGCATGCAACTCTTGATCTTGGGGTTGTAAATTCAAGCCCCACAGTGGGTGTACGGGTTACTTAAAAATACAGTCTTTAAAAAAAAGATAAAGTGAAACTATAAGAGAAATAATTGACATGACAAGCCATGTTAAAATTTTAAGTGACAACATAGAAAACTGGGTGGATACTATAATTACATTGATTTTCACCCCCCAGTTATTTACACATTTACCTCTTTTATTTCCAGTTTTTGACTATTATAAATGTGTAATATATTTTAAAAGTGAAGTACAGTTGATATCTGTGTAATACATTGTTCATTGAACTAGGGAGATTCCTGAGATGACTCATTCATCCTTTCTATGAGTGCAAAAAAAAAAATGATCACCTGAGCTAATTTACCTATTTAGTACAATGGGTTTTGCTTTCGTTTGTAAACCATAACTTCACTCTTTCCAGGGTGAGGGGTATCTTCAGAGTTTTCCAGAACTCACACATGAAGACACGTCATATTAAGGGAATTGGTGAATTTTTAAAGAGAATAAAGGACTGGATGTTCATCCTGAAACAATCTGTTAAAGACTAATAGCAAAAATGGAAAGTAATTAGTTGTTCCCTGTATTCACTGATTGAACTAAAGGACATTGTCACAGGTGATCTTAAGGCTTTAAGTGAATAAATGAACAACTTCCTTAATGTTAAATCCAAATTAACTTGTGCTCAGTTCAAAACTTTTTTCCCCCCAAAAACATGAACCCTAAAAAATACCCTGCTTATCTTCATGCTAACTTTTTATCGAGGTTTTATATAGTAAAATGTATCAGTGTCTTCCAGCCAAATACTACCAGGAACATTCCTTGTAGTCAAAAAAGTTGGGTTTACTGCTCATTACTGCAAAGGGGAACACAAAACATTGGGTTTGTATTTATTGATTTAGAGAAGGTTTAAGGGAGTGGGGCTTTGTTCTGCATTGGATGTTGTCAGGAATCAGGGCAGTTCTATAACTGCATATCTTAATCTTACCCATAAGGAGGGAAGACTAAAGGAAGGCTAAAATTGTATTTGGTATAGAACTAGCAGTCATTCATAGTATACAGGAGTGTTTAGCATTTTGTGGCTTGAATAATGTTCATGTTTTATCTATATTTAGATATGATTACAGGGTGATCTTGTTTTTATCTTGATCCACCAGGATCACAGAGTTGCCTATCTGCCATTGATGTTATGTGAATTCATAACAAGATTTCATTGACAGTACTAGGCTAGTTCTTACATGTCAGCAGCAGCTTCTCTCTTTCTCAACGTATAAAGAGCATAAATCATTTTTTTAAAGATTGTATTGGAGAGGGCGCCTGGGTGGCTCAGTGGGTTAAAGCCTCTGCTTTCGGCTCAGGTCATGATCTCAGGGTCCTGGGATCAAGGCCCGCATCGGGCTCCCTGCTCAGCGGGGAGCCTGCTTCCCCCCCTCTCTCTCTGCCTGCCTCTCTGCCTCCTTGTGATCTCTCTCCCTCTGTGAAATAAATAAATAAATAAATATCTTTAAAAAAAAAAAAAAGATTGTATTGGAAAGAGAGAAGAAGGGAAAGAGAGAGAGTGTGCATGAGTGCAGGGAGGGGCAGAGGGAAAGAAACCCAAACAGACTCCATGCTGAGCACAGAGCCCCACATGGGGCTCCATCTCAGGACCCTGAGATCATGACCTGAACCAAACCAAGAGTTGGGCTCTTAACCAACTGAGCCACCCAGGTACCCAAAAAGCATAAATCTTAAGTGTATAGCCTGATGTCATTTTATCAACTTTATTGATTTAATTTATATATAATAAATTACACTTATTCTACAGTTAAATTTGGAAGATGATACCCATGTAACTACCATGACAAGTAAGATGCAGAACATTTCCGTTGCCTAAGAAAGTTCCTCATAGCCTTTTATAGTTAACCTCTCCCACCACAACTGGTCCCAGACAACCAATGATCTGCTTTTTTTCACTGTAGCTTAGCTTGTATTTTCTGGAATTTCATAAAAAGGAATCATACAGTACTTATTCATTTGTGTATGGCTCTCTCACTTAAGAGTGCTTTGGGCATATGTTTTTCTTTTGGATATATTCCCAGGAGTGGAATTCCTCAGGTAGTTGTTTTGTTTATATTTTACCCTATTAGAAACTACTAAACTGTCTTCAACAGAGGTCATTTCATTTTACATTCCCACGAACAGTACTGGAGAGTTCGGGTTACTCCATATTCTCACCAACACTTCATATTGTCAATCTTTTTTTCCTTTCCCCACCCTCAGCCTGTATTGTCAATCTTTCTAAGTTTAGCTATTTTATTGCTAATTGCAAGGTCTCATTGTGGGTTTTTTTTTAATAGGCTACATGTGCCATGTGGGGCTTGAACTCATGACCCTGAGATCAAGTCAGATGCACTACTGACTGAGCCAAGTGCTCCTAACTGTGGCTTTTTATTTTTAAAGATTTATTTATTTGAGAGAGAGAGAGAGAGCATTTGCATGCATGAGTAGAGGGAGGAGCAGAGGAAGAGAATCTTCAACCAGACTCCGGACTAAGCTCGGAGACTGACATGGTGCTGGTTCTCATAACCCCTGAGATCATGACCTGAGGTTAAACCAAGAGTCAGACACTTAACCAATTAAGCCACCCAGGCACCCCCTCATTGTGTTTTAAATGGAATTTCCGTGATAACTAATGATGTTGAGCATCCTTTTGTGTGCATTTATTGGCCACTCTTGTATCTTCTTTTTGAAATATCTAATAAGACTAAAGGTTTTTGTTGCATGTCAGTACTTACCTCAAAAAAGCAAATAGGGCCCAGAGGCTGAGGTTCTGAATTTATTGGTTACAGCAGAGAAATCGTGAATAACATTGGGATACTGAAGAGGTAGAAGTATGAAGGACAATACACCTGAATAATGGAAAGCTAGAAGAATGTTTTGTTTTTAAAAATAAGACCTATAGGGCGCCTGGGTGGCTCAGTGGGTTAAAGCTTCTGCTTTTGGCTCAGGTCATGATCTCAGGGTCCTGGGATGGAGGCCCATATTGGGCTCTCTGCTCAGCGGGGAGCCTGCTTCCCCCCCCCTCTGCCTCTCTGCCTACTTGTGATCTCTCTCCCTCTGTGAAATAAATAAATAAATAATCTTAAAAAAATATATGACCTATAAGACAAGATTCTTAGAGAGGAGGTACATCTTTTCCATAGTTGAGGTTTGACCTGAAGACTTGCTTCAATAGAGAGCTACACAAGGCTTAGGGAATTGATGAGAATCAATTAAAAAGAAGCCTGAATATAGAATTATTTAATGAATAGGCACTTCCAGATTATTGGTTTTCATTTCCTTTCAAATGTCTTTATCAAAATCTCTTGCTCCTCCCACTTCAGATGAAATATAGGATAAGAAGATAACCACCAAAATACCCTGGGATATGTAGTTTGTAGCATAGCAAATAGGAAGTCTGACTTTCATTGTGTGTGCGCACGTGCATGTGCACTCGTGTGCACCAAAATCCAGGACCATGGCTTAAATCTGAAGTGAGCACTGGATACTAGGATGATCAACTTTTTAGAGAGGCAAACTGGGGCACAGACATATGAAACAAACAAAAAACTTCCCATAACAGTATGGTATATAAATAATAATATATATATACATTAACATGAAAAGGATTTATTTGAAATTAAATATTGGCTTACTTTTGTCACATCCACACTATCATTTAAACAAAACTATAGGACAATAGCAATTAGTAATAATTATTGTAGGATTAATTAAATAAAAATAAGAAAATATAAATGTTTTTGTACAGTTTTCTTCTGTTCTCTGATTCAGCAATTTAACTGAAATTTAAATTTTGTAGTCCCTATTACTGTATAAATATATATATTTTTAAGTAATTGCTATACCCATGTGGGGCTTGAACTCACAACCCAGAGATCAAGAGTTACATGCCCTACTGACTGAGCCAGCCAAGTGCCCCATTATTTGTACATTAAGACACAAAGATGTCAGGGGCGCCCGGGTGGCTTAGTCAGTTAAGTGTCTGACTCTTGGTTTCAGCTCATGATCTTGGGGTCATGAGATTAAGCCCCCCATTGGGCTTCACAATCAGCATGGAGTCTGGTTGAGATCCTCTCTCTCCCTTTGCCCTCCCCCCACTCTCTCTCTCTCTCAAATAATTAAAAAGACACGAAGATGTCAGACTTTTTAAAAGGAGAATGGAAATATAATAGAACCAATTAAACATGTATTACCTATATACAAGGAAAATTAATAATGACATGTTTCCTTCTATCCTTTGGTGTAACAGGATATTTTTACTTGTCTCTTTTTCCAATCATACTTCTGAACTAAGACATCATTTTTCTTATATACTGGTCAAAAGGAATATAGGCAACAACAAAATTCCCTTTGACTTGTAACTCTGCTCTCATCAAGCCCACATTACAGATTCTTGGTGTCAGCCCAATGTGATGATATCAAATACCCTCTCAACAAAAGCATTTGAGCATGGAACATATAGGATTTTACTTACAAGCAAGAGCATGTTTTTAGACTTGTAGCTGATCTCTGGGACCCTGGAATATCCTGCCCGATACAGGTATCTTTATTTGGTCAGGAGTTTTGGCCACCAGACAGTCTAGACTGTCTAGAGTTATGATGGGGGTTTTAGGACACACCATATCAGTTGTGACCTCTGGAGGAACTGGAGACTAAAGGTAAGAGTTTGAATCTTCAGAAGGAGCTGGAGACTAAAGATCAGCCTCATGGGAGGAATGTAATTGAGCCCCAGGAACAACTCTGGCAACCAAAGGCTCAGGTAGGCTTTCCTGAGGGAATTATCCCATGTCATAACCAGGAAGAGGTAACGCCATCCCTGACTCCATGAGGAGAGGATGACTGGAAGCTCCCCATTTGGATCCCTCCCACAGTTTGCCCTATGCATCTCTTCCTTTAGCTGATTCTAATTTGTATCTTCACTATAAAAAACTAATCATAGGTCCATTATTTTCCTGAGTTGAGAGTTGGTCTACTGTCCTACTGAATTACTGAAACTAAAGGTGGTCAGAGGAACCTCTGAATTTGTCAAAAGATTTGTGTAATTCATCACATCAGCAAATTAAAGAGAAAAACATGTTCGCACCAATGGATGACAAAATGACTTCTGACAAAATCTAACGGGCATTAAATAAAATAGGAACTGAATGAAAATAGTTATGTATAACAAAGACTATTTAAAACAAGAGGCATTACACTAAATGCCTCTTTAAATAGATTCATGATTTCCATCAAATTGGAAAAAAATTAAATATAGCCCCACTAATACTCAAACTTATTCTGAAAATACCAGCTACTGCTATGAGAATTGTAAATAAAATAAATGCAAATATTGAAGGAACTTTTTTCTACTTGCAAATGCCATGACCACATGGCAGAAAAAAAAAAACTAGAAATAAAAAAAGGTTATCTGGTAAGGTTAAAAATGAAACTATATCTAAATTTAAAATGTTAGCAAAACAATAAATGCCATAACAGTTATAACACGTCGCCTTGAGAGAAAATAACTCCAATATTAAAAAACCAATGAGATAACCCCAAATAAATAGAGAAAATGCATGAATAAAAAAAGCACTGTTAAAGAGACACATGACTGGGCAATAATTACATATGAAAAAGATGCTCAAGTCACTTGTAATCAGGGAAATATTGAAACCATTAACAGAACCAATAACAGTAACAACCAATAACAGAAGTACGAAAATCTGGATGCTCATTTCAAAGATTAGAGGGATTCAAAATTAGTGCAGTGGTGGAGCAACCATCTGGCAACATGTAAAGTGGAGAGTATGTACAGAGACTTCTAGATACGCACCTTAGATTCTTCACTCTTCAAAGAAATCAGAAAATACACAAAATGATATTCAATATAGCATTTTTATTACAATGAAAAATCATTAATGTCCTAATCACTATTTAACAGAATATTTAAGCATGTTTAATATATACATATCAAGGGCCAAGCCAGAATCTTTTACATTCTATAGAAAAGCACTAGCCCTCAAGATCCAGGCAGGAATTTTTCAGAGTATGACGTGAGCTGCAAAGAAAAGTGCGCTTTCCTCACCCGCTGCCAACACACTCACTCACCAAAATGTCTGAAGTGATACTCTTGAAGACATTCATTGTGGTAATGGAAGCATCTATCAAAGTGGTTCACATTCTAAAGATAGATGGTAAGAGATCCTGGGAATGAGAATTCCACAATGAAGTAAGTTTGAAATACACTGTGTTAAATAATAATCTCTTTACTGTATCTTTTGACAAGCTGATGATGTTTACTTGGATTTCCCCACAAGCTAATGCTTTGCTGTATTTACACATTTTCCCAAGAATTCTTTTTTCCCCCCAAATACCATCAAGGAGTAGAATACCCTAAAACAAGTTTGTGGAGAACATTGGGTTAAGGCTTTACACTCTGTTAAACACAGCCCTTCTGGAGATATCTGAGACTTGGGAAAGGCAAAAACATGGATCTATAAGTGAAGACTGATTTTGTAATAAATTCTAAATATACCTTATTTAGAATTAAGACGAATAGAATCTTCATAAATGAAGCTGGTCTAGATTTTGCTTTTTAGGAGCTATCTTCACTTAGGTTTGTATCAGGATTATTTTAGCTGTGCAGAATTAATTGGTAGAATTTTGTGAAGGATTATCTATTTCTTAAAGCATTTACCTGCAAAACTATCAAACTCTTTCTTAAGCAGGAAGTTCATATACACACATTTGTTTGTTGGTCTATTTGAGTCAATTGTCATAACATATTCCTAGAGAAAAAAATAACTCTATATTTTAGGTATTGGAATACATATAGCACATATATATAGTATTGCGTTGTAATTGAAACAAGATTTTCTGGATAATCTGTAGCTATGTCATCTTTATCATGGTCAATGTTCTAAATGCATTATCTTTCATTTTCTTTTTCTTGATTAGAGCTTCCAAAATCTAATCATTATTAGTACTGGATTAAATCTACTATTGTCTAGTCCTTAATTTCTATTTTTAATTGTGCTTTGCTTCTCTTTTGTAGGTTTTATTCTATTCTGTTTTCTTGACATTAAGTATTCACTCCCTTAACACCTTCATTTATGTGACAGGCCCTGTGTTGACTGCTGTCGATAAGGTGAAGATGATGAAGACTGGGTCCACAAATGACACTTCCTTACAATGCATTAAAGGGGATAAATTTCTCACTGAACAGAACTTTGGTGACATCTGATAAGTTTAGATAGCACACATCTCATTAACAATCATTTCTTAGTAGTCTATAAATTCGTTTTTATTTTAAACATTTTATTACTGAAACTTTCAAACATAAAAAAGTAGAAATACTAGAACAATTAACCCTCCAAAACAAACCACTCTGCGTCAGTAATTATCAACATTTTGCCAATCTACTTCCCAGCTCTCTTTGCCAATTCTTTTTCTTTTGCTGGAGTATTCAAATGCAAATCTGGTATCTTACCATTTCTTAAATACATAAGTATGTATCTCTAACACATAGAACCTTTTATTTTTTAGTAACCACATTGATATCATCCCTAACAAAATTAATATTTCTAAATATCATCTAATACTCAACGCACATCTACATTTTCCCCACTGTCTCCAAAATGTCTTTTTACATTTTGTTCAAACTAGGTCCAAGGAATGCCCATGTACTGAATTTAGTTGATAGGTCTCTTAAGTCTCTCTTAATCTGTTAACTGTTGCCCTTCCCCTTTTCTTTTTCATGCCACTCATTAGTTGCAGAAATCAGGGTCACTTGTTGCATAGAATTTTACACATTCTGGATCTGCTTGACTACTTCCTTCTGGTGCCATTTACTTTGTTCCTCTATTCCCCAAATTCTCATTTTTAAAGAGTTTGATTCAAAGATTTGCTTCCTTCAGCTCACTGTTTTGGCAGTAAGGCTTCATGGGCAGTGGTGTGTATCTCCTACTGCATTTTATCAAGATGTGGATATTGTCTGATAGTCCCACTTTTATAGAGGTTAAAATTGATCAAAGCATTCAGAGGTGGTCAGCTTGATAAATCCACTGTAAAGTTCTCACTATAAAAATAGTTTTAATATCCAATGAAGATAATTTTCTGGACCCATTATTCCATTAGGGAACTAGAAAATGGTAATTTTTCTAATCCTATCATTCTTTCTGTATTTACTGATCTCTTAAAAACAAAACAAAAACCTTTTAATTTGAGGAGCTTTGGGTGGCCCCAAAACTTTGCTTTTCCACATGGAAAAAGCAAAATAAATGCTTATTTTTCCCCCTATCAATTTTCAGGATGAGTTGGTGCCCAAGCATCTTCCATTGCTGACCAAACTGTGCAGCTGTAATCAAGTAAACTATCGAACTACTAGTGGGGTCATGTCAAAAGACCCAACTCCCACTGGCTGATGATGGGGCAATTTGAATATCAAACCATATACTGCCTGTAATGGAATGATGATTTTTCTTTTATATGAGTTTTACCTACAAACATACAAACACACACGTGCACACACACAATGTTAAATTTCCAACTGGTTAGTTTCCTTCCTGCCATCTTTTTGATGTTTCTAATTAATTTTTAACAGTGGTCAGACAATAGGAATTGCAAAACATTTACTTTTTGGAATTTATTATGGGAAAATAATTTCACATTTTTCTGATTCTTCAATAGTTGTATGCTTAACCTCACATTCATGAAATTTATAAGGTTTCTTTTCAGCATGAAATGACTGATGCAGCTCAAATGAAGAACTTCTCACATTCAATATAACCTCCTACCTCACATTCAATATAACCATAACATAACCTCCTAGATTTTATCTGGAATAAATTATCTTAAGTTTAGTAAGTGCTGAGCAATGACATGAGGCATTTCTACATTTACTACTTCTAGAGTAAATTCCTTTCATATGAATTCACTAATACTAATGATAATGATTGTAGGTAATATTTACAGAAAACATGCTATGTGGCTGCTATTTTTCCAAGCATTAACTACTTAATCCTTAAGATGATCCTATTACAGTGTGGCAGGCTGACTCTCAAATGGTCCCTACAGCCTGATATTCATATTCTTGTGTAATCCTCTACCCTGATATTCATATTCTTGTGTAATCCTCTACCCAAGTTACCCAGTAACTTGCTTCTAACCAGTAGAAGACAGCAAAGGTGACTAAAAGGTGTTATTTTGGTGATTAGGTCACACAAGATTATTGCTTCTATGATGCTAGTAGACTACTACATTCTTGGCTTGCACACTTAATAGGCAGTCATGCTGAAGAAGCCCATATGGCAAAGAACTAAGATCAGCCTTCAGCCAGCTAGAAACTGTGGACCTCAGTGTGACAGCCAACAACCATGTGAGGTTGGAAATGGATCCCTTCCCCTGTTGAGCCTTCAGATGAGACCCAACCCTGGCTGAAACCTTTAGTTTAGCTTTGTGAGAGACCCTGAAGCAGAGGACCCAACAAAGTTATGCCCAGACACCTGACCCATAGAAATTGTGAGATAATGTGTATTACTTTAAGCTACTAAGTTTGTGGTAATTTATTACACAGCAATAAATAACTAATATACATAGGTACTACCATCACCATTTTACAAGTGAGCAAAATGAGGCACAGAAGTTTAAGTACCTTGTCCAATAACACACTGGTAATAAAGGAGTGAAATGGGGATAATGATAGATAAGGCTAAAGATTTTCCTACATTCATTCTATTATTCCCTCATACCAATCTGCTGAAGATAAACAATGTTTGAATGGTGATAGAAGGCTTTTAAAGCAACATATTTTTTCAATAATATAAAATTTCTTATGCTTAGTTGAATCATGAAGCAAAATTCTCAAAAATGAATTTTCAGATATCCTGTAACAATGTACAATTGATGGCTTTCTTGTATTAAACTCCATTGTGAATTTTCTGATGTTGAGTAAGATGTGAATGCTGTCTAAAGGCCTTCTTACATTCCTTACATTTGTAGGGTTTCTCCCCAGTATGAATTCTCTGGTGTTGAGTAAGGAATGAATAAAGTCTAAAAGCCTTACCACATTCCTTACATTCATAAGGTTTCTCACCAGTATGAATACTCTGATGCTGAGTAAGTTGTGAGAGCAGTCTAAAAGGTTTTCTACACTCCTTACATTCATAAGGTTTCTCACCAGTATGAATACTCTGATGTTGGGTAAGTTGTGAGAGCAATCTAAAGGCCTTCCCACATTCTTCACATTCATAAGGTCTTTCACCAATATGAATGCTCTGATGTGAAATAAGTTGTGAGTAACTACTAAAGGTCTTCCAGCATTCCATACATTCATAAGGTTTCTCACGAGTATGGATTCTCTGATGGCGAACAAGTTGTTGCCTGAGTCTAAAAGTCTTCCCACATTCCTTACATTCATAGGGTTTCTCACCAGTATGAATACTCTGATGGACAGTAAGTTGTTGGCATATTCTAAAAGCCTTTCCACATTCCTTACATTCATAAGGTTTCTCACCAAAATGAATTTTCTGATGTACTCTAAGGTCTGGACCACATACAAAGGCTTTCCCACATTCCTTACATTCATAAAGCTTCTCAGCAGTATGAAGTCTCTGATGTCGAGTAAGGTGTGTACACTGCCTAAAGGTCTTTCCACATGCCTTGCATTCATAGGGTTTCTCACCAGTGTGAATTCTCTGATGTCGAGCAAGTTGCTGATGCACTCTGAAGGCCTTTCCACACTCCTTACATTCATAGGGCTTTTCACCAGTATGAAGTCTCTGATGTTGAGTAAGTTCTTGGAGCACTGTAAAGGCCTTCCCACATTCCTTACATTCATAGGGCTTCTCACCAGTATGAAGTTTGTGATGTCGAATAAGGTGTGCACGCTGTCTAAATGCCTGCCCACATTCCTTACATTTGTAAGGTTTCTCACCAGTATGAATTCTCAGGTGTTGACTAAGTGTTGAGCGACGAATAAAGGTCTTCCTACATTCCTTACATTCATATAACTTTTCTCCATTATGGACTCTCTGATATTCAGCAAGAAAATTATGCTTTTTGTAAGTGGTCATTTTTTCAGAAGTAATTTTCACTTGCCCAAAATATCCCTCTTGTGGTTCCTTTTGCCCCTCATTCTTGCCTTTGCATTCCCAATCATTTCTAAAAATGGAGTCCTGAAGACTATAGCTTTTAATTCTTTCCATTATCTCCCACTGGAATGAATATATTTCATAAATGTCCTTTTCTGGAGATAAAGTATTGGTCCTGTATCTGGACTCCAAATCTGAAAGAAAACAGAAGGCAAACACAAACTATACTCCTGTGACAGAAGAAAGAAAACTTCTATAGGGAAATAAAAGGCACCTAAAATAATGTATATTACAAGTGAATGGATTAGATAGCTCTAAAACAGGAATTTCTGCTACAATACCACAAATGTGAACCTAAAAAAACGCTTATCTTCTGCAAAATTACCAAATAATTAAGAGTTTATGAAGAAAACAGGGATGGAGAAAACCACTCAAACCTATGCAACTTTAGGGCGCCTGGGTGGCTCCGTGGGTTAAAGCCTCTGCCTTCAGCTCAGGTCATGATCTCAGGGTCCTGGGATCGAGCCCCACATTGGGCTCTCTGCTCGCCGGGGAGCCTGCTCCCTCCTCTCTCTCTGCCTGCCTCTCAGCCTACTTGTGATCTCTCTCCCTCTGTGAAATAAATAAAATCTTAAAAAAAAAACAAAACTATGCAATGTTATTGGCAAAGTGTTATCAAATATAACAACTGGTATTTCAAGAGATGACTCAAAAGGCAGTTCAAGACACCTGAAGGCCACTTCATGGACATTAAAATGCACACACAAAAAAAGTGGAAATGCTAGATTTCGGGTGCTCAGACACCGTGATTAAAAAAAAAGCACTGAGTCATCAAGGCTACCATTAAGGTGAGAACAGGGTAAAATGTAACCTGTCTCCAGCTAGAAGCCATGCAAGGTTGATGGTATCTACCTCTGGGGAGAAAGTCCTGGATGCAGACATTTATTATTCATATTTTTCATATAGAGGTGAAAGGGCAACCAACAATAAAGCATCAAGTTGAACACTTTGCCCTTCCTGATGAATGTTTTAGGTTTACTTCTGAGTTCAGATAGGAAAATGACCTGTAAAACCAACTAACTCTCACATTATGCTACTATCATTCCCCATTCCATATCACTATTAAGCTTATTTTTATTTTTGTATTGCAGGTTATTAATTGTATTAAGGAACAAATGTATTTGCATACATTTTTTTTTAAAATGGCAAAGGAAACACAGAGAATGGAGTACAGGACTGGAGATAAGGTTGGTGATTAGGGAAACAAGGTAAATCAGTGATAAAAATCACCTGAAGAGTTCTTAAAATTATACAGAGGTATTTTTAACTGACTGAAACATAACCTACAGGATTAAGTCCTGGGTGTGATTTTGTTTTGTACTTATATAAATTCTCCAGCAAATGATTCTGATGCTGATCAATATTTGAGACTCTCTACTTACATGTTTTTAATGATTTCTCTTTATAATTAGAATCAAATATAAATATCTGAACATAGACAATAAGCTGCTTATCAGTGCCTCTCTCATTTACTCTCTCTGTTCATGCTATAAAGGCCTCTTTTCAGCTCACAAAAGGCACTAACACTGTTCCCATTAAATAGGACCATTCATAGGTTGTTCCTTCTTTGAGAAATCCTCTGCCTGCATGCTTGGCTTTCCTTCACTGTCAGGTCTCAATCAAAAATCACTTCTTCTGGGCACCTGGGTGGCCTCTGCCTTTGGCTCAGGTCATGATCTCAGGGTCCTGGGATCGAGGCCGGCATCGGGCTCCCTGCTCAGCGGGGAGCCTGCTTCCTCCTCTCTCTCTGCCTGCCTCTCTGCCTACTGGTGATCTGATCTCTCTTTCTCTGTGTCAAATAATAAATAAAATCTAAAAAACAAGAACTATGCACTTTATATTCTATCCCAGCAACCGGATGCTCTTTTTTGTCCCAATTTTGGAATATTTATTAATTTTCTCATTTGTTATTCTATTAGTTTCTTACCCCTAAGCTTCCCTAGTGGCAGAAACAATCTCTAAAGTCCATTTACCACAAAATAACGAACCCCAAATACATAATGGATATTACTCATTTAATTCCTGTAATTATGTCATCACTAACGAATTATGTATATCTGTTTCTAATCTTTTAAAATGTACTACAATAGGGGTGCTTGGCTGGCTCAGTCAGTGGAGCATGCAACTCTTGATCTTGGGGTTCTGAGTTTGAGCCCTACGTTGGGAGTAGAGTTTACCTAAAAAAAATGTACTACAACGATATACTTTTCTCCACTAGAGTTTATACTTATCAGTGCTACATTTATTCAAATTTTTGTTCTTTCATAACTCTTCTAGGTGTTCCTTCCCATTCTATATAGCTAAAGCAATGTTTGTACGTCCCAGAAAGCTACCTCAAATATCTTTCAATAATCCTAACATTGAAAGGCTTATGAAATCCTGAGCAAAAAGGCATGGGAAGATATTGAGTATAGCAGAATGACTATCAAATATGGAATGGTACCTGGGATCACCTGAGTACAAAAGAGTAAAAATAAAGCCTATGTTGGATATAGGGTCAAAGATAATGATCCAGATGGGGGACATGCAGGAGAAAATCTAAATGTTGAATGAAGTAAGCAAAGATATGGGGACAAGTGGGATAGGAGTGATAAGAAAGCTTTTTCTATGACTACAGTACAAATGTATAAAACTGCTGAAATGACTCAAAAAAGGCTCATCACCATGAAACATGAAGAGACTTTGAAACTATTTCTAAACTCGATTATGGTGGTGGTTACATAACTGTATGCATTTGTCAAAATTCCATATACTAAAAAGAATGAATTTTAATGTACATAAATTATATTTTATGAATAAACTAGACATAAAGTATTTTTAAAATGTAAACACAGAAAAAGATGTCAATTCCTACTAATTTATAAAAATAATGCACTCTTAGGAAATATTTGGGAAATCTCTACCATCTGCTCAATTTTGCTGTCAATCTAAAACTGGTCTAAAAATGAAGTCTATTAAGAGAGGGGTCCTGGGTGGCTCATTTGGGTAAGTGTCTGACTCTAGATTTCAGCTCAGGCCATCTCAGGGTTGTGAGATCAAGCCCTGCATCAGACTCCACACTGGGTGTAGAGCTTGCTTAAGATTCTCTCTCTTCCTCTCCCTCACCCCTCCAATCTCTCTCAAAAAAAGCAATATATATATATCCAAATAGAAATCTCATAACTGAAAAACAGCTAACATTAAGAATTTAACAGATATCTTTAAGGAGCAGATTAGACTTAGAAGAAAGTAAGATCAGTGAACTAGAAAATGGGTTTATAGAAGCAGCACAGGAATAAAAAAGAATAAGAAAAAAAAGAAAAAAAACAGAAAAGAACATAAAAGATACGTGCGACAATTTAAAAAGGTCTAACATGTATGTAACCTGAGTCCCAGAAAGAGCAAAAATGGGAAAGAAACAATACTTTAATATATAACAACCAACAATACTTCAAAACTGGTAAGATACGAAGCCTAATTTAATTCCTTAAAACAGCAAAGAGAATACATACACCACAATATAAAACTAGATAGACCACAGTAAATCTGTGAAAACCAATAAAAAAGAAAATTCTAAAGGCAGTCATAAGGGAATAAAAATACCTCCAAAACAATACCTCCAGGGGCACCTGGGTGGCTTAGTCATTAAGCGCCTGCCTTCAGCTCAGGTCATGATCCCAGGGTCCTGGGATCCTGGGATGGAGCCCCACATTGGGTTCCTTGCTCAGTGGGGAACCTACTTCTCCCTCCCCTCCCTGTTCATGCTCTCTCTCTCGCTATGTCTGTCTATTAAAAAATAAAAAAATCCAAAACAAAACCTCCAAAGGAATTACAATATGACCAACAAACTGCTGCTAAATGGAAATGATAAAAGCCAAAGACATTTGCTAAGAGGAAAATAACTGCCAATCCAGAATTCTATCCAACAAAAACAAAGACAAAATTCTGTACCCTTTAAAAGTATTTTCAAACAATACCTAAGAGAATCCATTGCCGAGAGGCACAACAAAAGAAATATTTAAGGAAGTTCTTCAAGTACAGAGAAAATGATTCTAGATAGAAGAATGGCAGTGCAGAAAAAAATGAGGAGCACTGTAAGAGGTTAACATGTAGGTAAATCTAAATAAGTTTTAGGGTGCCCGGGGTGGCTCAGTCGGTTAAGCGTCTGCCTTCGGCTCAGGTCATGATCCTAGGATCAAGCCCAGTGTCAGCAGGGAGCCTGCTTCTCTGTCTCCCTCTGCTGTTCCCACTGCTTGTGCTCTGTCAAATAAACGAGATCTTTAAAAAAAAATTAATAAAATGTTCTTAACATCTTCATAATATTGGAAAAGATATAAAGGAATTAATTTAAGGTAACAATGTAATAAGTAAAGAATCCATGTTTTAATTTCTAGGGCAACTCTGAGAAGAAAACTAAAAGTATATATAACTAACACACTCCAGAGGCAAAAGCTAAAACCAAAATATTCGATTAATCCAGGAATGGCAGGAGAGGGAAAAAAGGAAGAGTAAGTTGAACCACCGGAAAAAATTAGGAAGATACTAGATTCGCGCCTCAATACGTAAGAAAATTACTTAAATGTAGATGGATAAAATAACATCAGTTAAAAGACAAAGATGCTTCTTATCTATATTGGGGGAAGAAGCTGTGTGAGGAGTCCAATCCAGGTAAAAAGGACATCCCCCAATGAGGGCAGCCTCAGGCAGACTGTTGAAAATACAAGTGAGGTGAGAAGAGTATCCGGACAGAGAAGCAGACCAACGTGTGTTGTGCAAATCTACCATGAATCTAACTCTAACTCCCATCATTACCATTCCAATCAAAATCACTATCTTCTTCAACTGGGACAAAAGAAATAACCTCTTGACTGTTTTTCCCTCTCCCCATCTTGCCCCTATTCAATCTGTTCATAGAGTGATAATTATAAGACAAATAAGCTTAGGCAATTTCCCTGCTCAAAAGTTTCCAATGGGGGCGCCTGGGTGGCTCAGCGGTTTAAAGCCTCTGCCTTTGGCTCAGGTCATGATCTCAGGGTCCTGGGATCGAGGCCCACATCGGGCTCTCTGCTCGGCAGGGAGCCTGCTTCCTCCTCTCTCTCTCTGCCTGCCTCTCTGCCTACTTGTGATCTCTCTCTCTCTGTCAAATAAATAAATAAAATCTTTAAAAAAAAAAAAAAAGTTTCCAATGGCTTTCTGTCACATTTAAAAGTCACAGGCCTTACCTTTGAATAATCATCCTCATCAGCCTGGCCTTGCTGTTTCTCAAACATACAAAACTTCCACCTCCTGACCCAAGGCTTCAGCATTTGCTATTCTATCAGGACTGCTCTGGCTTTAGATATTCCTATAACTTGAGCTCTTTTTTCATGCATCCACTCAAATATCACCTCCTTAAAAAGCCCTAACCATTCTAAAACAGATGTGTCTACACCTGTCAATTTCTATTCCCTTGCTCTTCTCACTTAACAATACTTGTCACTTGGGCGCCTGGGTGGCTCAGTGGGTTAAAGCCTCTGCTTTCGGCTCAGGTCATGATCTCAGGGTCCTGGGATCGAGGCCCGCATCGGGCTCCCTGCTCAGCGGGGAGCCTGCTTCCCCCTCTCTCTCTCTGCCTGCCTCTCTGCCTCCTTGTGATCTCTCTCCCTCTGTGAAATAAATAAATAAATAAATCTTTAAAAAAAAAAAAAACAATACTTGTCACCACCTAATATTATTTATTCATTTACTTGTTTACTTAATGTCCTTACTCTTATTAAAATGTAAACATGAGGGCGCCAGGGTGGCTCAGTGGGTTAAAGCCTCTGCCTTCAGCTCAGGTCATGATCTCAGGGTCCTGGGATCTAGGTCCGCATCGGGCTCTCTGCTCAGCAGGGAGCCTGCTTCCTCCTCTCTCCTCTCTCTCTTCCTGCCTCTCTGCCTACTTGGAATCTCTCTCTCTGTGTCAAATAAATAAATAAAATCTTAAAAAAAAAAAGTAAACATGACTGCTGGAACCTACCACTCTTGTTCACAACTGTTCCACTGGTGGGTAGCACAGTGCATGGTTCTAACTGGGCACTCAAAGAATGAATATATTTGTAGGAAACAAAAGACATATAAACTAATCAAAGAAACTGGATCCTATATAGATACTGCTATGGACTGAATTTTGTCCCTCTGAAATTATACACTGAAGTTATGACCACCACCTCCCCCCCCGACTGTATTTGGAAATAGTGCTTTTAGAAGATAATGAAGGTTAAATGAAGTCACAAGGCTCCTAATCCAATAGGACTGGTGGCCTTATAAGAGCTCTCTCTCTTCTCTGCCTCCTCTCCCTCTGCCATGTGAGGACAATGTGAGAAAGGGTGATCTGCAAGCCTGGAAGAGAGCCCCTCTCAGAACCCCCAAATGCTAATCTCAGACTTCCACCCTCCAGGACTACGGGAAAACAACTTTCTGTTGTCTAAGGTATTTTGTTATGGCAGCTTAAGCTAACACAGATTGACATATAAATGAATTATTGTCACTGATCATAAAAAAGAGTAACCCCTCTCTTTGTTCACATTTTTTACCCATCACCCCAAATGGGACATTTTTGTTTCCTTTTTATTTTGAAAAAACTGTAGATTCCTATGAGGTTACAGAGAAATATACAGGAAAGGCCGATGCAACTTTCACCCAGCCTCTCTCAAGGTTAACACCTTACATAACCATAGTGTAATATTCAAACCAAGAAATTCTTAGTTTTCCTCTAAAAGCTTTATTTAGCTTTCATTTTTTTGTAAGTTTATTTTTTTTTATCATTTTTAGTAATCTTGGGACGCCTGGGTAGCTCAGCCAGTTAAGCAGCTGCCTTAGGCTCAGGTCATGATCCTAGAATCCTAGGATCGAGTCCTGCATCGAGCTCCTTGCTTGGCAGGGAGCCTGCTTCTCCCTCTGCCTGCTCTGCCTGCTGTTCCCCCTGCTTGGGCTCTCTCTCTCTGTCCCTGATAAATAAATAAATAAAATCTTTTAAAAAAAATTTATTTTTAGTAATCTCTACACCCCACAACTCCAAGAGTTGCATGCTCCTCTGACTAAACTAGTCAGGCATCCCTAGCTTTCATGTTTTTTATATAAAATTTATATTAAGTTAAAAAAATTTTTTTCATATTTAGGTTTTATATTTGGCTTTTTATATTTTTTATGTTTAGTTTTCTATTTAGGTCTAAAACACATTAGGTCTAAAATACATCTTAAATTTAATAATTTTTTTTAAGATTTTATTTATTTATTTGACAGAGAGAGATTACAAGCAGGCAGAGAGGCAGGCAGAGAGAGAGGAGGAAGCAGGCTCCCTGCTGAGCAGAGAGCCCGATGTGGGCCTCGATCCCAGGACCCTGAGATCGTGACCTGAGCTGAAGGCAGAGGCTTTAACCCACTGAGCCACCCAGGTGCCCTTAAATTTAATAATTTAATAAATTAATTTAATAAATTAAATTAATCTGGGGATGAGGCAGGGGTCAAGACTTTCTTCCCACTTACACAGCACTATTTGTTGAAAAAACTTTCCTTTCCCCATTGGAATGTTTTGGTGCCTTTGTCAAAAAATAAATGATCTTTTCGGTGTAAGTTTTACCTCTCAGGTCTTTGTTCTGTTCTGTTTGTTGATCCTTATCCAATACTCAATGTCTCGATTACTGTAGTTGTTTTTTTTTTCTTTAAGATTATTTATTTATTTGACAGAGAGACACACAGCGAGAGAGGGAACACAAGCAGGGGGAGTGGGAGAGGGAGAAGCACGCTTCCTGCTGAGTTTTAAGATTTATTAATATGAGAGAGAGAGAGAGAGAGAGAGAGAATGTGAGGGGAGGGCGGAGGGAGAGAATCTCAAGCAGACTCCCCACGGAGTCTGGAGCCTAATGCAGGGTCACTCAACATACTGAGCCATCCAGGCACCCCTTGATCACTATAGTTTTATATATAAAATAAATAAATAAATAAATAAATGAATAAATGAATAAATAAATAAATAAATAAAATCACACACACACACACACACACACACACACACACACTTATTTATTTATTTATTTGTTTGACAGAGAGCGAGCACAAGCAGGGAGAGATGCAGGCAGAGGAAGAGGGAGAAGCAGGCTCCCCACGGAGCACAGAGCCCAATGTGGGGCTCAATGACCTGAGCCAAAGGCAGTTGCTTAACCCACTGAGCCACCCAGGCACTCCTGATTACTATAGTTTTATAAGATTCTTGACATATGTAGTCTAAGTCCTATAATATATTCTTCTTTTTCCAAGATTACCTTAGAATCAGCTTGTTAAAACTATAAAATTGACATTTTAACAATACTGCATCTTCCCATCCCTGAAATAGTCTCCATTTATTTAGGTCTTTAATTTCTCTTAGCAATGTTCCATGATATTTAGTGTAAAAGTCTTGCATGTTTTGTTAAGTTTATTCCTTAGTATTTTTGTTTTTTGACAGTAATGTAAATTGACTTAATTTGCTTTTAATTTTCTTAATCGACTTAATTTACTTTAAATTCCTTATTTTTTTTACTTCTAGTATATAAAAACGCAATTGATTTTTATATATTAACTTTGTATCCTGTGATCTTACTGTGATCTTCAGTTATTACTTTGAGTAGTTGCTATTTTGATTCCTTAGGATTTTCTAGGACACAATCATGCTATCTCCAAACAGAGTTTAACCTCTTACTTTTTGATTTTATGTCTCTTATTTCTCTTGCCGTATTTTAATGCTAGGACCTTCAATACAATGTTAAATAGATATGGGAAAAGTGGGCACTCTTGCCTTGTTCCCAATCTTAAAGGGGGAAATTTTTCAAACAAGTGTGATGAAGTTTATGATGTAGTATATGTTTTTAGCAGCATTTTTTTGAGGAAGTTCCCTTCAATTTGCAGTTTCCTGAAAATTTGTATTATGAATGGATGTTGAATTTTGTCATATGCTATTTCTACATCTCTGGACATAATCACATGGTTTCTCTCATTCTTGTTGGTACTGTAAATGACATGGATTAACTTTTTTTCACACTAATTTCTGAATGTTAAACCAAGCTTGCATTCCTGGGATAAACCCTACTTGATCATCATTTTTACATATGCTAGATCTAATTTACTAATATTTTCTTAAGGATTTTACATCTATGTTCATGAAGGATAATGAGCCTGTCATTTTTTTTCCCTTTAGTAGTTCATCAGGACATACTATACAATTTACACTGTTCTCAGAAAATGAGTTGGGAGCTGTTCTTTCCTTTTATGAAGGCATTTGTGTACCAGCGCTATTTCTTCTGTAAATATTTAATAGAATTCACTGGTGAAGCCATTTGAACCTGGTCTTTTCTTTATGGAAAGATTTCTGATGATTAATTCAATTATTTTGATAGATATAAGGTTACTCCTATTTTCTTTTTTTATCTTGTATCAGTTCTGATAATTGTGCTTTTCAAAGAGTTTTTCCATTTCATTTAAGATGTCGAATTTATTGGCATAAAATTACTCATGGTATTCTCTCATTCTTTTAATGGCTATAGAGTGTGAAGTGATAACCCAGTTACTCTTTCATTCCTAGTATTAGCAATTGTTGTCTTTCTTTTTTTTTTCCTCAATGATTCAAGCTAGGTGTTTACCAATTTTGTTGCTCTTCTCAAGAAATCAACTTTTGGCTTTATTAGTTCTCTCTACTTTTTCTATCTTGTTGATTTCTATCTTGTTGATTCAGAGAGCCCGATGCGGGCCTCGATCCCAGGACCCTGGGATCATGACCTGAGCCGAAGGCAGCGGCTTTAACCCACTGAGCCACCCAGGCGCCCTATCTTGTTGATTTCTATCTTGTCATCTTTTTTTCTTCTACTGAGAACAGCTCCTCTCTCTCTGAAGTAGGAGAAAAATATGAGAAATGAGAAAAACAGTTGTAATCAAGGTGAACATGAAGTTCCTTTGGTGTTCAGGTTTAAAAGATTTTAATTTGCTTCCCAGGTCTCAGCCCTTTCCTCCACAGGCCATGGGCTTTTGAGGAGAGATTTCCAAAAATAATCAAGGTGAACATGAAGTTCCTTTGGTGTTCAGGTTTAAAAGATTTTAATTTGCTTCCCAGGTCTCAGCCCTTTCCTCCACAGGCCATGGGCTTTTGAGGAGAGATTTCCAAAAACATCTCAAGGCTAAGAGGCTTGTCTGATTACCTGCAGTAATTAATTCCCCATCTTACTCAGCCCTCACTCACCAGAGTAGTGTCGTCTGGTCCCTTCCCTCACAACCATCCAGGGCTCCTTCCCTTCATCCAATAAGGTAATCACATCTGGTTTAGAAATGGAAGGTTCTGCTTAAAAGATAATGTGACATGAAATTTTAACTCCAAAAGTCAGGTTCAAATTTGGTTAAGCTCGTAATTAACTACAGACCAAAATGATACTTTATAAAGCCTAAGAGCAGAGAAATGCAAGGGAATTGAAGAGCGTTCATATTAGGGTAACTTCAGAAACATAAGGAAGAGATGGTTAAGGACAGGCCTTAATATAATTTAAACTCTGTTGAGAGGCAGTCCTGTGTAGTGGTTGGGAACACATAACCTGGATCCAGAAAGCCTGAGTTTAAATCTTGCCTGTGTTGCTGTGTTACCTCAGCCCATTATTAACTTCTTATGCCTAAGTTTTCTCATCCGAAATGAGGATAATCAGAGTATATTTCTTATAAAGTTGTGAGAATTAATTAGTAACACACAATACTCAGAATAGTATCTAAGTATAAATATATGAAGCTATATATATATATATGTACATACACACACATACATATACACACCTCTGTGTGTGTATTAGCTATTTTTATTGTTATCAATTTGCTGCAAGACAGTGTCTTCCTGAGACGACTTCTGATTCTTTCTAGGATTATTTACTCAATGTTAAATGCAAAGTTCTTAGATTTTAAATTTGAACCACAAAGCAGGCAGAACTGAATATATTTGTCATAGGAAAGAGAATGTGTTTACTTGAGCTTTAAATGAACTTTGTAATTTTAAATGAGTTTTAAATGAACTATTTCATACTTTGTAAGTTATATACACTCCCCTGATTTTTAGAGAGACTTGAAACCCCTGTGTTTAGATATTTTCCTTGCAGGTGGATTAAAAAGGAGTGTTAAGTTTCTGCATCAATTCTGGGCTCAAATATAATGTAAAATCTGATTTTTTGGACAATGCTTCTGTTCAAAACCAGAATTCAAGCCCAACCCTTGGATAGCAGTGAAACAAGTAAATTACGGAGCCTGAAGAAAATCTGAACAACAGAGCCGGGTCAAAGTGATGATGTATTAAATGGAGGAGATGTATTAAAAGGAGGTTTTTCCAACCTAATGAAGCTAAAACCATTCCTTTGGAACAGAGAGAAAAAATTTATCTAGTTTCTCAAAACATAGTCCTGAAATTGACAGCAGAGAAAGCCAACATAGTTTGGAATAAATAGCCTTACCTAGTGAGATGAAATTGCTATAATTCTCCCACATCACGTCCCTATATAAGTCCCTCTGAGCTGAGTCCAGGAATTCCCATTCTTCCTGTGAGAAGTCTATGGCCACGTCCCTGAATGTCACTGAACCCTGAAAAAACAAGACTCATGTATTACCTGTGAAAATAAATGAAATGTTTTTTAAATGAAAAGGGAGGAGATCAAGGACTGCAATGCGGTGAAGGGTTCACATAACAAGCAAATGGAGTAGGTCTTATGTGTTGGGGACGGTAAGAAAATTAGTATCACTGAAGGAGAGTTCTACATGTCTTGAAGAGTCCTGTCTCTACAGATAAGATTAATTTTTTACCCAAAAATATCTGAAAATGAATAAAATAACCAAAAAAAGTCCCAATTAAATGAAAGCCTACACACAAGCCTTCAACAAGCCCTGTGTCTCCACCACAAATTCATGGGAAATATTTTCCACCTTCTTTTCCCTTTAATCGTCGTGAAAAAATATTGATAAAAACTTCTCCCAAATGTACTACAATATCTCTTCTAAGAAAACAGACCCAAGTTCATCATAAAGTCAGATTTTCTTACAAACATTTTCCCTATAAGGACCACTTTTTTACTCAACTTTACAGAAACTGCTACACGGTGGTCCATGTTTTGAATATACTAGATTCAGTCTTTTTCTTTTCCTATTTAGATATTTTAATTCAGTTCAATTTCAAACATCTTCTTCAGCTCTCACAGCCTACATTATCTATTACTTGTGCATCTGAATGACATTCTTAGTCTTTATCATCCATCACTCCTCACTGAACACCCTCCCTCATTCCTGAATTAGAGGATACTGAACCATGATGACATCACTTTGGACCAGTGGTTTTCAATAAGGAGCGATTTTACTCTGCAGAAGACATCTGGCCATGTCTGGAGACAATTTTGGTTGTCACCACAGGGTGGGGGGGGGGTGTTGCAGGCATCTAATTGGTAGAGGCCAGGGATACTGTTAGACATCCAGCAATGCAGAGGACAAGTCCCCACAATAAAAAATTCTCTGGCTCAAAATATTAATAGTCCCAAGGTTGAGAAACTTTGTTCTAAACCCATACATCCCATAGAATTACACAATGGACTCTGCTCCTGGTATTCTTCTCTCAGGGTTTCCTGGAGATGATTCTCGATCTTTCTCTTTGCAGTTTTGTTCTGATTACCTTCTAATCACCCCACTGGTGAGAGAAAGATCCCTTGCCCTAAAGAGTATGAGGTGGCTCAATTCCTGACACTGGACAGATGCGATTGACAGCATTTATTAGACATGTATACTCACAGCCCAGGGAAGGAGAACACCACACGTCATGCAGGGCCACACAGGGGTTGCACTCAGGAATGGAGTGAACAAGCAGGGTCTGTGGGAGGCAGGCTTTGTAGTAAAAAGAGGGTAAGGTGTCCCTGATTCCTGCAGGAGGATGTGACTGGTTTGTTTGAATAATTCTGTGGGCCGGCAAGGAGGTGAAACCCTTTAGAGGACCAGGAGGGATTTAGGTCATCTTTCTGATAGGAAAGCTAGCCAGGCGGGAGTCTTTTCTGCTGGATGGGGAACATATCTGGCAAGAGCAGGGGAACTCATGATTAGGTCTTTCGAGCCCAGATAAAGATATCAAGTCAGCATATGAAATTTTAGGCCTTTCGATATAAGGCCCCAGTTACATCCCTACCAATCCACCCAGTTCTAAAAGCCTTACATACATACCATAAGATTTCAACACATTCAGTGACTGAGACCAGCTAACACTAAATCTCATCTTATGTACTGGAAAACTCTTGTCTGTGAAGTCTGAAGTTTCCCCTTCTAGGCAGTCAAACAGGACCAAATTCTCTTTTTCATCAAATCACATTATCTTCAAGGAAAGTTTTCAAAACAAGGATCTCCCACTTAGTATCAATAACCCCATTCCTGAATATCAGACATTCTAATACTATATTATTAAACATGTACCTATTTTCCTATCATTTTAAAGCAAAGAACTCCACTGCATTATACATCAATTCCAAGCCTCCAAATAGCCTCACAGCTCCCTCCAGTATGGAATTACAGTTCACAGGGGTTAGTTATTGCACAGGTATCTTTAGCTTTAGTATTTTCATTGTCTCTTTTACTGAATTCATTTTTCTCACTTGTTTTGTGTCTTTCCTCACCTACAATACTTCCCCAACTTTTTAGAAATGCATTTTATACTACACAAGAGCTATACGTTAAGTACATTATAAAAATGCATTTCAGTAAGAATTTAACACTCAGTTATGACTCACACACAGTATGAAGGTCTGATACCTCCATTCTCACCAGCAGCACCAGATACACACATTCTCTTTAATGATATCTGCATGCATCTCAAAACACTTGCACATGGTTCTGATAGTCTAGCAATTATATGTGAAATATAATGAGACTCTCCTGCAATTATTTTTGCTAAAAAAGGTTGTACTGAATTATACAATTTCACACATATAAAGTTCTAAAAATAGGTAAAATTCATTTATGATGTGAGAAGTCAGGATAGTGGGGGCGCCTGGATGGCTCAGTCCATTAAGAAGCTGCCTTCAGCTCAGGTCATGATCCTGGGGTCCTGGGGTCCAGCCCTGCGTTGGGCTTCCCTGCTCAGTAAGGAGTCTGTTTCTTCCTCCTCCCCTCCCCCCACCCATGAGCTCTCTCTCTCTCTCTCTCTCTCAGATAAATAAAATAAAATCTTTAAAAAAAGAAAAAAAGAAATCAGGATAGTGGTTATACTATCCTGGGTGGGGTGGGCAGGGAGTGACTGAAAAGGGGGCATCTTAGGTACTAGCAATATTCTCTTTCTTGACTTTAGTGCTAATAGCACAGATATGCTCAATTCATGAAAATTCATTCAGCTACACACTTAGGACTTGTGTACTTTTCTCTATGTGTGTTACATGTCAATAAAAAGCTCAAAAACTTGGAAAAGATGTCAAATTGTGTACAGGACACAATTTTTTCCTACATAAAACCAGACTAAAAATCACTATGTTCAGAGAAACATATTTTCTCTGAAGTTAAAATATTAAAATCAAAAGCTGTTCTATTGGAAAATGTTAGCAAGGGGACAGTCTGCAGAGAATGCCTACATTTTTCTCAAGACATTTCACTTTCACTCCCTCATGGCTCTTGACAGAGGATTCTGAAGCTAGGAGGGGGTCCACATTAGTGGAGAAGAGGGAAGGGCACCTAGAAAGGGCATTGGGTTACTTGTCCCCAACCCTCATAGGACTGAGAGTAACTAAATCAAGTTCTTGGGCAGAGTTTCAGGATAAAGGAATGAGTATATACACATAACCTAAAGATCAACAATATTTCAAAAAGGAGTAAAGAACATTAACTTACATGGGCCATGGTTTCAAAATGTGAGAACTAGTCAGTCCTTTTTAAGATTTCTCTGTTGGAGAACTGCAGAGCCCCGATAAGCCAGATCTGAAAGAAAAAAGAGACCATGAAACCAAATGTAACTCAAGAGATCCCAAAATGACTTACGTTAATGAGTTTTTTTTTCTTTTCCCTTCCTACTTCCTAACTATGCTCCACCACCCTGATCCCATACTCACAAAAACTAGAGGACACTATAAGAAGTCTGAAGAAATCCAAGCCCTGAGGAAATCCAGCTGAACAATGATGGATTTGGTATAAAAGCCTGAATACTTTGGAGGAAGATTCCCCATCTGGCAATGTAAATATGGTCCTGACACTGGATGATTCCTCCCTTCAGTACAACTTTTCATGGCTGAGAAAGGGCCATACCACCCATATACAGCCTCTTGAGCCCCCAGGATCCTGCCTGAACTTCCTAAACACGAAGCCTGAAAACCACACAGACTGAACCTGGCAGCTGCTGCCACTTGCCTTTCTCCAGCCCAAACAACTCATTACTCTGTTTCCCAATCAGGACCTCTCATACTGTGACATCCTTTGCACCTCCCCGCCTCATACCATGACCAGTGCAGTTAGTCAACAACATTCATGGAGAACTGTTACATGATGGGTGCTTTGCATACATCACACCCCATGACCCTAGGCACTGCCCTGCTATGAATTTCTTTTCACCTCTCAATAGATCAGGAAACCGGGGCGCCTGGGTGGCTCAGTGGGTTAAGCCTCTGCCTTCGGCTCAGGTCACAATCTGAGGGTCCTGGGATTGAGCCCTGCATTGGGCTCTCTGCTCAGCAGGGAGCCTGCTTCCCCCTCTCCCTCTGCCTGCCTCTCTGCCTGCTTGTGATCTCTCTCTCTGTCAAATAAATAAATAAAATCTTAAAAAAAAATAGATCAGGAAACCAATGCTCAGGGGTGAAATCAATTGCCCAAATTCAGTTATTAAGTGGCAAAGCTTTGTTCTGAGTTCACATTTCTCTAACTAAAAAATCATCTTTCAACTTTGGTTTTTGCCTCTAAAGACTAGATTTCTACTTCACTGAGAGGAACCTGAGCAAGGGCAATTTACTAAAAAAAGAAAAAAAGAAAAGAAATAACCTTTCGAAAGATACTAAGCCTCACTACTAATTAAGGAGATGTGTGTAAAGCACACACAAAAATTATACTTTTACAGTGATGGGACTGGGAGGTCTAAAAGACTGATGATGTCCCAGAGTAGGAAGGTCATGAGGAAATGGACACTTATTATGTGTTGGTCCAAATTTAGGACTATGTGAAGCAGCATTTAAAAATTATAACCCTGTAAACCCTGTGAACCAGTTCCCAGAACTCCACTTCTAAGACTAAAGGAACTATTTGCACATGTATATAAAGATGTCTCCAGAAGTATGGAGATAGGTCTGGTTTACAGTGAATAAAGGCTGAAAAGAATCTAGGAAATGGTTAAATAATGCATCTATACCACTGAAAAACAGGCACATATTAAAAAGTGATGACGTTGCTCTAATTTTTATGAAATGGGTGAAGCCAGTGTGTTTTAAAAAGAAATCCCATGGGGTGCCTGGGTGGCTCAGTTGGTTAAGCATCTGACTCTTGATCTTAGCTTGGGTCTTGATCTCAGGGTTGTGAGTTTGAGCCCTTAGTTGGGCTCCACACTAGGTATGGAGACTATTTAAAAAAATAAATTAATCAAATAAATAAAAATATAAACAAATAAATCAATCCCAACACGTGTGGAATTAAATTCTTGTGACAGAAAAAAAAAAATCACACATATGCCTAGAAGGACCAGCTAAAATGTTTACAGGAACAGCCAGTGACACTCACCACCATATTAAACACAGTGTGAACTTAAGGTACAAAAATATTCCAAATAAGGCAAAAATTTCCCCATTTCATGGTTTTCTTTAAGTCTTCTGTTGAACTGAGAAAAAAGCCCAGGATACTCTAAGAACAGCTGTTGTTTTCCCTGGGTGACTTTTCTTTTCTTTTCTTTTTTAAGATTTTATATATTTATTTGACAGAGAGTAAGAGCAGAAGCAGGGGGAGCAGCAGGCAGAGGGAGAGGGAGAAGCAGGCTCCCCACTGAGCAGAGAGCCTGACTCAGGGCTCAATCCCAGTACCCTGGGATCATGACCTGAGCCTAAGGAAGACACTTAACTGAATGAGCCACCCAGGCGCCTCAAGTGACTTTTCTTTTTCTTTTTTATTGACTTCACCTTCTAATTCATGAACCAAGTCTATGATTGAATTTGCCCACGTATGTTGGAGATCTATCTAGAAATGAATGGTAAAAAATTCTTGACTGATGCCTTTTAAGTAACGACAGCAGTCTCATGGCTGCTTCCTTTCCCATCTTCCTGAGAAATAAATTTATTTTATTTCTGAGTCAATGCTTTGGGCTAAGATGCCTATGAAGCCTCCAATTGGTTCTACTGGATCTCCTTGTCTTACTAATCTGACCCTGCATATAATATCATTAAAATAAAAACTGTGAGACAGTGTTAACAATACTGGAATTAAAATAAAAATTTAAAAAACACACCCACACAGAAAACCTGTGAGACATAAATCTTACTATATGAAATCCATTACCTCCAGACCCAACAGCTTCAGAATTATTTGGAAATAATTTGATAATGCTTTCTGTCATCAGATTAATATCTCTTCCTTCTATCATGATAGGTTATTGAGTAAGGCAGGAGGAATTTTTTTTTAAGTATACATAATGATGAGACTTGGTCTACTATTATAATTAACTACTAATACAGGCTTTGGTGTACCACTTTCAGGATACAAATCCTAGCTCTGATAACTATTAACTGTGATCTTAGACATGTTACTTAACTTTTCAGCCTTAGTCACTTCCCATAAAAAATGGTGATAATTACAGATTCTAACTCAAAAGGCTGTTATGAGGATTAAATAAGATATCACATATAATAAAGCACTTAAAAAAGCATATAAACAATAAATAAAAGTCAGTTATATCACTGAAGGTGAAGAATACTACATACTTTTTCCATAAAAAATTTGAACTTCTCAGCCTTGCTCTTACAATGCTAGCTGACAACAATTTACAAAAGGGGAGTTCATGGATGGATGAAGCTAAAGTGGGAAAATCCTCACAATTTTTGGATCTAGGTGATGAGAAAAGATGGAATTACAACATAATAGTAGCAATTAAATCTACTGAGCACTAATTATGTGTCAAGCATTCTCTGAGGACTTTATATATATTAATTCATCTATTCATAGCAATCCTATACAGCAATTTCTATCATTATCCTCTCACAGATGAAGGAACTGTGGCACAAAGAGATGAAATAAATTACCCCAATTTCATCCAGCTCTAAGTGGCAGTTTTAGGGCTAGAACACTGGTAATTTAGCTCCATAACTCAACTGCCTCTCCTAAGACCACATAAATATAAGGCCTGACCACTCGTGCTGTCAAAAACTTTACACCGATTCTCATATTTCTACTAACAGCTTCCATTCCCTTCCCTTGTTAACACAGACCTCTCCATTAAAAACCCTGTCACATTACAACTCCTTAAAAACCTCAAAAGCAGAAAAACTATCTCCTACCTACCTTTGCCTGCTTTTCAATTCAGGACAGTGGTAAAGATAAAAGACATCTAGCATGTTTCCAACTAAACTGTAATCTTCTCAACAAATCAAAACCTAAAATAAAGCTCTGCAGTTGGCCTCCCTTCAGGAGGTTTACTTGCAAGCCATTTAATTGATTAGAAAGAAACAGCTCACAGAACGAATTAAATGACTGCCAAAAGTTCACGGGAACACCCACTGGAGAGGAGGCAGGAGATAACCAGCTCGCCCCCCGATCATTCACTGAGAAAGAAGAGCAAAGCACCAGGTCTATGGATAGGATATTTCCCGCGTTACAGCCTAACCAGCTAAAGACTACCTACAACAAGCTTGTATATTCCAAAAAAAATCAGATTTATTGACTTAAGAGAAGGAGGAAATTCCACAGGAAGGGTTGGAATGCAATGGAGGAAGAGAAGAAAAGCTCTTTTGTAAAGGGCTGAGTTCCAACTGAAGGATTTTGAAGGATGTATGGGAAGCAGGGAATAATTCTGGAATGGTTGTGGTTTTCTGAGGTGAGACTAGAAAAGGCTGAGATTAATTAGAGATTAAGTGTTATCTTGAAGGGAAGGCAGTTTAGCAATTGGGTATCTCCAGTAATAAAATAAAAAATGGCAAAGCGAGTCTGGAGCATCACTGGTAAAACAGCTGTGATCTCTCAAAGAGGGAGTTGTTCTAGCATTTTACAACTGCTGCATGAATAATACTTTCTATTAATTTGGCAGCTGGCTTTATCTGTCTCTTCTCTCCCAGCCGGATTAATGCAAGGGCTGCTTTTTCTCTTTTCAGTCCGCACGCATTTTTCATTCTTTCCCAGGAGATGCAAATGTTTCCATGTCCAGAAAAATGAAAGTTACATTTCACGGAACAAAGGATATAGACATACAAATGGTTATCTCCTCCTTTCTCTCTCCTTCCTAAAGATCAGCAGGATTGGGGGAAAGGGACGGGAATCTTGAGGCATTGAGCCTTTCTTGGAACTCAGCCCGCCCTGGCTAACTCAGAACACACCCCCGCTATCACACTTGCTCCCACCATCCACCACGCACATCACCCGATGGAACTAAGAGGGAGTCCGGGATAAAGCTCAGCCTTCCCGGGATCAGAGAAAGGCCGAGTACAAAGGCTAAGTCTGGAATCTGTCTCCGAAGTCATGGTAGTTTCCTTACGAGGGAGCTCTGATTAAGCTATGGTTCTGAGAGCTGCAGTTCTCAAGACTGCATCTTTTTGTTGGGGGCCTTCACTCTGGGGTTCATACATCTAACTCGGAGCCATTCTGGGCCGAGGGATAGGTGCAGCCCTTAAGCGGAAAGTGAAAGGACGCCTCAGGGTACCCGATGCCCAGTCAGCGTCACAAATTCCACAGTCAGTGCAACCCGGTTCACACAGAGGCCCGCGCCGCCCCCGCGCCGCCCCCGCGCCCATTTCCTCAATGCACGCGATCAACTCACCTCTCCGAGCCGACACCAGCAAGGAAGCCGGAAGGCAGCTAGGAGCCGAGGCCTGTGGGAAATGTAGTCTTCGGTAGGGAGGGCCCGGCCCCGCCCCAAATTGCTGCGCGGTGTGCGCTAGAGCGGGTGTTAGCTGGAGCTGAGGAGATCGCTGGGAGGCCCCTGGGGCTTAAGGGTGGGCTACCAGGGGAGGTGCTTCAGGGATGCCCAAGACCAGGAAACGCGTTCTGGGAGCTTGGCGTCGTGTTTGTCGCGGAAGAAGCCCTGGTATGTCTTAGAAAGAAGTCTTGACACCAGCAAACACATAATGTACCTACTAGGCGCACAGCGGGTGCTCAGTATATCTGCCTAAACAGAATGTGGGTATACCTCAAGTTCTCAATAAAAATATCCCCAAACCATAGCAGAACGGGGAGTGGACGACACAGAAAGGTCACTCGTGCTTGCTCGAGCTTCCTCCTTCCCTTCCTTCCTCTTCTCGTTTTTTTTTCTCCTTCTTGCAATTGTGAACAAATTGTTCTATAAGTTCTGTTAGGTTAAGGAGATCCTTAAAGTTGCCCTCCCCTCCTTACAGGCTATTTCTCTTTCCTCAGTTTTAGTTACCAGCCCTCAACTGCCATCCCCGAGGAGACGCTCCTCATTTGGTGAGAAGACCAATAGTAGCCTAATGCTGTGTCACAATGTGTACATCATTCACCTCACTTCCTCGCATTATTATGCATTTTATCATCTCACATCACAAGAAGAAGGTGAGTAGGGCACAATAAGATATTTTGGGAAAGAACACATTCACATAACTTTTGTTATATTGTAAGTTTTGCAACATACTGCATATTGTTAGTAAGCATACATATAATTGTTATTATTTCTGTTAACCTCTTACGGTCTCTAATTTATAAATTAAACTATTATAGGTATGTATGTATGTATAGAAAAAAAGCAGTATATGTGGGGTTCAGTACTACCTACCCTTCCAGGCATCCCCTTTGGGTCTTGAAAAGTGTCCTATGAAGATAAGGGGGAACGAATGAGCTGTCATTCAGATGTCCTTTATTCTCCCCGATTTTTAAAAATCTAGTAATTAGAGGAATGAGAGAAGTGTGTTTATTTCTCTTTTCCCTTTAGTTCCATCAGGTTTTGTTTCACGTATTTTCAAGCTCTGTTAAGTGCATACATTTATAATGTTTTTGTCTTCCTGATGAAGAGGACTGAAAAGTGAACATTAGGAAGAGTATCTTCAGAGGTCTTTCTCAGGGGAGTAATCATTGAATTTGTCATGTCCTGGATTCATTCAGAAAAGGAATGGGATAAGCCCACCAGGATTTATCTACCACTGCAGCATCCTCCCCATCTCAAATATTTTGATACAGTAGTTAATAGATGGAAGAATTTGTTCTTTTCTCAAGAATATAAAATTTTAAAAAAGAATATAAGACTTTAGAAATTATTTGAAAATGTCGAGGCCAATCTTATTCTCATTTTGCAAAGAGGAGAATATATCTGAAGTAGGAGATACATGAAAATTACAATTCTGGATTTGTCTATTTCTCCCTTGAGTTGGTTCAGTTTTTGCTTCATGTGTTTTGAAGCTCTATTATATAGTATATTCACATTTATGATTGTGTGTCTTCCCAATGAATCAATTCTATTTCAAAACAGAAATTCTATTTTAAATAGAATTCAATTCTATTTCAAAATAGAAATGTTTCTATTACGAAACATTTCTGTGTGTCTCATCTTAATGTCTACTTTGTCTAGTATTAGTATAGTCACTCTAGTTTTCCTTTGCTTACTGCTTGGCTGGTATATCTTTTCCATTCTTTTCCTTGAATCTACCTGTGATTTTTATATTTAAAATATGTTTCTGGTAGACACCATGTGATTTGGGTTTCACATTTTTTATCNGATCATGACCTGAGCCGAAAGCAGAGGCTTTAACCCACTGAGCCACCCAGGCACCCAGGTTTCACATTTTTTATTCATTGTGACAGTCTCTGGCTTTTCATTGAAATACTTAGTCCATTTATATTTATGTAGTTATTAATTTGATTGGATTTACATTTACTATTCGGTTGATTTCTATTTGGCACATTTTTTTAATTAACTGTCCTTTCCTCTCTTTTTTGGAGAATTGATCAAATTTTTTTGATATATTTGAATTTTTCTGTTGGCTCTTTACCTTCATGCATCTTGTTAGNTTCTATTTGGCACATTTTTTTAATTAACTGTCCTTTCCTCTCTTTTTTGGAGAATTGATCAATTTTTTCTGATATATTTGAATTTTTCTGTTGGCTCTTTACCTTCATGCATCTTGTTAGAGGTTGCTGTAGGGCTTAAAATATGCATCTTTATTAAACATNCTTTACCTTCATGCATCTTGTTAGAGTTTACTTAGAATTAATATTGTACCACTCCGTGTGAAGTATAAGAACCTTGTAAACAGTATCATTTCATTTACACTTCTTATTCTTTGTCCTACTATTGTCACACTTTTTTCAGCTACATACATTATAAACCCCACTATACAGTGTTGCATTATTTTGCTTTAAACAGTCATGCATTCTATAATTTTAATAAATTAGTAACATTTAATAAATTTAATAACATTTAAAGAAGAAAATATGTTTTATATTTACCCACATATTGACCATATCTGATGTTCTTCCTTCCTTCCTGTTGGGACTGTATTTTCATCTAAAGACAATTCTCTTCAATCTGAAGGATTTCCTTTACTATTTTCTTTTTTTTTTTTAAGATTTTATTTATTTATTTGACAGAGAGAGAGAGACAGCGAGAGCAGGAAAACAAGCAGGGGGAGTGGGAGAGGGAGAAGCAGCCTTCCCGTGGAGCAGGGGCTCCATGCGGGGCTCCATCCCAAGACCTCAGGATCATGACCCGAGCCAAAGGCAGGCACTTAACGACTGAGCCACCCAGGTGCCCCTCCTTTACTATTTTCTAAACTACAGTTATGCTAGTTATAATCTAAATTTTAATTTACCTGAAAATATCTTTATTTCATTTTCATTTTAAAAGCATATGTTCTCTGGAAATAGAATTCTGAATTGACATACTTTTCTTTAATTCTCTAAAGATGTTATTACATTGTCTTTGTCTACTATTGTTTCTAATTAAGTCAGCATTATTTATATTTTTGTTCCCCAATATTTTAAGTATCGTTTTTCTCTATCTGATTATAAGATTTTCTATTTGTTGAATTTTGGTAGTTTTGGTCGTAGTTTTTGTTCTACCACATTCTGTTAATCCTCTCATTCTAGAACTTTAGTTATAAGTCTTGTTCCATAAGTATCTTTGTTTTTTTCAATCTTTTTCCTTTTTGTATTTCAGATTGGATCATTATTAATCTATCATGGTGATTACTGACTGTTTCTTCTGATGCCTCCCATCTATTGTTATGCTCATTCAGTGAAATTTTCATTTCAGTTTATTCAGCTATAAAACTTCCATCTTCTTTTTTTTTTAAAGATTTTATTTATTTATTTGATGGAGAGAGAGATTACAAGCAGGCAGAGAAACAGGCAGAGAGAGAGGAGGAAGCAGGCTCCCCGCTGAGCAGAGAGCCCGATGAGGACCTCAATCCCAGGACCCTGAGATCATGACCTGAGCCGAAGGCAGAGGCTTTAACCCACTGAGCCACCCAGGTCCCCTCTTCTTCTTCTTCTTCTTCTTCTTCTTCTTCTTCTTTTTAAGATTTATTTACTTATTTGAGAGAGAGAGTGCCAGTGGGAGTTGGTGCAGAGGAAGAGGGATAAGCAGACTCCTCACTGGGTGGGGAGCCCACACAGGCTCTATCCCAGGACCCTGAGGTCATGACCTGAATTGAAANAAGATTTTATTTATTTATTTGACACAGAGAGAGAGATTACAAGTAGGCAGAGAGGCAGGCAGAGAGACAGGGCGAGGAGGAAGCAGGCTCCCTGCCGAGCAGAGAGCCCGATGCGGGCCTCGATCCCAGGACGCTGAGATCATGACCTGAGCCGAAAGCAGAGGCTTTAACCCACTGAGCCACCCAGGCGCCCTCTCCTTCTCCTTCTTCTTCTTCTCTCTTTCTTCTTCTTCTTCTCTTTCTTCCTTCTTCCTTCTTCCTTCTTCTCTCTTTTCTTCTTCTTCTTCCTCCTTCCTCCTTCCTCTTCCTCCTTCCTCTTCCTCTTCTTCCTCTTCTTCCTCTTCTTCT